>JAFMOD010000004.1:473690-486568 GCA_019802435.1 Corydoras maculifer
TCTCTCAGACTCTCAGACTCTCTCAGACTTTCTCAGACTCTCTCAGACTCTCAGACTCTCTCAGACTCTCAGACTCTCAGACTTTCAGACTTTCTCAGACTCTCACAGACTCTCAGACTCTCACAGACTCTCAGACTTTCTCAGACTCTCAGACTCTCAGACTCTCAGACTTTCAGACTTTCTCAGACTCTCACAGACTCTCAGACTCTCTCAGACTCTCAGACTCTCAGACTCTCTCAGACTCTCTCAGACTCTCAGACTCTCAGACTCTCAGACTTTCAGACTTTCTCAGACTCTCACAGACTCTCAGACTTTCTCAGACTCTCAGACTCTCTTAGACTCTCTCCGACTCTCTCAGACTCTCTCAGACTCTCTCTCTGGTTTCCTCCCACAGTCCAAAAACATGGATCAAGTCAATTGAGTTCTCCAAATTGCCCCATATAGAGTGTGTCTGTGTGAGTAAGTGTGTGCCCAGGGATAGATTGGTGCCCTGTCCTGGGTCTATCTGCCCAGCGCCCGAGACGTTCTCCCCTGGATGTGCAGGGCACTTCCCCCCCACAGGAGGATGTGTCCCCCACTGAGTCTTGGTCCTCCCAAGGTTTCTTCCTTAAATTTCAACATAAAAGGGAGTTTTTTCTTGCCACTGTCGCTTCATTGTGCTCTTTGGGGGTTTAAATAAAGGCTTTTCATTCTGTAAAGCTGCTTTGTGACAATGTAGTGTTGTAAAAAGCGCTATAGAAATAAATAACTTGAACTTGTGTGAGTTTGTGTGACTGTCTGTTTATCTGCTTGTGAGTGTGTGTATCTGCATGTGTGTGTCCGTGTGTGTGTGTGGCCCCCAAAGTCAGGTGGGTGTATTGGCTGCAGCAGGAACCGGCGCTGAGCTGAAAGAGTCTTGTTTGTGAAAATCTCTGTACACAGCTCCACAAACCAACCTGTTGAACTTCACAAATAAAATCTATATTAAATCCTGTGACATCACGTCTTTCCCACATCTTTGATCTATAGGATGGTGTGTGTGTGTGTGTGTGTGTGTGTGTGTGTTAGCGTGTTCATGCAGACATTGCAGTGATAACACAAAAACCCCAAATTCCGCATTTACAGCATTTACTTCAATCCACTCACCAACCCCATAACACCCCCCCCCACACACACACACACACACTCACTCACTCACTCACTCACACAGACACACACTCACACAAAGAGCAACCCACATACCCACAAATCCAATTTCACACACAGCTTCAAACCCATAATTTCATTTACATACACACACAGATGCCGCGAGACAGTAATCAGTTTCAGGCGCCGCTGAGTGTGGGCTGTTTGTCCTGATTTTGAAGAACTGCACCGAGGAAATGAGTTCAGCTGCTTCAAGTAATAAAAGTGTGTGTGTGTGTGTGTGTGTGTGTGTGTGTTCCAGGTGCTCCGCTTAGCACACTTTCAAACTTACACACAACTCTTTTCTTTAAATCGAAAACTAAGAGCCGATACGGTGGCGCGCATCAGAACAGCACAGCCGGCATTGTGTTGTAATGGTTAGCATGTTCTCCTCCCAGCCCTGGAGATCCATGTTTGTATACCCAATCTGGGTGGAGTTTGCATGTTCTCCCCGTGTCTGCCTATGTTTCCTTCCACAGTCCAAAAACAAGGATTTAAAGTGAATTGGATGATCTTAATTGCCCCTTATAGTGTGTGTGTGTGTGTGTGTGTGTGTGTGGGAGTAAATGTGTGAGTGAGTATTTGCCCAGTGCTCAAAATGCAACGCTGGACCCCGGGGTAGATTTATAGCAGTACTTTCAATGTAGGAATAACCAGCAAGAGCATTTCAACATGATTTGTCTCATAGGGCGGCACAGTGGCTTAGTGGTTTAGCATGTTCTCCTCTCAGCACTAGGGGTTCCCGGTTCGAATCCCCATCTGGGTGGAGTTTCCATGTTCTCCCCGTGTCCGCGTGGGTTTCCTCCGGGTTCTCTGATTTCCTCCCACAGTCCAAAAACATGGATCAAGTCAAATTAGTTCTCCAAATTGCTCCATATAGAGTGTGTCTGTGTGGGTGAGTGTGTGTCCAGTGATAGATTGGTGTCCTGTCCTGGGTCTATCTTCCCAGCACCTGAAACGTTCTCCACTGGATAAGCATTGGGAACCCCCCAGCCACCCTAATATAGGATAAAGCGGAAGATATGGATAAAAGTTAACTGAATTCTCCGAATTGCCCCATATAGAGTGTGTTTGTGTGTGTGTATGTGAGTGTGTGCCCAGTGATAGATTGGCGTCCTGTCCTGGGTGCCCAGTGCCCGAAACTTTCTGGATGGGCATGGAGAACACCCCCCCCCCCCCCATGACCCAAGCGTAAGATAATGAATGAATGAATGAATTAATTAATGATTCCACAGTGTGTAACATTATCTGTTTTCTCTTGTGAAGTATGAAGGAAGTTTGAAAACAATAATCACATAGCGCCATCCACAGCTTTGGGTGGGGCATAAAATAAAAAATGCTACTCCTGTGGATGTATCGATTCATCGAATCACCGGCTGTAAAATCAACAAATCAATTTAAATTGATTCCTATTAAAGGTATGAGGGTGTGGTAGCTCAGTGGTTAGGGTGTTGGCCATCAATCTGAAGATTGGGGGTTCAAATCCCAGGTCCACAAGATTGGAGCAAGACCCTTAACCCTTATTGGTCCAGGGGGCGCTGTATCAACCCTGTGTTCTGACCCCAACCATCAAGTTGGGATACTTGTAAGTCACTTTGAATGAAACGTCTGCTAAATGACCAAACGTGAATGTAATGTCGTTAACACCCCAACTCCGTACCTTTACTAACGATGCAGCATCCATTTCCAGGCGTGGCAGCCGGTACGAGAGAAAAAACCCCGCCGCCGACGCCACCGCCGCTCCGGAACCAGGCAAGAAACCAACAACGACAAACACAAGCTGCTCAGATGTGAAAAAGTAAATGTGCACGCCATGCAGGAGGAGGGACATGTGAGAGTCTTCACCAAAAAGTTGATTTTATTACGTTTTTATGAAGCTCTCAAAGAATCACCCCAAAAGACTGGGCCTCTGTGCGCAGCCTGTCACGGTGGAAAGTCAAACTGTCCATGCCTCGCATTCTCGCGTTCTTTCGTTCTTGCGTTCTTTCGTTCTGTCAGTGGAGTTTGACGGCACGGTATTCATTTGGATGAGAGAATAAACGCTGTATATAAAAAAAAAAAACACAAGCCCTTCACATTAAAGTCTTTTCTGTGCAGCAGATCCTGCCGCAGATGAGAGGCGATATTCCCAACCGACAGACCACACAAATGAAAAGACGAGCGGGCGCGGCCAAAACGCTCCCCAGGCAATCAGCAAAGATTAGCCTCTCACTACATATCTGCAACTCTCGCTTCAGCTTGCTCTCTCGCTATCTCACGTTCTCTCGCACTCCCCAACTGCTCCTTTGGTTTGTCATGACGGCAGAACCCAGGAGGCAGAGTGCCATTTCAGCTGTGAGTGGGAAGGAGGGAGAGAGAAAGTGAGAGAGAGAGAGCGAAAGAGGGAGGAAGATAAGAGAGGACGAGAGAGGGAGCAAGAGAGAGAACAACATAAGAGAAAACAGAAAGAAAATGAGAGGACGAGAGAGAGACAGAGGGAGAGAGAGAGAGCGGGAAAGAGAGAGGGCAAGAGAGAGGAAAACTAGAAAGATAAAGAGAGAGGGCGAGAGAAGAAAAAAGATTTCTTGATGATAGAGAGAGAGGAGAGGAAAACACAAGGAAAAATAGAAAGAAAAAGAGAGGGCAAGAGATGAAGAGAGAGAGAGGGTGAGAGAGAAGGAACAACATAAGAGAAAACAGAAACAAAATGAGAGGACGAGAGAGGAAAAGAGAGAGAGACAGAGAGAGAGAGAGAAAGAGAGAGAGGAAAACACAAGAAAAAAAAATAGAAAGATAAAGAGAGAGGGCGCGAGAAAAAAAGAGAGAGAGAGAGAGAGAGAGAGAGGGAGAGAGAGGAGAGGAAAACACAAGGAAAATAGAAAGAAAAAGTGAGGGCGAGAGATGAAGAGAGAGAGAGGGTGAGAGAGAAGGAACAACATAAGAGAAAACAGAAACAAAATGAGAGGACGAGAGAGGAAAAGAGAGAGAGACAGAGAGAGAGAGAGAAAGAGAGAGAGGAAAACACAAGAAAAAAAAAATAGAGAGGGCGAGAGAAGAAAAAAGAGAGAGAGAGGGAGAGAAATAACAACATAAGAGAAAACAGAACAAAAAAGATAGAGAGTGGGAGAAAGGCAAAAGAAAGAGAGAGGAAAACACAAGGAAAAATAGAAAGCAAAATAGAGAGGGCGAGAGAGAAAGAGAGAGAGAGGAGAGGAAAAAAAAACAAAAAGAAAATGAGAGAGAGAGATAGAGGACATCACAAAGAAAAATAGAGAGAAAGAGAGAGAGGAGAGGAAAATAGAGAGAGAGAGAGAGAGAGAGAGAGAGGACATCACAAAGTAAAATAGAGAGAAAGAGAGAGAGGAGAGGAAAATAGAGAGAGAGAGAGAGAGAGAGAGAGAGGACATCACAAAGTAAAATAGAGAGAAAGAGAGAGAGAGGAGAGGAAAATAGAGAGAGAGAGAGAGAGAGAGAGAGAGAGAGAGAGAGAGAGAGAGAGGGGACATCACAAAGTAAAATAGAGAGAAAGAGAGAGAGTAAAATAGAGAGAGAGAGAGATAGAGAGGGGACATCACAAAGTAAAATAGAGAGAAAGAGAGAGAGTAAAATAGAGAGAGAGAGAGAGAGAGAGAGAGGGGACATCACAAAGTAAAATAGAGAGAAAGAGAGAAAGAGAGACAGAGAGACAGAGAGACAGAGAGACAGAGAGACAGAGTGGGGCATTGAGACCAATCAAGAAAGAACATTCAGGCGGAACATTCAGAACTTTTTGGTGATGTCACTGATTGTTAATTTCTTGTTTCGTGATTCTTTATGTCGCTTCTGGTGTGTGGTAGGTGGTAGTGGTAGCTCAGTGGTGGGTGTTGGGCTATCAATCTGAAGGTTGGGGGTTCAAATCCCAGATCCACTGAAGTTACCAATGTGGGTCCTTGAGCAAGACCCTTAACCCTCATTGTTCCAGGGATGTTGTGATGAACCCTGTGCTCACCTTGTAAGTCGCTTTGGATAAAAGTCTCCAATAAATGACCAAATGACCAAATGTTATGTAAATGTTTCTTTAAAAGATTCTATTCTGAACAGCTGTCAATCACATCTGCCAACATCAACACGATTGGGCAAAAGTTTCAGCCTCGAACGCCTCGATCTTTCCGTTTATTTATTGAAATGAGGTTCATTCTGCAATGAACAGCCTGAAACAGCCTCAACTTTATCCTCTGCTAGGGTCCGGGTCCGGGGGGGGGGGGGGGAGAGTCCTCATGCCCATCCTGGGGAGAACGTTTCGGGCGCTTGGCAGATACACACAGGACAGGACACCAATCTATCGCTGGACACACTCACACCCACACATACATTGAATAGGGGCAATTTAGAGCAGCCAATTAACGTTGAATTCATGTAGAGAACCTGGAGAAACCCCACAGGGAGAACATGCAAACTCCACCTACATTGGGATTCGAACCTGGAACCCCACGGCTGAGAGGTGAACATGCTAATCACTATCCCACCTTGGGGCCAAGTTGGAAAAATAATTACTTTCTTTTTTAAATGCAATAAATTTGAGGATGGGTGGCACGGTGGCTTAGTGGCAAGGATGTCCAGTTCGTATCCCAATCTGGGTGAAGTTTGCATGTTCTCCCCATGGGTTTCCTCCAGGTTCTCTGGTCTAAAAACATAGACTGAAGGTAAATTGAATGCTCTAAATTGCCCCATATAGTGTGAGTGAGTGTTTCCAGTGATTGGCACCCTGTCCTAAATGTCTGCCCAGCGCCCGAAACGTTCTACCCTGGATGGGCATGGGGAACCCCCTCCGCCACCCTAATAGAGGATAAAGCGGAAGATAATGAATGAATGATTAAAATTTGGGGTGGCACAGTGGCTTAGTGGTTAGCATGTTCTCCTCTCAGTGCTAGTGATTCCAGGTTTAAATCCCAATCTGGGTGGAGTTTCCATGTTCTCCCTGTGTCTGCGTGGGTTTCCTCCGGGTTTTCCGGTTTCCTCCCACAGTCCAAACACATGGATCAAGTCAATTGTATTTTCCAAATTGCCCCATATGGAGTATGTCTGTGTGAGTGAGTGTGTGCCCAGCGATAGATTGGCGCCCTGTCCTAGGTATATCTGCCCAGCGCCCGAAACGTTCTCCCCTGGATGGATATGAGGAACCCCCCCCTCCGACGACCTTAATAGAGGATAAAGGGAAAGATAATAAATGAATGATCAAAATTAGGGACGGCATGGTGGCTTAGTGGTTGGCATGTTCTCCTCTCAGCGCTAGGGATTCCCGGTTCGAATCCCAATCTGGGTGGAGTTTCCATGTTCTCCCCATGTCCATGTGGGTTTCCTCCGGGTTCTCTGGTTTCCTCTCACAGTCCAAAAATATGGATCAAGGTCAATTGTATTCTCCAAAATTGCCCCATATAGAGTGTGTCTGTGTGAGTGAGTGTGTTGGCACCCTGTCCTGGGTGTATCTGCCCAGCGCCCGAAATGTTCTCTCCTGGATGGGCATGGGCATGGGCAACCCCCCCATCCCCCCCCACTTTAAGCTGAGCTGCATTCAGATGCAGAATCACAGGTTCTTTCTTTTGGTACTTTGGGGAAAAGCAGAGTAGAACAGATACAACATGCTGCCACTTCAGCACTGAACAGCTCCACGGAGAACGCCTCAGCTCGACGTCGACTGAACGCCGGCGGAGTGCAAAGCTCTTACCAGAGTTTGACATGACTGGCTCTTTTTCAGCACCTCTTCTTTAAGAACAGCGCCCGCCTTCCTCCTCCCGCCGAGTGCGCTCTCCTGGAGAACACAACACGAAGAACAGATTCAATTAGATTCCGCTCGCAGTTTAATATAACCCCTTCCCTGAGGCAGTGATGCGGAATGAATCCGCGAGGCCCCCCGCTGGACATCGGCATGTCTACAGACCGAGACATCCATCCATTCATCCATTATCTTCCGCTTTATCCTCTATTAGGGTCTCGGGGGGTTCCCCATGCCCATCCAGGGGAGAACGTTTCGGGCGCTGGGCAGATAGACCCAGGACAGGACGCCAATCTATCGCTGGGCACACACTCACTCACACAGACACACTCTATATGGGGCAATTTGGAGAACTCAATTAACTTGATCCATGTTTCTTGACTGTGGGAGGAAACCGGAAAACCCAGAGGAAACCCACGCAGACACGGGGAGAACATGGAAACTCCACCCAGATGGGGATTCGAACCGGGAATCCCTAGTGCTGAGAGGAGAACATGCACGAGCAGTGGGTGTGTTAATCAAGTCCTTGACTTTACTGAAGATCATAGTGGACCCTTGGGACAGAGGTTTATTCGTATGAAATAAAAGAGACAAGTGTTCTGGGTTCTTTACAGAGAGATTTTACAAAACAAGACATTCTGATCGTCAGACTTTGGGTTTGACATTTTAACTGTTATGTAGTGGTTTAGCATGTTCTCCTCTCAATGCTGGGGATCCAGTTTTGAATCCCAAACAGGGTGGAGTTTCCATGTTCTCCCTGTGTCCGTGTAGGTTTTCTCCGGGTTCTCCGGTTTCCTCCCACAGTCCAAAAACATGGATCAAGGTCCATTGTCTGCTCTAAATTGCCCCATATAGAGTGTGTCTGTTTGTGTCTGCGTGAGTGAATGTGCACAGCAATAGATAGGCACCCTGTCCTAGGTGTATCTGCACAGCTCCCGAGATGTTCTTCCCTAAATAGGCATGGGGAACCCCCCTGTGACCCTAATAGATGATAAAGCAGAAGATAATAAGATGAGATGAAAAAGGTAAATTCATTAATGAATTCAGTATCTTTCAATTAATCCTGTAAAAAGGTTGGGGGGTGCCTCATGCCTTACAGGGGAGAGCGTTTCGGGCGCTGGGCAGATACACCCAAGACAGGGCACCAATTTATAACTGGACACACACTCACACAGAAACATACTATATGGGGCAATTTAGAGCATTCAATTTACCTTAAAGCTATGTTTTTGGACTGTGGAAGGAAACTGGAGAACCCTGGATGCTCAGCAACAAGACAGACGTGTTAACCATTAAGCCACTGTGCCATACAGACACATACACCATAGAGGGGCAATTTAGGTGGGGCAATTTAGAGCACTTTACCTTAAATCCATGTTTTTGGACTGTGGAAGGAAACTGGGGAACTTAGAGGAAACCCACGCAAACACAGGGAGGACATGCAAACTGCACCCGTTTTTTGGGTTGTTCCCCGTGCCCATACAGGGGAGAACGTTTCGGGCACTGGGCAGATACACCCAGGGCAGGGTGCCAATCCATCACTGAGCACACACTCACACACACACACACTCTATATGGGGCAATTTGGAAAATTCAGTTGACTTGATCCATGTTTTTGGACTGTGGAAGGAAACCGGAGAACCCGGAGGAAACCCACGCGGACACGAAGAGAACATGGAAACTCCACCCAACCCACCTGAATTGGGATTCGAACACAGAGGAGAACATGACAACCACTTAGCCTCTCTGCCCAAGTTTGAATTCAGCTGGACATTTTTATGGTTGTGTGTGTGTGTGTGTGTGCGTGAATTACTTCACCCAGATTAGGGTTCAAAGCTGGATCTCCAGCACTGAGAGGAGAACATACCAACCACTAAGCCATCATGCTGCAAGCTGTGTTTAATATACTCAAAAAATATTAAATAAAATTAAAACTGGGGCGGCGGCACGGTGGTTTAGTGGTTTGCATGTTCTCCTCTCAGCACTAGGGATTCCAGGTTCGAATCCCCATCTGGGTGGAGTTTCCATGTTCTCCCCGTGTCTGCATGGGTTTCCTTCGGGTTCTCCGGTTTCCTCCTACAGTCCAAAAACATGGATCAAGTCAATTGAATTCTCCAAATTGCCCCATATAGAGTGTGTCTGTGTGAGTGAGTGTGTGCTCAGCGATGGATTGGTGTCCTGTCCTGGGTCTATCTGCCCAGCGCCCGAGACGTTCTCCCCTGGATGGGCATGGGGAACCCCACCGCGACCCTAATAGAGGATAAGCGGGAGATAATGAATGAATGAATAAAACTGGGGCTTAAAACTAAAAGAATTAAATGTACTTTAAGGGCAAATTTAACACATGGAATTTTGAATGATTAATAATTTTAGTCTCATGCCCCGTAATGAAGCGCTAACTTTTCTGTAACCTCGGCGTCATTTTAGCCGGAGCCTCAGTGATCGCCTCGCTGAACCAACAGGTTCAACACGAGCAACAAGAAAGAGCCATGACAGAGGGTCAGCAACGCGGAGCATCATATTAGCACATCAGACCCACCCCCACAGGGCAGCCTCCATGTCTGCAGAACACACTGTGTGGGAGAACCGGCTCCAAAACAAATAGAATAGCTGCGGAAAAAACAGCAGGCAGACAGAATGAGGCCCCAGACCGCGTTATTAAACCCTCTCACACAGGGGCGCTGTTCAGCAGGGCTCTCTGTCTCCCACCATCAAAGGATTGGAATAGGTATTAAATAAAAATGTGTTACACATCTGGTACGTACATGCACACACACACACACACACACACACACACACACACACACACACACACACACACACACACATAAATACACACACTCTCTGAAACATAACTTTCAACATAGAACCTGATTCCCAATATGGTTACCTCAGTGTGAGTGTGTAAACAAGTGTGGGTCCCCACAGTGTCCTATATATACCTGGTGCAGAGAGACAGACAGACAGACACACACAAACAGGCACACACACAGGCACACGCATTCACACACACACACACACACACACACACACACACACACACACACACACACACACACACACACACACACACACACACACACACACACACACACACACACACCTGGGTTCTTTAGTTTCCTCCCATAGTTCAAAAACATGGATTCAAGGTGAATTGCCTTTAAATGAGGCTGTCAGTAGCTTAGTGTGTTTAAGTGATGTCATGATGTCAGCTTAGTATGTTTAAGAGATGTCACAGACAAAAGTTCCCACAAACACACTTCAACGTGTGGTCCAAAAACATGGATTCAAGGTGAATTCATGCTCTAAATTGTCCCTATTTTAATTGCCTCTATATCCTATACATTTAATATGCCTCTATATTGCTCCCACATTCGCTACAATATTCATTCATTCATTCATTATCTCCCACTTTATCCTCTATTAGGGTCGTGGTGGGGTTCCCCATGCCCATCCAGGGGAGAACGTCTCGGGCGCTGGGCAGATAGACCCAGGACAGGGCGCCAATCCATCGCTGGGCACACACTCACTCACACAAACACACTCTATAGGAGCAATTTGGAGAACTCAATTGACTTGATCCATGTTTTTGGACTGTGGGAGGAAACCGGAGAACCCGGAGGAAACCCACGCGGACACGGGGAGAACATGGAAACTCCACCCAGATGGGGATTCGAACCGGGAATCCCTAGCGCTGAGAGGCGAACGTGCTAACCACTAAGCCTCCGTGCCGCCCGCTACAATATTATTTATGTATTTATTTGTGGGGCAGTATGAAAAAAAGTCCCTCTCGGAATCAGAGGAGACTAGTGTTCCAGGTTCTTTCATGAGGAATTTGACAAAACTGGAGTTTCAGGTTGTCTTTGCAGACCACAGACACAAACACACTCTATATGGGGCATTTTGGAGAATTTCATTGACCTTGATCCATGTTTTTGGACTGTGTAAAAAACCGGAGAACCCGGAGGAAACCCACGCGGACACGGGGACAACATGGAAACTCCACCCAGATTAAGATTTGAATTGGGAATCCCTAGCGCTGAGAGGAGAACATGCCAACCACTAAGCCACCGTGCCGCCCGACCTTGGGATTGTTATTTCAATATACAAGGCGGTGCGGTGGTGTGGAGGTTGGAACATCCGCCACTCAGCACTGGTGATCCAGGTTCGAATCCCGTTCTCGGTGAAGATGTTTCCATGTTCTCCCTGTGTCCGCGTGGGTATCCTCTGGGTCCAAAAACATGAATTTACAGTAAATTGGCAGCTCTAAATTGCTGCCAATTTACTGTAAAATATAGTGTGTGCCCAGCGATAGATTGGCATCCTGTCCTGAATGTATCTGCCCAACGCCCAGAAAGTTTTCCGATAAATGGGCATGGGGAACCCACCACACCACGCCCCCCCCCCCCCCGCCCCCGGGACCCTAGTAGAGGATTAAGCAGAAAATAATGAGATGAGATCATTCACTTGAGAAAGAAAGATGAAGGAGAAGTGATTACATAAACAGGAAGTCTGATGAAAACACTCAGTGGGGTCTCCGAACTGTTCCGCACTGTGGGTCTAATTAACGGAACCAGATGAATCCTCGAACCGGAAACCAGATAGCGAGATCAGCGTAATTAACAGAGTTGCTGAGGCACGCCAAGAACATTTAGAACTAAGGCTAAACACACACCATCTGGTCAAGAACACGTCGACGCAGTCTCACGAGCTTGCTGGACATTCGATTCGGTTCCGAGGGTGGTTTTGTTCGAGGTGACGGGTTCCACGCCTCCGCAAGGGCTTTCGGAAGATTTTGGTGGATATCTGTGCCCATTCTGTCAAAAGAGGTTGTTAGCAAAATGACCTGGCGCAGTGACAAAGCACTTCATCCCAGACGTGAGAAGTGAGCGTACAGCTGAGGTCACGCGAGTGCACTTTCATTTCACACCAAAGTCAAAGCACAAGGACAAAGTTACAAGGACACTTTGGTAATGAGGGTCACCCCTGAATGTTAAAAACTCATTTAGAAAGATGTGATTCCTCGAAAAATATTTCCTAATGCATTAAAACAGTGGTTCTCAAAATCTTTTGGCAAACAGCAATTAGATGTGAGTGTTTAATAAGCAATAAAGTACGAGAGGGCGACATTATTGTGAATAAATCACGGGAAAGAAGTGTTATTAAGCCTGACGTGTAGCGCAGTACAGTTCCACCTCTTTCCCGTGATTTACATACAATAATACACAACCTCGAGTGTCTTACTACTCCCCACAGAGAGTGTGTGTGTGTGTGTGTGTGTGTGTGTGTGTGTGTGTGTGTATAAAGAAATTTAGGTCCCCATAATATCCTATACACACACACACACACACAAGCATGCTGATAACTATTATTATAGGAACTGCTTCCCAAGCTGGTCCCCACAAAGTGAGTGTGTAAACAAGTTTAGGTCACCACAATGTTCTATACACACCTGGCACACACACACACACGCACACACACACACACACACACACACACACACACACTCATCTTGTCAATCACATCATTTATTCATCCATCCATTATCTTCCGCTTTATCCTATATTAGCGTTGCGGGGGGGGGGGGGTTCCCCATGCCCATCCAGGGGAGAACATCTCGGGCGCTGGGCCCAGGACAGGGCGCCAATCCATTGCTGGACACACACTCACTCACACAGACACACTCTATATGGGGCAATTTGGAGAACTCAATTGACTTGATCCATGTTTTTGGACTGTGGGAGGAAACCGGAGAACCCGGAGGAAACCCACACTGACACGGAGAGAACATGGAAACTCCACCCAGATGGGGATTCGAACCGGGAATCCCTAGTGCTGAGAGGAGAACATGCTAACCACTAAGCCACCGTGCCGCCCTAACATAATTTAATCAAAATTTAAAGACCATTTGTACTGAAAACTCGTTTCCATTCATTTATTATCTTCCGCTTTATCCTATATTAGGGTCGCGGGGGGGGGGGGG
>JAFMOD010000040.1:62844-81004 GCA_019802435.1 Corydoras maculifer
CTCTTCCTCGTTTTCTCAGTTCTCTGGACCTCTCTCTCTCTCTCTTTCTGAAGCCGGCGCCGGGGTCCCGTCACCACTTTCACAAAAAGCCTCAGCTATCGCGATCCATTACACTCAGCACTTGCGCTCGTCCTCTCTCCATTATCCCGCGCTCGGCGTCCCTCCATCACTCTTCAAACCATTCAGAGCCTCTCTCATTACTCCACTCTCTGTGTTTGGTTAATAAGCCGTCCATTTCCGCCGCCGCTACGTTCCCTCGACTTCCAATTAAAAAAAAAAAAAAAAAAGCTTTTTATTTAAATACTGCCGTTGCGTCTTCTTTCTCTCTGAGTGACTGTCAGCGCTTTAATCCGAAGTTTGACGTCGCTTAAACGCTTGTACACGGCTGATGGAAGAGAATATCTCGGGCGCTGGGCAGATACACCCAGGACAGGGGGGGCAATCTGTCACTGTACACACACTGACTCACACACACTCTTATATGGGGCAATTTGGAGAATTCAATTGACCTTGATCCATGTTTTTGGACTGTGGGAGGAGTTCTAAGGTTCTAGTGTAGAACCTGTTGTTGGAGAACATTTTTGGTATTTTTTTAGAATAATACAATAAAGAGGATGAAGCCGACTTAACAATTTTAATAAACAGATTACCTTTAAGCCAGCATGGTGGCTTAGTGGTTTAGCATGTTCTCCTCTCAGCACTACGGATTCCCGGTTCAAATGCCAATCTGGGTGGAGTTTACATGTTCTCCCCGTGTCGGCGTGGGTTTCCACCGGGTTCTCCGGTTTCCTCCCACAGTCCAAAAACATGGATCAAAGTCAATTGAGTTCTCCAAATTGCCCCATATAAGAGTGTGTGTGAGTCAGTGTGTGTACAGTGACAGATTGCCCCCTACAGTGACAGATTGCCCCATATAGTGTGTGTGTCTGTGTGAGTGAGTGTGTGTCCAGTGATAGATTGGCGTCCTGTCCTGGGTGTATCTGCCCAGCGCCCGAAACGTTCTCCCCTGGATGGGCATGGGGAACCCCCCCGCGACCCTAGTAGAGGACAAAGCGAAAGATAATGGATGGACGGTTATCATGTTCTCCTTTCAGCACTAGGGATTCCTGTGATCTGGGTGAAGTTTGCATGTTCTCCCCGTGTCTGCGCAGGTTTCCACGTTCCAACTCCGGGTTCTCCGGTGTTCTCCCACAGTCCAAAAACATGGATTCAAGGTCAATTGAATTCTCCAAATTGCCCCATATAGAGTGTGTCTGAGTGAGTGTGTGTGTGTCCAGGAATAGATTAGCGTCCTGTCCTGGGTGTATCTGCGCCCGAAACGTTCTCCCCTGGATGGGCATGGAGAACCCCCCCCCCCTCCCCTCTGTGACCCTAGTAGAGGATAAAGCGGAAGTTAATGGATGGACGGAAGCGTTTTACAAACCTTTAAATGTCGACGCCATCAATTTCACACGTGAAATAAGAGTCTAATTAATTTGTCGTTTAACGGGAAATGACCTCATGATGTAATAAAGTCCGGCAGAGTGAGGTCAGCTGACCTGCATTACTTTTAGAAAGTGCAGCGGATCAGAACCACAATGTGATTTAAAGTTTCATCCATCAATTGTCTTCCACTTTATCCTCTACTAGGGTCGGGGGGTTCCCCATGTCCATCCAGGGTAGAACGTTTCGGGCGCTGGGCAGATACACCCAGGACAGGACGCCAATCCATCACTGCGCACACACACACTCACACAGACACACTCTATATGGGGCAATTTGAAGAATTCAATTGACCATGAATCCATGTTTTTTGACTGTGGGATGAAACCGGAGAACCTGGAGGAAACCCACGCAGACACGGGGAGAACATGGAAACTCCACTCAGATTGGGATTCGAACCGGGAATCCCCAGCGCTGAGAGGAGAACATGCTAAACCACTAAGCCACCATGCCGTCCGTGAACTAAAGTTAAAGGGGAAATGCGGGAGCAATCCATCATCGCAGGAGATGCGAGGCCGCTCAGTGCTGCTGATGTGTCATCACTCTCTCTGCGGTCGTCTGAGCTTGACGGTGGGAGGATTCATGTGCCTCTTCACGTCACGATGGCGGGTGGAGGATGCTCCGGTGACGTGATCAGAACCTCAAACGAGGGTTAATGATCCGTAAGTCCGTCCACAGCGGATGCGACGCCGGTGTGTATGTGTACTGCATTACATTATAACCCTACAGAACACACATCACCGTATGTTGAGGTTCTACATGGAGAACGTGTTTAAATTCAAATCAGGCTGGCAAGCTTTACAATAGACCTTGAATCCATGTTTTTGGACTGTGGGAGGAAACCGGAGAACCCGGAGGAAACCTATGCGGACACAAGGAGAACATGGAAACTCCAACCAGATTGGGATTCGAACCGGGAATCCCCAGCGCTGAGAGCAGAACATGCTAAACCACTAAGCCCGCAATGTATTCATGACACACACTAAATAATGTTAAAAGCATCCATCCATCCATCTCCTCTACTAAGGTTGTGGGGGGAAGGGGGGGGGGGTGAGCATCCGTCCATCCATCCAATCCATCACTGGGCACACACTCACTCACACATAATATATAGGGGCAATTTAGCGCCTTCCATTTACCTTGAATCCATGTTTTTGAAATGTGGAAGGAAACCCAAGCTGACACGGGGAGAACATGCAAACTCCACCCAGATTGGGATTCAAACCTGGAATCCCCAGCGCTGAGAGGAGAACATGCCGACTACACCATGCCGGCGATTAAAGCTGCGTTCTGCTTTTATAAAAGTCCCGAAGTGTAAATAAGCAATAAAAACTAAATAATTCAATAAATAATTCAATAAATAAATAAATAATTTAAATAAATAAATAATGAAATAAATACCTAAATAAATAAATAAATAATTTAAATAAAAAATTTAATAAATAAATAATAATTAAATAAATAAATGTTTTAACCACCGACTCATTTAAGCTCAAAGTGAAGCTCATTAAGGTCCAGTCTGACACATCGGATCAGAACCCCGACCACAAACCCACTGAACGCCATTAAATCTGACGGCTCAGCGTTTATTAACCGACTTAAGCTCGGATTTCCACGTCCCGACCCCAAACCCACAGGATCGGGGGAGCAGGGTGCGGGCTGAAGGGTTTTGGGGTTTAGTATTTTTCAGATGCCCCATTCCATCAGCGGGGCATTTACGGGTCTCAGACCGGCTGCTTGACAGAGATGGAGTTCGAACCCTAAACCCTCAGGTCAACAGTCCATTATACCTCCGCCTTCGAGAAAACCGTGAGTTCTGCAGCCGTGAGTTCTCCATTTAGAGAATGTAAAGAGGATCATTAAGAAATAAAATAATACAAGACTCCCGCTTAATAATACTATCCTCTATTAGGGTCAGGGAGGGGGGGGGTTTCCCCATGCCCATCCAGGGGAGAACATTTCGGGTCTGGGCAGATACACCCAGGACAGGGTGCCAATCTATCAATGAACACACACTCACACACACACTCTATATGGGGCAATTTGGAGAATTGCAGAAAACCAGAAACCCACGCGGACACTGGGAGAATGTGGAAACTCCACCCAGATTGGGATTCAACCCGGGAACCCCCAGCGCACGGCACTGAGCCACTGTGGCAGTCGATTTTGTCAAAATGACTAAATGGAATCAAATAAAGGTGATGTGGGCAGCATGGTGGCTTGGTGGTTTAGGATGTTCTCCTCTCAGCGCTAGGGAGTCCCGGTTCGAATCCCAATCTGGGTGGAGTTTGCATGTTCTCCTCGTGTCTGTGTGGGTTTCCTCCGGGTTCTCCGGTTTCCTCCCACAGTCCAAAAACATGGATCAAGGTCAATTGAATTCTCCAAATTGCCCCATATAGAGTGTGTGTGAGTGAGTGAGTGTGTGCCCAGCGATAGATTGGCGTCCTGTCCTGGGTGTATCTGCCCAGTGCCCGAAACGTTCCCCCCCCCCACCCCCACATGTAAATAAGCGTCTTTAAACTTATGAAAGAGGACAGATTGATTTTATTCGGAGAGAAATCCAAGACTGAACTCCGGCTCCCTGCAAATGTCCCGCGACGGGCATTAAGGTAAAGAGCCTGACGAATGGAGCCGAGCAACAGATGGCCTGAATTCAGTAATTCGGCTCCTAAATCACGCGACGCCGCGGCTGCCGCGCGAGATAAAAGCACAGCCGAGAGTATACTTCACGGCAAAGCTCGCAGATTGCTTCCTGTGAATGTTAATTTAATGATCCCATTTCGTCAGGAAAAGCTTTTTTTGGTTGGTTTTTTTAAGCTCATCATTTTTCTGATGATGGAGGAGTCGGTACCCGCCCGGCTCGGCGTGCTCGGAACAAACGAGCCACGTCGCTTTAACGCCGATGTCACGATGGAGCGATGCGGAGCGGGTGCGGAGCAATTGTTCGGTGGCGGCATCCCTGCCGCTCCACCGAGGCATTCTCAACGGCGGAACCAGGTGACGCCATCGCCGTTCCACTAACGGGCTCAGAACAAAGCCTGGCCTGGGCCCGCTTTAATCTCAGCTCTCTGAGAGTTGAAAGGCCTCCGCCGCGGCGTCCCGTTGCAGTCCGGCGCCTCTGTCCTCCTGCGCTCCGGTTCTGAAGATGGTTAATGAATGGCTGATGATCGGGGAATAACTAAATGATGGGTAAACATCTCCGGGGGCTTTTTGGTTCTTCACTCGTGTTCCGCCGTTCTTTCATCGGCGTCGTGAGCACGTCTGATCGCCGGAACCTTGCCGCTACCCAACATCAGAGGATCAGGTTGAAAACTGGTCCATCACCTCCCATGGTGCTTTGCTGCCTGAAATGTCATGCTACAAAGAGTTGAGAGATAATACTCATCCCGAATATTAATGAAGCTGAGCCTAATTTTAATTTACTAAGTTCCATCCATCCATTATCTTCAGCTTTATCCTCTACTAGGGTCGCGGGGGTGGGGGGTGGGGGTGTTCCACATGCCCATCCAGGGGAGAACGTTTCGGGCGCTGGGCAGATACACCCAGGACAGGGCGCCAATCTATCGCTGAACACACTCACTCACACAGACACACTCTATATGGGGCAATTTGGAGAATTCAATTGACCTTCATTCATGTTTTTGGACTGTGGGAGGAAACCGGAGAACCCGGAGAAGAACATGGAGACTCCACCCAGATTGGGATTCGAACTGTGAAATCCCCAATGCTGAGAGGAGAACAAATTGCGTGCTAGCTCAGTGGTTAGGGTGTTGGGCTATCAATCTGAAGGTTGGGGGTTCAAATCACAGGTCCACTGAAGTTACCAATGTAGGTCCATGAGCAAGACCCTTAGCCCTCATTGCTCCAGGGAGCGCTGTATCAACCTTGTGCTCACCTTGTAAGTCACTTTGGATAAAAGCGTCTGTTAAATGACCAAATGTAAATGTAATGTAATTATTTGAATAATCTCTGTTTGTTTAGTTAATCTGTGAAACCACACTTCAGTCTCAGATTATTAATCCAGGCCTCCGTGCACAAGGTTTCACGTTGCAGTTTGTTTCTGACCAGCAATCAAGAACCTGTCAGCGGCGGCGCGGTTACCATGGTGACGTTTATATTAAAGGCAAGGTCTCCGAACGCGTCAAAGTCAAAAAGTCGTGGTAATCCAATTCAGAAAGTTTTCTTTCAGAAACTCGTTCACAGACGTTCAGAATAACGTTGGGCCAGCGATGGTCTGCGGATCACAGGTCTGATTCTCAATCACAGAACTCTATAGAGCTGCATCGCCAGAAAGCTGTTCCCCCACACGGCGGCGGCGGCTCCGTGAACCCTGTCCTGTATTCAGAGACGCCGAATCAGAGGAACAAGCAACGTAATCGGCTGGCAAACAAATAATTACATTAATCTGTAAACTAGTAAAAAAAAAAAGTAGGAATTCATAAAAGGCCCTCAGGCTGGCTTAGTGTTAGCATGTTCTCCTCTCAGCACTGGGTATCCAGGTTTGAGTTCCAATCTGGGTGGAGTTTGTATGTTCTCCTCATGTCCACGTGGGTTTCCTCCCACAGTCCAAAAACATGGATTTAAGGTAAATTGAATTCTCCAAGGCGGCACGGTGGCTTAGTGGTTAGCACGTTCGCCTCTCAGCGCTAGGGATTCCCGGTTCGAATCCCCATCTGGGTGGAGTTTCCATGTTCTCCCCATGTCTGCGTGGGTTTCCTCCGGGTTCTCCGGTTTCTTCCCACAGTCCAAAAACATGGATCAAGTTAATTGAATTCTTAAAATTGCCCAATTTAGAGTGTATGTGTGAGTGAGTGTGTGCCCAGCGATGGATTGGCGCCCTGTCCTGGGTCTATCTGCCCAGCGCCCGAGACGTTCTCCCCTGGATGGGCATGGGGAACCCCACCACGACCCTAATAGAGGATAAGCGGAAGATAATGAATGAATGAATGAATGAATTCTCCAAATTGCCCCATATAGATGTGTGTGAGTGAGTGTGTGTCCAGTGATAGATTTGCATCCTGTCTTGGGTGTATCTGCCCAATGCCTGAAACGTTCTCCCCTGGATGGGCATGGGCATGCCCCCCCCCCCCGTGACCCTGGTAGAGGATTAAGAGGAAGATGATGGATGGATCAATGAATTTGTGACATTATTACAATGTGAGATGTGGATGAATTGGAACTGGGAGTTTGATTTATATTTTGATTTAATCTTTTTTTGCTGTACACTGCAGATGTCTAACTTTAAGTTTTTTAACCTTTTTTTTAATTTCTTTATATTAGAACTTGATGTTTCTTGTGATCCAGATGTGCCGACCAATAAAACGTTTAAATAAAAATTCCTGACGTCTGCTCTTGGTTTTAATCTCACGCTTCTTGAATATTTTATCGTGTAAATCTCTTCAAAACCGCAAAATTGAACTTGAAAACTTTTCCCGAGAAGCCTTTCTTTTTTCCTTTTCATTCCGTCTCTGGTCTACTTTTTGATTCGCGGATTTGAAAAGAGCCTCAGATTGCTGAAAGGTCCAGAAGTGGAGTTCCAGTGTAAGAGTTTGTGCTCGCAATCATCTCGATAATAGAACCCTACAAATGAACCACTAACAGGGGTGATGGCGCACAACCATGAGTACAGCCACGTGAAAGGGGTGGAGGTGGGGGGGGTCTGATACACATGGAGGTGGAGAGGCAGGAGGGTGTCATTCCAACAGCACGGCAGTGACCGCTCCATCAACTCCCGCCGTCACCACGCCCAACAAAAACGGTGCGTGGGCCGGAAACACGTTCTGAAGACGAGGTCTGGCTTACGAAACGAAAACACCGTCAGTCACGTGATCAGACGCAGAAACCGTGACCACACCATCCATCCATTATCTCCCGCTTTATCCTATATATTAGTGTTGCGGGGGGGTTCTTCATGTCCATCCAGGGGAGAACGTTTCGGGCCCTGGGCAGATACACCCAGAACAGGACGCCAAATAATCACTGGACACACACTCACTCACACAGACACACTCTATATGGGGCAATTTGGAGAAATTTATTGACCTTGATCCATGTTTTTGAACTGTGGGAGGAAACCGGAGAACCCAGAGGAAACCCACGTGGACACAGGGAGAACATGCTAAACCATTATGTGCTGAGAGAAGAACATGCTAAACCACTATGTTACCGTGCCACCCTACATTAACATAATGATAGATAGATAGATAGATAGATAGATAGATAGATAGATAGATAGATAGATAGATAGATAGATAGATAGATAGATAGATAGATAGATGTGAATTTCTCCATTGTGGGACAAATAAGGTTCATCTTATCTTATCTTATTCGTTACACACTTTTCATTTTGTAAAATCTTAAAGTGCCACAACAATGGCAAACATCCACCACTAAAAATAAAAAATCATTAAATATGTATCAATGCATCAACAATTATATTAGAACCGAACATGGAACCGAGGGTTACGTAGTTATTTTTTAAATTGTCAGCAGAAATGGTTTATTGAGCTGCATTTGGAAAGCGAACAGGCAAATTCAGTGTGATTGATTTCTGAGTGAAAACACCTTTAACCCTCTGGTGACGGAGTCAAAAACGCAGAGGAGAATGCAGCCGATAGGAAGAACCTTAAGCGTGAAGAACCCCAATAAAAATCTGAGCAGAAAGACGTAGATAGAGTCGTTTGGGTATCTGGTCGAACACAGAGGGGCATCATCAACCTTCCGGTTCCTCTGAAAAGCCCACAGCAGGAACGTTACTCTGAGGTTCCGTCGCTGGCAGAGCGGGTTCTGGGTTCTGGGTTGTGAGTCTTATAAGCATTTGCAATTGTGGCTTCCATCAACAACCTCATCTCAGCCTGGGCCTCAGAGGCAGGAGGTCCAGATTAATCAGATGATTAATCAGAACTGTTGCAGGCGGAGCAGCAGGGGGGGGGGGGGGGGGGATGGGGGGGGTCTGAGATACGACCAAAATAAAGGAGGGCAGCATTTCTACAGAGATTTTTGCCTCCACAGTTGGGAATTTGTTTAATCAGTCATCACAGAATACACTGACTTAAGACACCAGCGCTGCCAATTTAAAAATGAATTAATAAATAAAAACTTTACAATAATTTGTAATAAGTTGTTATTGGTCCGTCACTAGATAAATTATTATAAAATTATTATTTAATAATTTACCAATAGTCCATGAATAAAAAATAAAAATAGATTATTTTTAAATGTGCGAGAGTAATGACATTTGGGGGCCCCGAGCAAAATTCCCAACCGACCAACTATTGCTTTCTCAATTTACCAAAATGTTAATATTAAAATGTAAACAATTATAATAACACAGTCATTTTAAACAATTATGATAACTGGCTCGTTGCACGTCATAGAATTTAAAGGGACTGGGGGCCCCAGAACTGCTCGGGGCTCTAAGCAATGGGTTGGTTGGCAAGACTCATGCTCCATATTATATAATTAGTTGCACATAATAAGAGTCCCAAAATGGCCAAAAGTTTGTATTCAATTAAAGGACTCTTGTGGGTTTTGCCGCCATTGGGAAGTGGGGTGGGACAAGCTAGATTCGAACCAAAATACTGGTCTGGGATTGGCTGATTTAAAACCTAGGGCGGTAATCTGTGATTGGCTTAGGCAGTTAGGGGCGGAAACTAAACTTATTGATATATACACAGGTAAAGCCTTAGGGGGTCTCTTTCTCATCAGACCCGAAGGCGTCCTTAGCACCTGGAAGCTGAATGAGGCAGACCTGCTGGCCAGCGTTACTTCCTGACAGTGTTCATGAAGAATTCTCTTTGTTCTCAATAAACAAGTTGAGACGACCATCTTGCATCAGCTCGTTCTTTCTGCCTTTCCAAAAATCAAAAGATCTAATATATATATATATGTATATATATATATGTTAATGTTTTAAATTTTGTATTTTTTTTTGTTGTATGCGATGCGATAAATCCAGTGATTTTGTTTAACGTCCAATCACGTCTTTGTAATAAATGAAACGCAAGATGTTTTGTCGTATTCCTCGCTCTGAGGACTCTGTTATTGTAATAAGCGTCGGCGCCTCACGGTGGATTCCATTGTGTTGCGGGAGCAGAAATACAACTTCCTCACTATCTTTAATCTTTTAAGCAGAGCGGGATCTCCGTCTGGATCACTGGCAGGTATTTCCTACTGTGTGTACAAGCGACTGCCCCCCCCCCCCCCCGGGGCCCTCAGGAGCCGTGCTGCTCGGAAACAATGAGGCTTAGCACGACTCCAGAAGCTCTGCCGGTGCTCAGGGGGCTCCAGAATAAATATGTTTGCTATTTTCATCTCTGGCAGATCAGCTCTTCGGGCGCGTTTCGATTATTTCGGGTTCGTCTGGCGAGCGAGTAGCAAGTGTCGATCACGTCTTCCTGCTCAGGCGGCGTCATCGCACTAAGAGGAGAACATGCCAACCAATAAGCCACCGTGCCCCCTCTGAAAAATGTATTCATAAAATAATAATAAATAATAATCCATCCATCCATTAACTTCAGCGTTATCCTGTATTAGGGCCGCGGGGGGGGGGGGGGTTCCCGTTGCCCATCCAGGGAAGAACGTTTTGTGCGCTGGGCAGATACACCCAGGACAGTGGGGCAATCTATCGCTGGACACACATTCGTTCACACAGACACACTCTATATGGGACAATTCAGTTCACCTTGATCCATGTTTTTGGACTGTGGGGTGAAACCGGAGAACCCAGAGGAAACCCACGCGGACACAGGGAGAACATGAGAGAACTCATGCGGCCACAGGGAGAACTCCACCCAGATTGGGATTTGAACCAGGAATCCCCAGCGCTGAGGGGAAAACATGCCAACCACTAAGCCGCCGTGCCACCCTGTCAGGTGGAGCTCTAACTCCTCACCAGTTATTCGGCTGAGCTATCAGACCGCAGGCTGCAGCATTAAAGTGTGTAAGTGGAAATTGGACGATCTCGGGCCGCGTGGACGGGGTATCTAACAATGGAACATACTTTGCCCCCCGATTGAAAAGTCCGGTTACAATTCGGCTTAAGGGGGTGGGGAGATTATTAAAGCCCTGACGTCTGCTGGCTCTCATTACACGCTTCAAAGCAAAAGTACAAATCCCTTTAACCTGTCCCCGAATGACGGCTTCAGAGAGATGATCAATCACCAACACGGCCACCGAAACGCCGAAGACGGTGGAGGCAACCCGCTGAGCGAGGGGACTGACAGAAGTCATCAACCCAAAGCTCTGCTTGCGTCTGGGTCACGGACGGTTCAGCTTTATTGGGTAAAGCTGATCTTCTCCACCACAATCTGTTTATCAGTGATTTAAAAGGCAGGAGTTATTCAACCCACTAAAAAATCAACAATCTGTGGGCGTGTATGTATAATGCCTGTATCTATTTATGTATGTTTGTATATAGGTATGTATGTGTATATACCTGTTTATATATGTATATAGGAATGTATGTATAGGTTGTTTTTTCCCCCTCTCTCTTCTTTGTTATCTATTTATTTATTTTTTATTATTTATAAAAAAAAAAGTTTCTTTTTTCCCCTCTCGCCCTTCTTTTTTATTTTTATTTTATTTTTTTATTATTTTTTATTTATTTATTTTTCCCCAGGTTGTTTCTTCTCTTCCTCTCTCTCTCTTTTTCTCCCCTGTCACGCATTGGCGGAATATTTCAAATCTATCAAATAAAAGCATAATTAACAGGAATAGGCTACAATAAAGGTCGGCACGGTGGCTTAGTGGTTAGCACGTTCGCCTCTCAGCGCTAGGGGTTCCCGGTTCGAATCCCCATCTGGGTGGAGTTTCCATGTTCTCCATGTGTCTGCGTGCGTTTCCTCCGGGTTCTCCGGTTTCATCCCACAGTCTAAAAACATGGATCAAGTCAATTGAATCCTCAAATTGCCCCATATAGTGTGTCTGTGTGAGTGAGTGTGTGCCCAGCTATAGATTGGCGCCCTGTCCTGGGTGTATCTGCCCAGCGCCCGAAACGTTCTCCCCTGGATGGGCATGGGGAACCCCACCCCTGTAAAACGTAAAAGCAAACATGTTTGGTACATCAGTGCAGTCAGATTACCATTCAGATTGCAAAAGCTACCAGACATGACAGGTTAAAAAAATTAATAAATAAATTAATTAATTAAAAAAAACGGTCCATAAACCTGGACTGAAATGACCTTTATTAAAACCGGAACGTAGCCGTCGAAATGTCTGAAACATCTCTACCCGTCGTCTTTAGCAGCACAGTTTATGTGATTTTATATGTTAACTTCAACTCATCGCTTTACGGAAATTGGTGGATTAACAAAAGTTACTACGGTTACGGTTACAACATTATGTTTCCACTCGACTGCTGCACACACTGCATACCATCACGTCTCCACTGACGTCAATCGTTTCATTTAACTTACCTTCCAGGGTGGCACAGTGGCTTAGTGGTTTAGCATGTTCTCCTCTCAGCGCTGAGGATTCCCGGTTCGAATCCCAATCTGGGTGGAGTTTCCATGTTCTCCCCGTGTCTGCGTGGGTTTCCTCCGGGTTCTCCGGTGTCCTCCCACAGTCCAAAAACATGGACCAAGTCAAGTGAGTTCTCCAAATTGCCCCATATAGAGTGTGTATGTGTGAGTGAGTGTGTGTCCAGTGATAGATTGCCCCCCTGTTCTGGGTGTATCTGCCCAGCGCCTGAAACGTTCTCCCCTGAATGGACATGGGGAACCCCCCGCGACCCTAATAGAGGATAAAGCGGAAGATAATGGATGGATGTTTTTTGCAGTGTGATGAACACCGAACTGCAAGATCCTAATTCAACAAAAACCGAGGTTCCACTGGTTCCACTGTGTGCATCTCCTCGTCTGTGGTGACCCTAATGAGAACCAGACCCCCGGCTCATTACTGAATAAATAACGATCAGATAAACAGCTTCAATCTGCAGCCCAAGCACAAGAACAATCGCGTCACGTCTCTTTAGACTGTTCCCCCTGCAGCGTTGATCTTTTTCCTGCGCGTCACGTGATCAGCTCAGAGATTTACGGGGACGCCGCCGATGCCGAATGGCCCTCGGGAGGCTCGAGACCGAAGGCCTGAAAGCATGCGCAGGGTTGTAAGTGCCTTTTATGTCTCTCGGAGACCAGCATCCTTACATTCTCACACTTATTTATTCAAAATGATCTGGTCTAATCCTGTCGGTAATGGGCACGCGGCGGACCTTTGAAGTCCTGACCTGCGTTAAAAACGAGGGCATGCGAGGACATGAGATAAAAGGGGAACATCAAAGGCTGTTTGTACAAGTGCTTCAGATATGCATGACCACACCGTCCATCATTAAGAGGATGAGCGCTTGTTCTTATAAAGATGTACTTTAAAAGGCGTGCAATCCTTAATATGATTAAAAAGCATCAACCAAGGACAGGGTGCCACTTCATCACTAGACACACACTATATAGGGGCAATTTGTCCCCAGTGGCCCTCGTTTCTGTTTCCCGGTAATAAAAACGCTGATGGTTTATTTGGAGGTTGTATTTGTGAACGTTATGTTCTCGAGCTGTTGACTCTTGATCATTTCTTTTGTAATGAGAGTTGGGAACGCTCACGCCGCTCACTGTCGTCCTTTCCCTTTGATTTTAACGCCGGCGTAATGAAACTCGGCTCAGCCATTCAGCACGCAGCCTCTCTGATGTTCAGGTACTTTGTTACGAGGCTCTCTATTAAGTCCACATTAGTCGGGGTACTTTGGCATCACTCCTCTGCTTTCAGATGCCCATTCACTCCGAATAGATGCTCCACCACAAATGCCCCATTTACAGCTCCTCAGACGGATCGTTATCAGGACACACTCTCTGAAATGGTTCCACTTAACGAGGTTCCACGAGGGTTTAATGCGCGCAGGCAGAGCTGTGTCCATAAGCTCAGCTCACAATCACGGCGTGACGGACGGGTGGAGACGTGGTTTGTATGGAGCATCATGTCGGTGCAAAGGACAGCCATTTTCAAAAACCAACAGCAATCTGATTTTTAAGTCACATTTACATGGGGATTCGGTCCATAAAACGGTCCATAAACCTGGACTGAAATGATGTTCATTAAAACCGAAACGTAGCCGTCGAAATGTCTGAAACTTCTCTACCCGTCGTCTTTAGCAGCACAGTTTATGTGATTTTATATGTTACCTTCAACCCATCGCTTTACGGAAATTGGTGGATTAACAAAAGTTACTACGGTTACGGTTACAACATTATGTTTCCACTCGACTGCTGCACACACTGCATACCATCACGTCTCCACTGACGTCAATCGTTTCATTTAACTTACCTTCCAGGTTGGCACAGTGGCTTAGTGGTTTAGCATGTTCTCCTCTCAGCGCTGAGGATTCCCAGTTCGAATCCCAATCTGGGTGGAGTTTCCATGTTCTCCCCGTGTCCACCTGGATTTCCTCCGGGTTCTCAGGTTTCCTCCCACAGTCCAAAAACATGGATCAAGGTCAATTGAATTATCCAAATTGCCCCATATAAGAGTGTGTGTGAGTGAGTGTGTGTCCAGTGATAGATTGCCCCCCTGTCCTGGGTGTATCTGCCCAGCGTCCGAAATTTTCTCCCCTGGATGGGCATGGGGAACCCCCCCCCCCCCTAACAGAGAATAAAGCGGAAGATAATGGATGAATGGACAACAGGTCTTCAGAAGGGTGGCATGCTGGCTTAATGATTTGCATGTTCTCCTCTCAGCGCTAGGGAGTCCCATTTCAAATCGCAATCTGGGTGGAGTCTCCATGTTCTCCCTGTGTCCGCGTAGGTTTCCTCTGGGTTCTCCGGTTTCCTCCCTTAGTCCAATAAACATGGATCAAGGTCAATCGAATTCTCCAAATTGCCCCATATAAAGTGTGTCTGTGTGAATGAGTGTGTGTCCATTGATAGATTGGCGTCATGTCGTGGGTGTATCTGCCCAGCGCCCGAAACGTTTTCCCCTGGATGGGCATGGGGAACCCTCCCGCGACCCTAGTAGAGGATAAAGCGGAAGATAATGGATGAATGGATGAAAGGTCTTCAGTATTTTCTTAAAAATGCAGAGTGACTCCGCCTCCCAGACAGAGTTGAGAAGATGATTCCACCATGTTGCAGTGGTGAACGACACAGAGTGAGAAATAGCTTCACAGTGAGGTGGAACCATCAGACGACAACCATCACCATACCATGACCTATGAATTGTTTCAGACTTTATTTTATAATTCATTCATTCATTCATTCATTCATTATCTCCCGCTTATCCTCTATTAGGGTCGCGGTGGGGTTCCCCATGCCCATCCAGGGGAGAACGTCTCGGGCGCTGGGCAGATAGACCCAGGGCAGGGCGCCAATCCATCGCTGGGCACACACTCACTCACACAGACACACTCTAAACGGGGCAATTTTTGAGAATTCAATTAACTTGATCCATGTTTTTGGACTGTGGGAGGAAACCGGAGAACCCGGAGGAAACCCACGCAGACACGGGGAGAACATGGAAACTCCACCCAGATGGGGATTCGAACCGGGAATCCCTAGCGCTGAGAGGCGAACGTGCTAAACACTAAGCCACCGTGCCGCCCTTTATTTTATAATGTGACATTAAAACATCTGAACGGTTTGGGGTTTTTAATCATTCTGTTGTAATTATTAATGATTCACTAATTCCAGCCTCATTCTTCTTTCTGGTCCAGTTTGAACTCTTTTGGTTCCGCCTCTCAGAACTGGACTCCTCGTTTCTAAAGCGTCTTCATATCGGGGGCTGTTGGGGAATCACGGTGATTTTATTGACGGATGCTCATCAGACCGAGCTCATTAAAGACCGAGCGCCGTACCCGGAGAGCAGAGAGCAGGGGGGGGGCAGCCAGGCTTTGAAGCCTCCGCACATCTGTCCGATGCCCCAGACGCCAGACCCTGAGGGAGCACAGCGTGACGTAACGAGACATTTTTAGACGGGGATCTGAAAATCAAATGGCTCCATCTGGAGTTTGAGGACTTGTGGACTTTTGTCCCGGGACGTTTTTTTTTTTTTTTTTTACTTTGGTGGATGAAACACCCCGTGAAAAAACAAACCAAAAACAAAAAATTTATACCAAAAAACACCAACACTGCTAATAATGTTAAAATCCATTCATTATCTTCCACTTCTATCTATCCTTTACTTGGGTCACAGGGGGGGGGGGGTGGTTCCCCATGTCCATCCAGGGGAGAACGTTTCGGACACTGGGCAGATACACTGTGGGAGGAAAGCAGAGAACCCGGAGGAAACCCATGTGGACACGGGGAGAACATGCAAACTCCACCCAGATAGTATGTCCTCCTCTCAGCACTAGGAATTCCCGGATCAAACACAAATCTGGGTGGAGTTTCCATGTTCTCCCCGTGTCCACATGGGTTTCCTCCGGTTCTCCGGTTTCCTCCCACAGTCCAAAAACATGAATCAAGGTCAATTGAATTCTCCAAATTGCCCCATATAAAGTGTGTTTGTGTGAGTGAGTGTGTGTCCAGTGATAGATTGGCGTCCTGTCCTGGGTGTATCTGCCCAGCGCCCGAAACATTCTTCGCTGTATGGACATGGGGAACCCCGCCACAACCCCTGCGACCCTAGTAGAGGATAAAGTGGAAGTTAATGAATGGATGGTTAAATCTAGTGAAAGCTCAGAAACGTTTAATTCGTAAACACTGTGCACTGAACACCAGAGGGCAGCGTTCATAACAATGACTAAACTTTATTCTTTTATCTTTTTAGTAAACGAAGACACCATTCAGCTGCCATTCAAACCGTTCAGTCATTTATCACAGTCCTCTCGTTTCGTCTCCCTCTTTTGTCTCTCCTGTCCGTACAACCCCCCTCCCCGTAGCTAAACCTGCAATTAGTGCTTCCTTCACAGCGCTAATTAAGGTCTCGTTTTAATCTGATTTGCATCATCCTTTAAAACTCGGGACTCAGGAATTGGTTTATTATAAATGTGGCATTTTAATACGAACCACTTAAACACGTACGCCTCGCGCTGGCATTTTGTGGAACGAGCCGTTAATTAAATTTCTGCGGAACTCAAATCAAGACTCATGGAATAAAGGCAGACGGAACGAACGGCGGTAGACGACAAGCACAAATAACGGAATCCATCTGTCCCCTTCGTCCTGTTCCCCCCGGACGTTAGGACCCCCAGGAGCTATTTAAATGACAGGAGGACAGGTTTCCATGACTGTGGCATGATTGTTGGTGCCTGTTTAAAAAAATTAAATCAAAATTTTTTTTTGTCAGTTTTTTTTGCTGCTGGTCCCCCGATATTTTCAGTCACACAAACAAACATGTGACATAAAGTGCAATAAATAAAACACAGCAAGCGCGAGGCCTCGATCATCTGAAGAGGCGAACAAAGCTGCACTGGGACACGGTTCGGGAATATTGCGGCTTCAGAACTCATCTCGAGCAAGCTGCTGCCGCCGAGCCCTTGACTCGCGCTCCAGAGGTTCGGAATCCTCACCAACCCTGCACCTTGACCCGCGAGCTTTCAGAGCTGGAATAGGGAGAGGGAATAGAGCATTGTTCTTTAAAAGAGTGGAGAACCGAAGATCCCGAGATAAACAAAAACTGAGAAATCAGTCGTCTAACAACGAAATTCCACGTTTTACATCTGCATTTCAACATCTTGCTTCCATCCATCCATTCATTATCTTCCGCTTTATCCTTCATTAGGGGCACGGGGGTGCTCCCCATGCCCATCCAGGGGAGAACGTTTCAGGCGCTGGGCAGATACACCCAGGACAGGGGGGCAATCGATCACTGTGCACACTCACTCACTCACACACTATATGGGTATGTGTATATATATATATATATATATATATATATATATATATATATATATATATATATATATATATATACACATACATACATATATATACATACATACACACATACATACCATACATATACATATATATATACATATATATATATATATATACACACACACACATACATACATACACACATATACATATATATATATATATATATATATATATATACACACACACGGACACGGGGAGAACATAGAGACTCCACCCAGATTGGTATTCGAACCTGGATCCCTAGTGCTGAGAGGGGAACATGCTAAACCACTAAGCCATGCCCTACACGTTATACATACATACATACACACATACATACATACATACATACATATATATGTAATATATATATATATATATATATATATATATATATATATATATATATATATATATATATATATAGGCGGCACGGTGGCTTAGTGGTTGGCACATTCGCCTCTCAGCACTAGGGATTCCCGGTTCGAATCCCCACCTGGGTGGAGTTTCCATGTTCTCCCCGTGTCTGCGTGGGTTTTCTTCGGGTTCTCCGGTTTCCTCCCACAGTCCAAAAACATGGATCAAGTTAATTGATTTCTCAAAATTGCCCCATTTAGAGTGTGTCTGTGTGAGTGAGTGTGTGCCCAGCGATGGATAGGCGCCCTGTCCAGGGTCTATCTGCCCAGCGCCCGAGACGCTCTCCCCTGGATGGGCACGGGGAACCCCACCGCGACCCTGATAGAGGATGAGCGGGAGATAATGAATGAATGAATATATATATATATATATATATATATATATATATATATATATATATATATATATATATATATATA
>JAFMOD010000040.1:81233-98116 GCA_019802435.1 Corydoras maculifer
TATTGACTCAGGGGGGCTGAATAATTTTGCACATCGCACTTTTCAGTTTTTTATTTGTAAAAAAATTGTTGATTCATGTATAACTTTCATTCCACTTCACAATTGTATACCACTTTGTGTTGGTCTTTCACATTAAATTCCAGTGAAATATATTTATGTTTGTGGTTGTAATGTGACAAAATATGGCAAAGTTCAAGGGGTATGAATACTTTTGCAACCCCCTGTATATATATATATACACACACACATACACACACACGGACACGGGGAGAACATGGAGACTCCACCCAGATTGGTATTCGAACCTGGATCCCCAGCGCTGTGAGGAGAACATGCCAACCCCTATGCCACCGTGCCGCCCACAAACCTCATCACTGTGATCTTTTAAAATCACATCCCGGTCTCATAACAGACTCCCTACAGGGAGAAGTTGAGCTGCCAGCCCCTTTACCCTCGTCCCTATGTCCACGGAGCTTCACGGGTCTCCACAGGGGGCCCAGTCTGCGCCGGTCTCCGGCAGAACGCCCTCACACTCGATGGGTCGGAGCGTCGGGACGGACCTGGAATGGCAGAATGACAGTTCTCATGTTCCAGGCCTCATCTTTTATTTAGTGCGCAGCTCCTGCGACAGCCTGTAGAAATTTATAGTGCGTTATAAGAGGCCCGGACCCTCCATAAACCTGTCACAGGGTGGACTTTGATGGAGTCGCAAATTTCAGCCCACGGCTCGCGTTCCTGTTTTCCTCGGCTGCTGGCAACACGAGGCTGTTTCTTTATTAATAATTCATGGATGTCGATGAGGAATGGATGAAACATGCAGTTCGGAGTTCATTCCACTATTAAAGATGATTAATGCGCTCCACTGGATTCAGAGACACTGTGTTCAAGAAGAAATGGACCATTGTGTTTGGATTAGTGAAGGTTTTATGTTTATTAGAACACCACTTGTCTGAGGGTTTTTTTCTCGGATCAAAGGGAGCGTACGGCCTCCAACGCCGTGCGTACAAAGGGCGACAAAACATCATCCATCAGTCAAGCATTGCGGTTCTGCTGGGGACCCAATCTCTGGAGAACCAGGTTGAAGGGAGCATGAGGTTTGTAGGTTGTAGACAACGATGTCCTGGGCATTAACGCGTCGGAATTCCTGATCTGGGTGGAGTTTGCATGTTCTCTCCGTGTCCATGTGGCATAAAACATGGATTCAAGGTGAATCGGCTGTTCTCAATTGCCTTTATATCGTGTCTGTGGGAGTGTCGGGCGATGGATTGGCGCCCAGTGCTCGAGTTTGGGGGGAGAATTATAAAATTTGTTGTTTTTTTATCTCTAACGCTCTGAAAAATTAAATTCAATTAAGTTTTACAAATTGCCCCATATAGAGTGTGTGTGTGTGTGTGTGTGTGTGAGTGAGTGTGTGTCCAGTGATAGACTGGCATCCTGTCCTGGGTGTATCTGCCCAGCGCCCGAAATGTCCTCCCCTGGATGCCCTACCGCGACCCTAATAGAGGATAAAGCAGAAGATAATGGATGGATGAATAAATTTGTGACATTATTACAATGTGAGATGTGGATGAATTGGAACTGCGAGGTATATATATATATATGCTCTTGGTTTTAATCTCACGCTTCTTGAATATTTTATCGTATAAATCTCTTCAATCTGCAAAATTGAACTTGAAAACTTTTCCAGAGAAGCCTTTCCTTTTTTTTTTTTTCCTTTCATTGTGTCTCTCGTCGACTTTTTGATTCGCCCGAGACGTTCTCCCCTGGATGGACATGGGGATGGATGAAATAACGTATATCACGCATTGATACGAATGTGACGCACTCAGAGGGGTGTCTTATTGTTAATGATGTCACAGCTGGGCAAATAGCTCAGCCAATCAGATTTAAGAACTGGAACTACTCATTTTACACTGAAACCTGAACTGCATTTTAATGAATCAAAAGTCTCGGCGAGTTGTTTAATAACGGAGCTGCTTTGTGGAATCTTGATTTCAAGGAAATTTCGGTAACATTATGAGAATGTTCCCTCAGCGTTCCCATTAGAACGTCTGCAGCCAGGGTCCCCCCTTATATCAGGTCTTATATCTGGATTCATTTGGTAGCCATGGTGTTGATCAGACAGACGGGGTTTAGTGTAACCGAGTCAAACGAGCTTCAGCAAAGTCGGATTTCTAATCAAGCTCGTCAGCGAGCGAGCGAGCGAGCGAGGGAGAGAGCGAGCGGTGAGGCCTGTGAGAACGCCGCCGTAATTGCGTTCCCGTCATCGGTTCTGCGATAGATCTTATTTAAAGCACATTCAGATTGGACCGAGTGGGTTCCATTAACCCTCAGATCATCACTGAATCAGAGAACAGAATAAGCCAGTCATCAGTGCTCGACCCCCAGATCATCACAGGACAGGCTCCAAGCAATTTCATTCAATTTAGAATATTTTTACTTAAATATGTTAAAGATTTTAATTGATATTACAGTAGGCGGCACGCTGGCTTAGTGGTTTAGCATGTTCTCCTCTCAGCGCTGGGGATTCCCGGTTCGAATCCCAATCTGGGTGGAGTTTCCATGTTCTCCCCGTGTCTGTGTGGGTTTCTTCCGGGTTCTCCAGTTTTCTCCCACAGTTCAAAAAGATGGATCACGGTCAATTGAATTCTGCAAATTGCCCCATATAGAGTGTGTGTGTGTGTGTGTGTGTGTGTGTGTGTGCCCAGCGATTGGGTAGCGTCCTGCCCAGAGCTTGAAACGTTCTCCCCTGGATGGGCATAGGGGAATCCCCCCCCACAACCCTAGCACGGTGTCTTAGTGGTTTAGCATGTTCTCCTCTCAGTGCTAGGGATTCCCGGGTTCGAAACCCAATCTGGGTGGAGTTTGCATGTTCTCCCCGTGTCCATGTGGGTTTTCTCCCACAGTCCAAAAACATGGTTCAAGGTGAATTGAATTCTCCAAATTGCCCCATATAGCGTGTGTGTGTGTGAGTGTGTGTCCAGTGATAGATTGGCGTCCTGTCCTGGGTGTACCTGCCCAGCGCCCAAAACGTTCTCCCCGGATGGGCATAGGGGAACCCCCCCCACCACCACCCACCAAATAATGGATGGATATTTCAGTGCTTTCTTTCTCTTCTAGTTTGGTTCTCTGTAAATGCATTTCGTCTCCAGAGGAACCATTTTTGGGCAGATTTCTCTTTTCAGCCTTTTAAGTGATGTATGCTGTTTTTTAAGGACGGTTCCTAATTACGGGGCTTGTAGAAACATTATTCCATTGCGAGCTCGGAGGACGGCGAGGACATCCACGGCCTGTGAGTAACTCCGCCGCCGCGGGAGGACGAGAGCGACTGAGTACATACCAACATATGTCTGAAAAGCCGAGGGCTCACGCATCGTTAGTGAGCCAGTATTTTCTGTTTCTCTAAAACATCCGTCTGCCTTTTTGCATGTCAGAGATTACTTAGCTCGTCAAGACAGGAACACGCTTTTGCAATCTGGTTTTAAGGAAAAAGAAAAAAAATAAATAAAAAATAAAAAAAAGGAAACGCAATTATAAAGCCCCACGCTGCTTCGGGAAACGGTTATAAAATTTGTTGGTTTTTATCTCTAACCCTCCGAAAAATAAAAGTCACTGCTTATTGTAGAACGTTCCTGACAGCCGAGGGCATCAGGTTCGCTCAGCAGGAGCTGCTGGGATGTTCTACACTACATCAAAATAAAAAGACACTTTGCTTTTCGTCGTTTGAGACGTTGAGTTTCGGTGACCTCAACGTTAAGTCCCTTATCCAGGTTAATTATTGATCAGTCATCGGTGCACGACATGGGACCCATGGACCTGCTTTTATTCCTTTACCGACCTCTACACAGCTTCTCAAGATCTAAAGCATTTAAAACCGTGGTTCCTTAAACTGTGGACCACCAGATAGTGGTATGTAATGTCAATACGTTCTATTCTCCGATATATGGCAGACATGTTCCCCATGCCCATCCAGGGAAGAACGTTTTGGGTGCTGGGCAGATGCACCCAGGACAGGGGGGCAATCTATCACTGGGGACACACACTTACTCACACACACACTCTATATGGGGCAATTTGGAAAACTAAATTGACCTTGATCCATGTTTTTGGATTGTGGGAGGAAACCAGAGAACACGGAGGAAACCCACGCAGACACGGGGAGAACATGGAAACTCCACCCAGATTAGGATTCGAAGGAGAAATTGCTAACTACTCACCACTGTGCCCCCTGGGTTTATAAATTCGACTCATCCTCCACTAGGCTCACGGGGCTGTTCCCCATGACCATCCAGGGGAGAACGTTTCTGGCGCTGGGTAGACACCCAGGACAGGACACCAATCTATCGCTGGGCACACACTCACTCAAGTCTAGATCTTATTTCAGGTCCTATTTTCTCTTCCTTCCTCACTCTCGCGTAAACAGCCTGGTTTTTAACATTTCGTCAGTTTGTATTGAGTTTTCTTCACTCGTCCACATTTTAAAGATGTCCTAAAGGCCCGCGTTCTTTTCCTCCCTCGGCATCTTCACTCACTTTTCAAAACAACCCACCCGACTCATCATCCGTAATTACAGCTCTGCGTTTCCGTGATGCATGCCGCAGAAGGCTGTTGCTGCACACCGTCTCTGTGTGAAAGAGCGAGTTCCTAATTATCGCTTTATTTTCGGTGATGTGCAGAACGCCATTCACGCAGTCTGTTTTCGCCACACGCAGCATCTCGAGCACGTCCCTAATTACAACCCCCCAACCGGCCGCCGGCCCGTTTGAATGGAAAAGCAAAACAGGGCAGAAGATTCGGGAGTGGGACTTTAAGCGCCCTCACCTCAGACTGAGCGCCCTCACCTTCATTGCACAAACATCCTGGGTGGGAGTCATGGGTGGGGTCCGCATGTCCTTCCCCATCATCAGGAAACCCAGACTTCAAAAGACATGCTACTGAGTAAATTAGAGAAACTAAAACTGCTCTGTGATCGTATCTCATCCGTCCATTATCTTCTGCTTTATCCTTCATTAGGGTCGTGGGGGGAAGGAGGGTGTTTCCCCCATGCCCATCCAGGGGAGAACGTTTCAGGCGCTGGGCAGATACACCCAGGACAGGACGTCAATCTATCACTGAACACACTTACACTTTATATGGGGCAATTTGGAGAATACAATTCACCTTGATCTATGTATTTGGACTGTGGGAGGAAACCAGAGAACCCAGAGGAAACTCACGCGGACACGGGGAGAACATGGAAACTCCACCCAGATTGGGATTCGAACCGGGATTCCCTACTGCTGAGAAGAAAACATGCCAAACCACTAAGGCACCGTGCCGCCATCAATGAGCAATGTAGAACACAAATGTTCTTTGTTAAAATCTTAATGTTGAGTGATATGAACTGGAACAACGACTATGGTTTTGTACCTGTCCAAACTCATAAATGTAATAATATGACATCCCACTGAAGCACGTTCTCCTCTCAGTTCAATTCCCAATCTGGGTGGTTTTCATGTTCTCCCCGTGTCCGCGTGGGTTCTCCGGATTCCTTCCACAGTCCAAAAAACATGGATCAAGGTCAATTGAGTTCTCCAAATTGCCCCATATTTAGTGTGTCTGTGTGTGTGAGTGTGTGTCCAGTGATAGATTGCCCCCCCTGGGTGTATCTGCCCAGCGCCTGAAACGTTCTCCCCTGGATGGGCATGGAGAACCCCCCACGACCCTAATAGAGGATGAAGCGGAAGATAATGGATGGATGGATTGCACATTGACCTGCTGGGTTATATGTTTCCTCATGTAAACATCCCTCTGCAGGTTCAATTTATTTATTTTTAACCGACTCCGGACAACAAAAAGGGTTAAGATGCTTCTCTTTAGTTTGAACAGATTGCAGGCTCCATATGTCACATGACACCATGAGACGTTGAGGAGAATGCTGCTGGACTTTAAGAGCTTTTCCGTGCTTTTTCTCCGGCTGCTCGACTCCCTGATGACCGGCTCCCTGACGGAGGTGCTTCGTTCGCACGGGCCAGTGTGATCTGGCAGGCCGGCTTCACAAAACCCGTCAGATCGACAGCCACGTTGAAGTTTGAGCTCACTGTGAAGGGAAAGTCGAGGGACCGAGCGTGAATAACGCAGCGCAGGGTCTCAGACGCAAACCTTTCGTCGCCATTAAAGGTAATCCATTTTGCACCTCTCTAACTCAAGTCTGCTTCATGCAATCTGGATGCACCAGAGAAGGGCGCACTGCCAAATCGTTACTGGATGTGGATCAAACGTGGGCCACTTAACGGCTCGCGTGGAGGTCGAGCTGCCGCACGATCCACAAACGGGAACCAGATGTGTTTTGATATATATATAAGGACTAATTAATGTTTTCAGAAGGAGATCTTTAGTGCACTGGCAGCATCCACACCCATTCCACATCCTTAAATTAAACGTTCTTGGGTGAAATCCTCACCATTCGTCATCACATCAGACGGAAACACCGTATTTAGCTAGGTGCATTAATTAATACCTCACTGTGGTATATTGCAACTGCTCAGACCCAACCCATCAAACGTCTAATACTTAAATATGATCCGTGGAGCGGCGGTGGTGGTGGGGGGTGTGGGTGGGGGTCATCTAAGTATTAGACGGTTGATGGGCTGGGTCTCAGCGATTGTGAAATCCTCACCGTTCGTCGTAACATCATACGGAAACATCTACTGTATTCAAATTAATTAATTAATACCTCACTGAGGCGGCACGGTGGCTTAGTGGTTAGCACGTTCGCCTCTCAGCTCTAGGGATTCCCGGTTCAAATCCCCATCTGGGTGGAGTTTGCATGTTCTCCCCGTGTCTGCGTGAGTTTCCTCCGGGTTACATTTACATTTAGTCATTTAGCAGACGCTTTTATCCAAAGCGACTTACAAATGAGAACACCACAAGTCAGAAGCTATGAAAAAAAACCCAACTATACTGTAAATCCATCAAACCTGAATGTTATTCGATGCCGCGGCACACGCCCCTCCCCCCCCCTTTTTTTATTTATTTATTTTTTTTATTATTACAATAGGTATTTGTTAAAGAGATGCGTCTTCAGTAGTTTTTTAAAACTGTTTAGTGATTCTGCCTTACGGACAGAGTTGGGAAGAACATTTCACCATTTTGCAGTGGTGAACGCCACGGAGTGCGAATTAGCTCCTCGGTGAGGTGGAATCGCCAGGCGGCGATCATTGCTGGAGCGAAGAGAACGGGTCGGAGTGCATTTAGAGAAGTTGGAGTGAAGGTAGGAGGGGGAAGATCCAGAAATGGTTCTGTATGCTAGAGTCAGTGACTCGGGTTCTCCGGTTTCCTCCCACAGTCCAAAAACATGAATCAAGTCAATTGAGTTCTCCAAATTGCCCCATATAGAGTGTGTCTGTGTGAGTGAGTGTGTGTCCAGTGATAGATTGGCGTCCTGTCCTGGGTGTATCTGCCCAGCGCCCAAAATGTTCTCCCCTGGATGGGCATGGGGAACACCCCCCCCCCCCCCCACGACCTTAATATAGGATAAAGCAGAAGATAATGAATGAATGAATGAATACCTCACTGTGGTATATTATAATTGCTGAGACCCAACCCATCAAACTTCTATTACTTATATGTATATGATCCGGGGAGCAGTGGTGGTGGTGGGGTGGGGGGGGGTCATATATAAGTATTAGACGGTTGATGCAATTGATAATTCCTCACCGTTCGTCGTCACATCAGATGGAAACAGCTACCGTATTCAAATTAATTAATTAATACCTCACTGTGGTATATTACAACTGCTGAGACCCAACCCATCAAACGTCTAATATTTATATATGACCCCCGACCCCCCACCACCACCGCTCCCCGGATCATATATAAGTAAACAGAGTGAATCTTCTATTATGTATATATTCTGCAATTATGTTCCTTACAGAGTTCCGTTCTGTGTGAAATATTTAGTGAGGAATATTGCAGCATAAATATTCCATTGCATGAACATTTCACTTTCACTCGCTGAGCCCCGCTGCCATTTAGATTTAGAACCTTCAATAAAAAGTTCCTTGATGAAAATAAAATTTATTCACCGATTTGAAGAGGTAATGACATGTCCGGGGTTCAGGACCTTTCATATGAACTTCATTATTTAATCTATATACTAATAGAGATGACACAGCAGGAATAGCAATTTAAGGGTTGGGGGGGGGATGGGTGTTGGGATTATATATATATATATATATATATATATATATATATATATATATATATATATATATATATATATATATATATATAAATAAACAATAAAAATTATAAATAAATAAATCCAGGACAACACGGTGGCTTCGTGGTTGGCATGTTCTCCTCTCAGTGCTGGGATTTCCGCTTCGAATCCCAATCTGGGTGGAGTTTACATGGGGGGGGGGGGGGGGGGGGGGGGGGGGGGGGGGGGGGGGGGGGGGGGGGGGGGGGGGGGGGGGGGGGGGGGGGGGGGGGGGGGGGGGGGGGGGGGGGGGCCCCCCCCCCCCCCGCAACCCTAGAACAGGGTAAAGCTGATGATAATGGATGAATGGGCCCTTAAATGAATGCACGCTTAAATAGGGCATAACCATCATTACTCCGGGGGGCGCTGTATCAGGACTGAACCTCTGACCCAATGTAGTTGGAAAACTTGTCATTATACACACACACACACACAACCAACATGCCCTAAATTCTGAATACCTTTGTTCTACTGTACTGTATCCGCAAGTCCATTGAGATCATCATCATCAACAGAAATAATAATAACGATATATTTCCTTAAGCAAGATAATTAAAATTTCAACGGCGTCTGAGACGCTCAGCTGTCTTCATTTTGTTTGCTGTTAAATATTATTTGTTTTTAAAGAACTTAATTATCTCGCCCTGTAATCGTTTCTGCTTCATAAGTTTTGTATTAATGGTGCAATGCATTTACACCAAGGAAATAAAGACTGAAGGTTTCCGAGGAGCGTGAAGTCCTCATTAACTCATATATACAGTAGGCTAATAAACTGGCCATGGTCAGGAGTTATTCCTCGGGATTCTGAAGCGCTGTGGCTGTTTTGTAATGCGTGCCGAGCCGGGCATCACTCTGCAAAGAGTAAACAGAATAAACTGCCATGCTTGCCGCCTCATTCACAGCAATTTACATCCAATAATGTTTTTAATCAAACACATTTGCAACCCTTGGCGCTTTGTGAATGAGTCCCATTTAACTTTGATTCCATTCTTTTATGTTGGCGGCAAAACGTTGAGGACGTTCCCGCCATCTGCACGCGGGTTTATTTCAGAGCAGCCTGGAGGAGGCCGCAGAGAACATCTTAGAGATGTGTGGGTGTCGACGCGATGGCTCATCCGTCCCTTTCTTTCTTGGGAACATGGGACTCACTGTGGAACGACTGCAGCACTTCATTCTGTAAAGTTCTCAAACCGCGTTCTAAAGACATCCCCCATTTTGATGAAACCAACACTGTAACCTGAAAAATCTGCACCATTATATCAACATAAGATTCATATCGATGATTCAAATGGACAGCTGATGTATCGTGTCACTCTGTGGTCCTCGTTATGCCCGTATTCGGCTCCCTGGGTCAATGGTGAGATTAAATAACTACAAATCAGCAGATTAGAGTTAGGTTCTCTTCAGTGTTTTGTAATCTAGGAAATATATATGTGTGTGTGTGTGTGTGTGTGTGTACAAGTAAAATACATACATTTCCTAGATTACAAAATTGTATTGTGCATTTTGTGTAAAATGTTTAATGTTAATTCTTTGAGATCTAAATATAATCTTAAGAAATGTGATTTTTGGGTCTAAATTAACATCAGCGCTCTCTAAGGTAATAGGATTTGCTGTTCCACATGTGATTGGAGACGTGGAGCCGGGGAAGCATGTAATCATTATTGTTAGATTCCGTGTTTATGTTGCGCAACAGACGTCTTTACATTCATGAAAATACAAAACAAACATTTTTTTGGCAAATACGAGACTATTCTGTGTTTAACAGGCCGGGTTGCAACCCTAAACCTGATGCTGCTGCTCATCTTCACGTTTTATAATTGTTATGTTTTATGAACCCGTTTGCCAATCGTTCCAGAGAAACTGACCACAGGTCTTTTGAGATGACCACCAGACTCCTCTTTAACACCTGTGACCGGGGAGAGGGCGTCAGCTGTGAGCGCAGCGGCAGACATCAATTCTTGGGCGATTCCAGGCAGATCTAATATCCAGAGTCATCTCGACTCAAACCCGGGCCAGCTGCACGCCTCGTGATTGATTAGTGCTAGTCTGGCATTGAGCCTCGCCTCCCGGACAGGCAGGTGGCTGTTTTTCTCTTTATTTTTATTAATCACACACACACACACGACCCACCACCAGACCCACAAGTAGCAATGCCGTGATTGATTGGGTTGAATCCTTTACAAATGGAGAGCGAGGTGCATAAATGAGTATGACAGTGCCTCCACTCTGGAATCTATTTCTTTTCGTGCTGATTTGCTCGGTCCACAGAGAAATGAAAGAGCTGGAAAAACAAATGGTTTTATTAAAGATAAATAAAAAAAGGAAATGCCACAAAGCTAAATGTCATTCATATCTAAAAGGGGCCAATCGTTATCTCGTTCGCATGTACACCGCGGGTTTCACGGGGGGGCGAAAACAAACGCATCCGAGGTCATTTAAAGCTGTGCAATCGAGAAAAAACAGGTGATGTGACCACCACAGCAAAAATTACAAGCCAAGCTGGGGTCACTGTAATCTTCAGGACCCGTGTTACAGATGTGGGAGCTCAATGGGTGGTGTGTTGGGCTGTCAATCTGAAGGTTGGGTGTTCAAATCCCAGGTCCACTAAAGTTACCAATGTGGGTCCATGAGCAAGACCCTTAACGCTCACTGCTCCAGGGGGCGCTGTATCAACACTGTGCCCGAGTTGTAAGTGGCATCGGACAACAGCGTCTGCCAAACGTAAACTATGGAATTATGTTACATTATGTGTATGGGTGGAGTTTGCATGTTCTCCCCATGTCTGTGTGGGTTTCCTCCGGGTTCCTCCCACAGTCCAAAAATATGGATCAAGGTCAATTTAATTCTCCAAATTGCCCCATATAGAGTGTGTCTGTGTGAGTGAGTGTGTGTTCAGTGATAGATTGGCGTCCTGTCCTGGGTGTATCTACCCAGCGCCCAAAACGTTCTCTCCTGGATGGGCATGGGGAACCCCACCGCGACCCTAGTAGAGTAAAAGCAGAAGATAATGGATTGATAGATGGATGTTCATTTTATCAGCTTCACTTTTATTAAAGATTAACGTTGCAGTTTTACAAATACGAACTACTCCATCAGTTTCTCCACATTCCTTATTAGTTGCCCCCAACTTTTTAAACTATGAGTGGAGATCCCACAGTGACTGACCTTAGTGCTGGTCCTCAGTGAGTGCAGTCAGTGGGTCTGTTCTCTGATCAGTATCTCACTGCAAACCCGGGGTGAGCCCATGTGGGTTTGACTGTTTAGGAATGTATGGGTAAAGGTAAGGACACCCTGTACAGGTCATTAATCTCTCCCTGGGTGAACACAAAGAGGAACATAAGGAGCAACTTACATGTACATTTGGTCATTCAGCAGATGCTTTTATCCAAAGCGACTTACAAGGTGAGCACGGGGTTAATCACAACATCTCTGGAGCAATGAGGGTTAAGGGTCTTGCTCAAGGACCCACACTGGTAACTTCAGTGAACCTGGGATTTGAACCACCAACCTTCAGATTGATAACCCAACACCCTAAACACTGAGCTGCCTTGCCCTTTGGACTAACTGTCCACAGCATGTTGGACTGTGTGAAGAAAGCCATAAAAACTCCTCACAGAGAGGCTCTCCCTCTCAAGAGAAAGCGGATTAATCTCCTCGCGGAGGCAGAAGAACCCTGCCCTGCCCCCCCGCTGCATGTCGTCTGGTTCTTTAACATTCTTCTGCTGATGCAAACAGAAATGCGTTTTATTTGCGCTGTTTAAGTTGCTGTGCGTTATCTTCTAACAGCACACTGCGTCGGGACGTTATCTCCATCCTGCAACCAGATCTTCAGATAGTTCCTTCATTTGAGTGGGTCGCGCATTAATTATAAGACTTCCAAAACTGTATGGAGTGCAAGGAAACGGAACGACGGGTTCGTATGCGGGTTCGTAAAAAATTAATTCAGAGTAACTTTAAAGCTGCAACGTGTTTCTTTCAACGGTCGTAATGAACGTAGAACAAAATACATCCATCCATCGTTTTCCGCTTTATCCTCTATTAGGGTCGTGGTGGGGAGGGGGGTCCCCATGCGTTCCCAGAGGAGAACGTTTCGGGCGCTGGGCAGATACACCCGGACAAGGGGGCAATCTATCACTGGACACGCACTCACTCAGACTCTATATGGGGCAATTCGGAGAACTCAATTGACTTGATCCATGTTTTTGGACTGTGGGAGGTAACCAGAGAACACGGAGGGAACCCATGTGGACACGGGAAGAACATGGAAACTCCACCCAGATTGGGATTCCCCAGCGGAGAACCCGGAGAAAACCCACGCGGACATGGGGAGAACATGGAAACTCCACCCAGATTGAGATTCCCCAGCCCTTTGGACTGAGGGAGGAAACCGGAGAACCCGGAGGAAACCCACGCGGACATGGAGAGAACATGCAAACCTCACCCAGATTGCGATTCGAACCGGGAATCCCTAGTGCTGAGAGGAGAACATGCTAAACCAGTAAGCCACCATGCCGCCCCAAGAACAAAATCATTTTTCTGATTTATTGGTTAACAGAGTTAATCGTCATGTTGCAACTGACCAATAAAGAGAATTTACAAAGAGGAAGCGGCATGAAGTGTGAAATCCACCGTAAAGCTGAACCTGAGGAACGGTTCCATCGGCTTGGGTTCGTTAGACGGCTCTGCTGTGTAATCAAAAGAACGAGAACGTAATCACAGCGGCTGAATAATTAATATCTCATTATGTCCCTGATGCAACTGTATTAATGTTTGGCTCACCTGACAGCAGGTTAACGACCTGAGCAGCACTGTGGGAGATAACGGCCTCGTAAACGTATGGATTAAACCATTACGATGCTCACAACCAATCAGCGCAAACGTCACGGCCGTCTGAAGAAGTTCTCATTCACAGTGACTTACAAATGAACTCGTAATGCGGGTGGCCCCGGCCCCGGAGCAAGGAGTTTAGAGGGCCCTGTACAGGGGTCCACATGAGCAGCTTTGTTGGACCCCCGCTCAGTTTACATCAGCAAGGTTCTCCATCACACAAACACTCTATATGGGGCAATTTGGAGAATTCAATTGACCTTGATCCATATTTTGGACTGTGGGAGAAAACCGGAGAACCCGGAGGAAACCCGCGCGGACACGGGGAGAACATGGACACTCCACTCAGATTGGCATTCGAACTGGGATTCCGTAGTGCTGAGAGGAGAACATACCAACCACCAAGCCACCCTAATAAAAATTACAATAAAAGAAATGAAACTTTCATATTATAGGACAAATGTTGCATCACTCAAGCCTTTAAAACATCCATCCATTATCTTCCACTTTATCCTCTATTAGGGTCACGGGGGGGGGGGGTCTCCATGCCCATCCAGGGAAGAACGTTTTGGGCGCTGGGCAGATACACCCAGAACAGGGGGGCAATCCATCACTGGACACACACTCACTCACACAGACACAGTCTATATGGGGCAATTTGGAGAATTCAATATACCTTGATCCATGTTTTTGGACTGTGGGAGGAGACCTGAGAATTCGGAGCCTTTGAAACAAAGAGAGAGAAAATAAAAAGGGCAGTAATAAAACGATCAGTCGACAGAAATCCAGAAATATAGAGTCTAAATCTGTGATGCATCGATCTGAACCAATCCCCTCTCACGACAGTCAGCGGTCGACCTCGACACGCCGCTCAGAACGCATTTTATTGCCCAGTTAGAAATTATAGCTTATTTTATAACGAAAAATTAAAGGCCTCGCACGTCCGTAAGTCAGCAGCCGGTCGCGAAACGTTGGCTAACGAAGGACGTCCGAACCCGGAGGTTCAAATCTCCCAGGATTCATCTGAACGACGTTCCAAATCAGCGTCCGGGCCGATTTCTCCAAACAACTCGACAGCATCCACGTCCACGGCATCCCGGCTTACACTGAATCTAATTTCACGCAACATTTAGCAAACTGCCGACAAGGGCGCGTTTGAATTGTTACCGCGTTTATTAAATTATATAAACCACAAAAAAAAAAAAAAACTTCCATTTCTGATCAGAGCTGCTCACGATGTCCTCCATTCAAACCACAGATTAAATCTGCATTCGGAACACGCTCTGAGCCGGCTCGCATTTCTACATTAAAAACAATGAGTGGCTTAGTGGTTTGGCATGTTCTCCTCTCAGTAGTGGGGATTCCCGGTTCGAATCCCCATCTGGGTGGAGTTTGCATTTTCTCCCCGTGTCCACGTGGGTTTCCTCTGGGTTCTCCGGGTTCCTCCCACAGTCCAAAAACATGGATCAAAGTGAATTGAATTCTCCAAATTGCCCCATATAGAGTGTGTTCAGTGATAGATTGCCGCCCTGTCCTGGGTGTATCTGCCCAGCGCCTGTAACATCCTTCCCTGGATGGGTTCCCCCCGCGACCCTAATAGAGGATAAAGAGGAAGATGATGGATGGAAAAACACTGATTTGAAGATAATTAGTAATTAACAGGATCATGATGGGGGGGGGGGGGGGCTCGTGAGCCTGTGTGTTAAAACAGGAGTCCAAAGCCATGTTCTGAAGGCAATGACGCCTCATCGCCGGGACCCCCCCCCCGCCCGCCTGCTCCGGCTCTGTTTACCTGCTCTGCTTCGCGCCGTACATCATGTTTTATGTTAAGCCCGCCCACTCGTTTGATTGAGAGCCTTTGCGAAGCGAGATTTCTCATTTTGCTCGCTCCATTAATTCTTTCCAGCCGGTGTCATAATGTTGTTCTTTCTCTGGCTCTCGTAATGGTATTAACTTCACGAGCCAAAGCCACTGCAGCTGCGAGAGGCCCCCAATCGAACGACATTCCTCTTTTAAAACTGTTATGGATTTGTTTTTTTTGGTGTCGGAGAACAAACAGCAAAAAAAAAAAAAAAAACTCCTGCAGATTCGGACATCTCTCCATCACGTTGACGGCTGAAAGGGACACAGGACGAAAGCCGAGTGCGTTCACGGCTGACCATCAAACCAACGTAATAAAACAGCGTTGTGTCTGATTTATAGACGAGCGTCAGGGTTAATTAACGACTTTCAGAACTTTACATAAAGCGAAGTGACCCAGTTTACAAATGCTCACACACTGAGGAACCCTCCACAACAACCAGGGAACAAGTGGGATAGGACTACGTAGGGTCGGGGGGGGGGGGGGGTTCCCCATGCCCATCCAGGGGAGAACGTTTCGGGCGCTGGGCAGACACTCCAAGGACAGGGGGGCAATCTATCACTTGGCACACACTCATGCACACAGACACACTCTATATGGGGCAATTTGGAGAATTCAATTGACCTTGATTCATGTTTTTGGACTGTGGGAGGAAACCGGAGAGCCCGGAGGAAACCCAAGCGGACAGAGCGAGAATATGCAAAATCCACCAAGGTTGGGATTTGAACCGGGATCAGCAGCGCTGAGAGGAGGAAGCGCTAGGAACTACTGAACCATCATCTCCTTACTGGTGGGGCGGCACGGTGGCTTAGTGGTTAGCATGTTCTCCTCCCAGCGCTGATGTTTGAATCCCCATCTGGGTGGAGTTTGCATGTTCTCCCCATGTCCATGTGGGTTTCCTCCGGGTTCTCCAGTTTCCTCCCACAGTCCAAAAACATGGATCAAGGTCAACGGAATTCTCCAAATTGCCCCATATAGACTGTGTGTGTGTGAGTGTGTACCCAGCGATATATTGGCGTCCTGTCCTGGGTGTATCTGCCCAGCGCCGAAAATGTTCTCCCCTAGATGGGCATGCAGAACCCCTCCGCGACCCTAATAGAGGATAAAGCGGAAGATAATAGATGGATGTCCACCCTGTTGCTCGTTTTAATTGTTTTAAATTCTGTCCCGGTTTGAGGTTCTCTGTGTATAAACTCTGTTTTCTTCGCGCCCCTCTATAAAACCACACCGGCTTTAGAACGGCTGTCAGATACGGAGTTCATTTTCATGAGAAATGTGTGCAAGTGGCCTCGTGCGAGAGCGTGTTGGCGTGTTGGCGCATGTCGCGGTGATCGATGCGCCGCAGGTGCGCCGAGAGATTGCAAGCTTGCGGTCGCCTGATGAAAAAATCATCACGAGGGTTATGAAGACATCACAGTCCTGAAACCCGCCGAAAACAAATGACCTCGGACGAGCAGCAGTCGAATCACGGACTCCAGAGGTGGACGCGATGGTGCGAGAGGAACCAACCGGAACGCGAGAGCGCATGGCGGACCGACACGAAAACGGAGACGAACGGAACACGGGCCTCATTAACAGAAGGCTTTACAGGGACGGAGCGTCTTCTGAGGTCCACTACAGGTCACCTGTAGCAACATGTTCCACTAAGTGAGTGTCCTCAGCATCGTGTGAGATGTTCTCCCTTGTCTGCGTGGGTTTCCTCCGGGTTCTCCGGTTTCCTCCCACAGTCCAAAAACATGGATCAATTGAAGGTCAATTGAATTCTCCAAATTCGCCCCATATAGAGTTATAGAGTGTGTGTGAGTGTGTGTCCAGTGATAGATTGCCCCCCCCCCCCGACATGAGTGTATCTGCCCAGCGCCCGAAACGTTCTCCCCTGGATGGGCATGGGGACCCCCCCGCAACCCTAATAGAGGATAAAGCGGAAGATAATGGATATAGATAGATATA
>JAFMOD010000040.1:98359-119485 GCA_019802435.1 Corydoras maculifer
CCATAAGTTAGTTAGTGACAGCAAAATAAAATAGTTTGCATGTTCTTCCCCTTTGGGTTTTCTGGTTTTATTCCACAGTCCAAAAACATATTGAATTCTCCAAATTGCCCCTATAGAGTGTGTCTGTGTGAGTGAGTGTGCCCAGGGATAGATTAGCGTCCTGTCCTAGGTGTATCTGCCCAGCGCCTGAAATGTTCTCCCCTGGATGGACATGGGGAACCACCCCATAACCCTGATAGAGGATAAAGCGGAAGGTAATGGATGGATGGATGGAAGCAGGTGATTTGATAAATCTGTGGAAATGAGAGTAAACGAATCATGTGAAAGTCACTTTGCTTTGATAGATTTAAACAATCAGGAACATTGTTTTTCAGAATCGCTCCTAGAGATTTAAAACAGATGCTCATCTATCACGTCAGCGCGACCAAAGACCACGCCGTGTTACAAATGCCAGGCAAAGGGACTTACAGAAGTCACCGCAGCCCCTTACAGGTCACCTGTAGCAACATACTCCACCGAGCAAGTGTCCTCGGCATCGTGCGAGCTGATTGGTGCTTCAGAGCTGCTACAGTAAGGTCCTTAAACACAATTCTCAACCTTCTATTGTTCAAACTCACAATTCAAATCCTGTACAAGATGCTCCCAATATTTATTCACTGCCCAGATTGCCCCATCTGATGCTCCCTGTGGCCTCGCGGAGGTGGCTGCATTATTAACAGATAGGAGCTCTATATGCCCCTCGATGAAAGGAATCATACTTCTGTCCTGACTTCCTCGCAGGATCACCGGGTATCTCAGAGGGAGCCTCTGAATCTCTGCAAAACCTCCATCTATTACCAACCCCCCCCCCCCCCCCCCCCCGACGCCGCCAGGCTCACGCTCGCCCTGTACAGACGTCCGGCGGCAGTCCAGACCATTACAATGTTTCGGCAGTATTCTGTAGGTTAGACATGACTCCGAAAATTACGGAGCCCCTAAAGGGACATGGAAGGGAAAAAAATATATATATATACATACATACATACATATATATATACACACACACACATATATATATATATATATATATATATATATATATATATATATATATAGGCAGTACAGTGGCTTAGTAGTTGGCATGTTCTCCTCTCAGCGCTGGGGATTCCTGGTTCGATTCCCAATCTGGGTGGCGTTTCTATGTTCTCCCCGTGTCCCCGTGGGTTTCCTCCGGGTTCTCTGGTTTCCTCCCACAGTGAATTCTCCAAATTGCCCCATATAGAGTGTGTGCTCAGCATCCTGTCCTGGGTGTATCTGCTCAGCGCCCGAAATGTTCTCCCCTGGATGGGCATGGGGAACCCCCCCCGCGACCCTAATAGAGGATAAAGCAGATATAATATATATATATATATATATATATATATATATATATATATATATATATTTTTTTTTTTTTTTTTTTTTTTTTTTGGCGGCACGGTGGCTTAGTGGTTAGCACGTTCGCCTCTTAGCGCTAGGGATTCCCGGCTCGAATCCCCATCTGGGTGGAGTTTCCATGTTCTCCCTGTGTCTGCGTGGGTTTCCTCCGGGTTCTCCGGTTTCCTCCCACAGTCCAAAAACATGGATCAAGTTAATCGAATTCTCAAAAAATTGCCCCTACAGAGTGTGTCTGTGTGAGTGAGTGTGTGATTTTTTTTTCTACCATGTCAATTTAGGGGCTCCATAGAAAATGGATCTGGTACTAAATAAAAAGCGGTGCAAGTTTTAGGACTGCGATCCAAAGTCTTTCTTTCCTTCTGGGTGTGATCAGATCATCTCTGTAAATCAGGATAACTGATCTCGATGTCACATTCGCAGGAATCTGCAGCAGTTCCCCGTCAGTGACAGCTGTCAGCGCCTCGCTGAAGCAAACGAAGTGCCATGTCACCGAACGGAACGATTCTAAAAATCTCAACGTGCATCTCGTTTCCTTTTCATCTGCAGAGATAAACACCATCACTCGTCTCAAAATCTCACGTCCAGAAGGTCTAAATCTTTCAGAGCAAGGACATCATGAATATCCATCCATCCATTATCATCCGCTTTATCCTCCATTCGGATCTATCAGGGTCTCCCCTTTTTCAGGGGAGAACGTTTTAGGCGCTGGGCAGATACACCAAAGACAGGACGCCAATCTATCACTGGACACACACTCACTCACACAGACACACTCTATATGGGGCAATTTGGAGAATTCAATTGACCTTGATCCATGTGTTTAGACTGTGGCAGGAAACCAGAGAACCCGGAGGAAACCCACGCGGACACGGGGAGAACATGGAGACTCCACACAAATTGCGATTTAAAGCAGGAATCCCCAGCGCTGAGAGGAGAACATGCTAAACCACCATACCTCTCCTCTTTCCTTTCCTTCCCTTACGAATACAGCAGAGATTCAGCAATGGATATTGTTACTCAAGATATATATATTATACATATATAAATAAATAAATAAAAACTAGCTCTGATACCTTAGAAACACTGAGGATGTGAGGAGAAAGTGGGGGTGATGGTGATGGTGGGGTCCTGACTTCATCGTGCCGTGGATGCTGTGACAATGAATAAAATACGGCTCTCTGTATAATCTGTTCTGATTGGATGGCGGATCCGTCAAACCCAAACATTTCTGAAACCATTTGGAGACTTAATTTGTATTCCGGTCGAACGTCGAGCCAATTAGTAGCACAGAGAGCGAGACGGTGAAACTTCAGAGTGCGGGGGGGGGTGGGGGGATGCAGGAAAGACGGAGGAAAAAAACGCGTGGGCAAGGTTTTTCTTCACAATGACTCGTGACTGCTTCACCCTCACGAAACACACATACACACACACAAACACAGTCCTGGACTTGGGGACTTTTGCAGACGGTACAGTTTGTGCAGAATCCGATCTGAAGCGACTAAACGTGTTTTTATTTACATCATTATTCTGCAGACGCGTTGCTTTATTTATTTATCTAACATCACATAGATTTAAAGGTAAGTTTTCAAAGAGGCTTTTAGTTCATCTTTGTTTATTACTTATTTTTATATCCATCCATTATCTTCCGCTTCATCCTCTATTAGGGTAGCGGGGGGATCCCCATGCCCATCCATGCCCATCCAGGTGAGAACGTTTCAGGCGCTGGGCAGATACACCAGGACAGGGCGCAAAGCTATAACTGGACACATACTCAATATGGGGCAATTTGGAGAATTCAATTGACCTTGATCCATGTTTTTTGGACTGTGGGTGGAAACCCGGGGAAAACCCACACGGACACGGGGAGAACATGCAAACTCCACTCAGCCCTGAGAGGAGAACATGCCAAACACTAAGCCACCGTGCCACCCTCATTTTTATATTCTTTATATATTTATTTTCTGCACTATGTAAAGCACTTTGTGGTTCTAGATCTGTGAAAGGTGCATTATAAATAAAGCTTACTTGCGTTTAATTGAGGCTTTCAATATTTCGGGGTGTTTTTTGGATTCAGGGGTTCTTTCGGAGTGCGTGCTGATTCAGTGAAACGTGTGTGTACATTCTGTAAGTACGCAGCATAAACGTAAATAAGTGAATCCCATCGCTCGGGAACGTTAACGAGATCCCAACAACAGGATCGTCGATTATCAGCCCTGATCATCTGAAGTTCCAGGACTTCACCCCCCCCCCCCTGTTTTTTTTTGAGGGGGGGAGGGTTTAAGTGCCGTTTAGCCGAAGTGCGAGATAAGAACTCTGAACTGGCACCATGATGAGGTGGGAGCGCCGGGTGGAGGTCGTACCTTTGGGGAAATCGAGTGCACGTCAGACGGAGCCGATCAGGAGATTGTCCCGAAGGCCGGAGTCAGGACCTCGTACTGAATGGAAGCAACGACTGAAAGTCAACAGAGAGCGAACTGAACGGCTCCTAATTACAACGTTTGAATTAAACCAAATAATTAAACCTACAAATAATAAAGAGTGCAGACAGGGAAGCGGACCGAACAGAACCACAACCCTTTATTTACATTTGGTCATTTAGCAGACACTTTTATCTAAAGGTGAACCCAGGGTTCATCACAACATCCCTGGAGCAGTGAGGGTTAAGAGTCTTGCTCAAGGACCCACACTGGTAACTTCAGTGGACCTGGGATTTAAACCTACAACCTTCAGATTGACAACCCAATGCCCTAACCACTGAGATACCACACCCTATTTACACCACACACACTGCATCCGCAAGGCAACCAGCATCGTGGACGACCACACTCACCCCTCACTCTTTAGAGTCCTGCCTTCTGGAAAAAGGTGCCGGAGCATTTGGGCCTACACCTCCAGACTGCGGAACAGTTTCTTTCCTCAGGCCATCAGACTCTAAAAATTAACACACCCGCCGCTAACATGTTGCACACATCTTTTGCACATTTATAATTAACTGCTGCAATTACAAACTCTGTAAAATCTTAAAATCAGGGACAATTTTTTGGCACTTCACACCACTAGGGGGCCACCTGCACTGTTACCCATCCACTTAATGTTGCTGTTTACAAACAGTGTTTACCTCGTACCTGAATGTTTATTGTATCGTCCTGTATTTATTGTGATCCCTTTATGTTGGTTGCGTAGTAGCTGTTAGGTGAAGCACCTTGTTCCTGGAGAATGCTGTCTCGCATATACACATGTCCACATATACCGTACAGTACCTTAGATTATTGGAATTACATAAAATACTTGAATACTGAACGGGGGTAGCATGGTGGCTTAGTGGTTTAGCATGTTCTCCGCTCAGATCCCAATCTGGGTGGAGTTTGCATGTTCTCCCCGTGTTCGCGTGGGTTCTCCGGTTTCCTCCCACAGTCCCAAAACATGGATTAAGGGCATTAGAATTCTTTAAATTGCCCCATATAGAGTGTGTCTGTGTGAGTGAGCATGTGCTTAGTGATAGAATGGCCCCCTGTCCTGGGTGTATCTGCGCCTGGATGGGCATAGGGAACCCCCCCACGACCCTAATAGAGGATAAAGCGGAAGATAATGGATGGATGAATACTGAACAGAGGCTTTAGTTTGAGGACAGCAGCTTTAACCTGACGATCCGCCGTCCTGCATTATTTTCTGATGATGGATAAAATTATTTTATTTTAAAAAATTTATTAATTAGGTAGAACATCAAACCTAAAAGGTAGAACCCCAAGAGTTTAGTGAAGCAGGTAATGTGTTGTGCTTAGCAACCCACCCACCCATCCACCCGCACGTCGTCAGCGCTGTTCTCTATTGTTCACGACTTTTTATCGATTGGATAAAAGATCAGGTTGATGCAGAGCGACCAGCAAAATCGTTCGTCTCGGTCAATAGTGACCTCAAAGTCACTAGACATGTTCCATTACTCAGTTACCAAGCAACAGCGTTCTCACCTCCATAAGCACTTAAGCGACGAGCAAACCCCACGACGAAGACTAATTTTAACTGAACATGGCCATAACTGGAAACCATGTGACGTTGACACCAGACCGGACGGCCCGAACCCCCGACGACGCAGCAGTGCTGAACCAGAACCAACACCAACACATTACAAACTAATCAAGGTTTTTGGAAAAAGACTGAAGTAAAAACAAATATTTTAAATATGATTTGATCAGCTGAACGACGGCGGCGATCACGACGCTCCGGACCGACAGAGCTCTAAACGCAGCGTGAACTTCAGACGCGACGGGCTTTTGATTATCAGCTAATTGCAATTTGCTATTTATCTTTTGCTCTTTAATATGGGCGCAGGTTTTTTTTTTTTTTTTTTTTTTTTTTCTCTTCCCTCAACCTGAAGCCGGAGCCAATCTGCCGGCCTCGCCGCTCATTAGTTGGAGAGTCTGCCGGCACTCGTGCAGAATCAAAGCTAATGAAGTCTACAGCTCCGACAGATGAGGCTTGATGAGCAGGATAACTTTGGGCTCGAGCTCAGATGGAGCTTTCATTCGGCCTAAACAGAGACGCCGTTCGAAGGCAAACAGGTCGTCGATCCTAACGACCGAGTTAAAGTATTGATTTAATTACTCAGTGAAGCTCCATCCTGGATGGATGCAGCTTGATGACCTCATTTGACATTAAAACCATTATCCATCAATCCATTATCTTCCACTTTATCCTCTACTAGGGTCGCGGGGGGGGGGTTCCCCATTCCCATCCAGGGGAGAACGTTTCGGGTGCTGGGCAGATATACCCAGGACAGGGGGGCAATCTATCACTGGGCACACACTCACTCACACACACACTCTATATGGGGCAATTTGGAGAACTCAATTGACCTTAAATCCATGTTTTTGGACTGTGAGAGGAAAACGGAGAACCCGGAGGAAACCCACGCGGACACATGCAAACTCCACCCAGATTGGGATTCCATTCGGGAATCCCTAGTGCTGGGAGGAGAACATATTAAACCACCAACCACCGTGCCGCCCTGACATTAAAACCTCACATTATTATTAAGAGCTTATCTTAATGGCACATGTCAAGAATCTGAAAGAATCTGTCGCTTCGTCTCGCTCTTTAGGGATTTGACGGCTTACAACTCGACAAAAAAACGCTGCTTTGTGACGATGTACTATTGTAAAAAGCGCTCTGTAAATAAATTACTGTATAAAACTGAAGAAAAGCCACCTCTGGATTGAGGAAGTTTACGGCTGCATGTGAAGTCACCAGTGATCGAACAGTGTATTCTGATGAAGAACGACAGACCCGTAACTCCCGACTCACCGTATCCTTTCTAATTGCCTTCCATAGCAGATGTTTCCTCAGCAGATTGAGAAAAATCTGGAGCGGCTCATCACTCAGTAAGAGCTTTATTTTATTATTAATTTTTTTTTTAAATTACCTGTTTTTTTTGTTTTTTTTTGCTTAAGGCTATAAAATAGAAAACGAGCCAAAGTTGCAAAGCAAGGAATTCAATCTTGTTTATGAGTTAAAGAAAAACATGTTACTCAAAACACCCAAACCAAAGGGGCACAATCCAAGGCGGCGATAACGGGTACAGCATAACCTATAGAATCGAATCCAGGTTTATAATTGTTTATATTTTAATGCTGTACTTAATTACACACTGACACTGAAGTGAACTTAAAAACAAAAACTGTATATATCTCCTGCGTTTGTATGAGGTTTAAAATCAGTCCAGTAGATGGCAGTACTGCTGTAAAGTGTTTAAATGCCCAACTGTTTCAGGTTGGAGTGTTTGGGCTCGTCCACCGTTCAGCCCGGATCTGACCCTTCAACCTTTCAAAGATGTGGCACCCTCTGTGAGGATGAGGAGTGCGTGATGCGAGAACACGGTCACAATGTCGGGACGCGAGCGGGAACCACCGGCCATACGAGACGAAGATGACGACGCAAAACAATCATTAATATGGTCACCAAATTTGAACAATTTTAATTTAATCTATTGAAAGTGAGGCGTCAGTTTTTAAACATCCCTTAAGATTCTTAACAAAGACAAACGAGCTGCGAAAACATCAAAGCAACAGCCAGAAGTTTAAACTAATAAGAATTAATAAAATAAAAACATCGATCTTATGCAAAAAAAATAAAAAATAAAATAATAATAAATCACCGTGTTGAATTATCAGAAATAAAAATACAATATCAGAGCAAAACAGAACAAAACAAAAGCAGCCAACCAGAGACATGAACCTTAACTTAAGTTAGTTTACATTTAACTTCGTTAAATTAAAACTTTGTTTAAATGAGTTAGAATAAGAGCTTAAATGCAAAATTGAAGCTTAAGAAAGCCAAGATCAACAAATAAGCACGAACAGAGCCGAGTAAATATGAACCGAGACAACAGAACACTTCATCCTGAACATAAAGAACCTCACAAAACCTCACTGAACCTTACAAAACCTCACAGAACCTCACTGAACCTCACAAAACCTCACAGAACCACACTGAACTACAAAGAACCTCACTAAACCTTACAGAACCTCACTGAACTTCACAGAACCACACAGAACCTCACTAAGACCACGCATGATAAACTCCACTCACTGACCTGAGAATGGCTGGACGAAGGCCTGTGATGATGATGATGAAGCAGGATGAGTCCACAGTGAGGCTGCAGATTCTCACCTGAATGAAAAGTCCAGGTGAGCAGAGCTGCCTCTGGTTGCCACGCCCATTTATAATCCTCCTGGACTCTTTGTGTTTGGTGTAAAATCAGTTTTAAAACTAAAGAGCATGAAGAACTTCAGAACATCGGCATCTGAAGGTGAGAACAGAGTGAAATCCTGAAGAGCTGCAGGGTTCAAAAGACAGAGGAACCAGAACCAGGTGATCAGCTTTAAGGAACCAATTAAAGGAGACCTGCTCAACATGGGGGGGGGAGCAGGGAGAGACAGATCTAGTGCACTACGTAGGGACCCAGCTGGATTAGTGTTGAGGTTCTTCATATAGAGATATAAAATCCCACAGTAAACAGGAGTTGGCACAAATGCACAAATCTCTAATTAAAGAGCTGTTGCCAGATGCACAATAATCCCATACAAACAACAACTGCCACAAGAATACTCAATAGACAACGGTTGGCCTTTATATATCATATCATATATAATAATCCCCTTTAATCAAAATTTTGCCACAAAAACAATAATCCCCCATAGACAACAGTTGCCACTGCAGTTTGAGCCAGTGACGATTTAAACCCCTGAATATATAAACGAAATAAATTTTAATAAACACAAACCATGAAATAGGGCGGCATGGTGGCTTAGTGGTTAGCATGTTTTCCTCTCAGCGCTAAGGATTCCCGGTTCAAATCCCAATCTGGGTGGAGTTTGCATGTTCTCCCCATGTCCGCGTGGGTTTCCTCCGGGTTCTGCGGTTTCCTCTCACAGTCCAAAAAACAGGGATCAAGGGGAATTCTCCAAATTGCCCCATATAGAGTGTCTGTGTGTGTGTGTGTGTGTGTGTGTGTGAGAGTGTGTGTCCAGAGATAGATTGGCATCCTGTCCTGGGTGTATCTGCCCAGCACCCGAAATCCCCCCCCCCCGGACCCTAATACAGGATAAAGCGGAAGATAATGGATGGATGGATGGATGGATTGATGGATGAAACCATGAAATAAAGGCATGTCTGATGATCAGAAGATTCCAGGATGCTGAACTCTATGTAGCTGCAGGAGAAAATGTGTGTTCTCTCAAAGACCTCTGTAAATACCTCGCTTTTTGTTGTGAGCATTAGAACGTTGCACAGAAACAGAGAGAAGAGGAAGGGAAGAGAACCTCCATCACGGCCAACCGCAGCTCGGAACTTCAGACCGAGGAGGAAGCTCTTAATGGTGCTTGGCTATTTTCTCTCATCTTGTTACTCCATTATCTTTCCTTTGTGTTTTCCTTTGTGAGGCGCTGCCCTCTCCTCGCTTTCTTTTTGTGGTAAATCATTTAGAAAATCCTCGCTCAGCACATGAAAAAAAAAACAACGCAATTACACAGCTTCGGATTCAAACCCGGCTCTTCAGGTTCATGGAGGTTAAAGGGACTGAACCGAGGATGAACACATGGTGGCGACGGCGTTCCTCTGACCAGAAGAGACAGAGGTTTGGTTTGCAGGACGCTGCCTCATTGTTTCATCTCTAGTGTGTTTGTGAGGTTGCTTTATTTATATAGTGATTTCTTTCTCCCTGCGTCTGTGTGGGTTCTCTGGGTTCCTCCCACAGTCCAAAAACATGGATTCAAGGTATAGTGGCTTCTCTAAATTGCCCCTATATAGTGTGCCTGTGTGAGTTTTTGTGTGCCCAGTGATGGATGCCCTGTGATGGGCCCAAAATGTTTTCCCCTGGATGGGCATGGGTATGGGTAGGGTCCCTAGTAGAGGATCAAGCAGTGATCTGGGTGAAAGCATGGTTCCTCTGTGAGGATTACCAGATGATGGTCCGGTGTTCTTCTCCTGACTCCAGACTTGGTTGCTTCCACACGCTGACCGTCACACCGGATCCACGGGGAAACCACCGGGTTCTAAAGCCCCATATCGCACCCTCTGGTCTACGCCTCGTTCAATGAAACGGTATTTCCAGCAGATTTTTCATGTTACTGAGAAAGAAAAAAAAGAAAAGATAAAACGGGGCGAATTAAATAAATTAATGATTCAACTTGATTCCACACAGATAGGAGGAGAGTTAATTAGAAGCTTAGCAATTAAGTCAGTAGCTTTTTTTTTCCATTCAGGCTTTGTCAATCCTTACAGCTTAGCGATTCGTCCCAAAAGACTCTCTGCGTTGGCAGTAAACAGTCTTGGCCCAGTTGGCATGAAGTTAATTTACTTGTCGTGATCAGAATTTGGACTGTTCAAAATTTCTTGTCTGAGAAATTAAAGTGGATTTGTTATTACAGCCCTGCTCTGGAAATATTATTCATTCATTCATTCATTCATTCATTATCTCCCACTTATCCTCTATTAGGGTCGCGGTGGGGTTCCCCATGCCCATCCAGGGGAGAACGTCTCGGGCGCTGGGCAGATAGACCCAGGACAGGGCGCCAATCCATTGCTGGGCACACACTCACTCACACAGACACACTCTAAACGGGGCAATTTTTGAGAATTCAATTAACTTGATTCATGTTTTTGGACTGTGGGAGGAAACCGGAGAACCCGGAGGAAACCCACGCAGACACGGGGAGAACATGGAAACTCCACCCAGATGGGGATTCGAACCGGGAATCCCTAGCGCTGAGAGGCGAACGTGCTAACCACTAAGCCACCGTGCCGCCGGAAATATTATTATTATTATAATTATAATAATAATAATAATAATTATTATTATTATTATTATTACTATTACAGTCCTGCTCTGGAGATAACAATATTATTATTATTATTATTATTATAGCCCTGCTCTGGAAATATTATTACAACTGATTCATTCATTCATTATATTCCGCTTTATCCTCTATTAGGGTTGCGGTGGGGTTCCAGATGCCCATCCAGGGGAGAAGGTTTCGGGCGCTGTGCATAGACCCAGGACAGGGCGCCAATCCATCACTGGGCACACACTCACTCACTCAAACACACTCTATATGGGGCAATTTTGAGAATTCAATTGACTTGATCCATGTTTTTGGACTGTAGGAGGAAACCGGAGAACCCGGAGGAAACCCATGCAGACACGTGGGGGAAACCCACTCCACCCAGATGGGGATTCGAACCGGGAATCCCTAGTGCTGAGAGGCGAATGTGCTAACCACTAAGCCACCGTGCCGCCTATTATTATTATTATTAATATGGGCGGCACGATGGTTTAGTGGTTGGCATGTTCTCCTCTCAGCGCTAGGGATTCCCGGTTCGAATCCCCATCTGGGTGGAGTTTCCATGTTCTCCCCATGTCCGCGTGGGTTTCCTCCGGGTTCTCCGTTTTCCTCCCACAGTCCAAAAACATGGATCAAGTCAATTAAGTTCTCCAAATTGCCCCATATAGAATGTGTCTGTGTGAGTGAGTGTGTGCCCAGTGATGGATTGGCGCCCTGTCCTGGGTGTATCTGCCCAGCGCCCGAAACGTTCTCCCCTGGATGGGCATGGAGAACCCCACCGCAACCCTAATAGAGGATAAAGCGGAAGATAATGAATGAATGAATGAATTATTATTATTTTAGCCTGCTCTTCTGCTTAATCCTCTACTAGGGTCACGGGAGGGTTCCCCATGCCCATCCAGGGGAGAACGTTTCGGGCGCGGGGCAGATACACCCAGAACAGGACGCCAATCTATCACTGGACACACACTCACACACACTCTATATGGGTCAATTTGGAGAATTCAATTGACCTTGATCCATGTTTTTGGACTGTGGGAGGAAACCAGAGAACCCGGAGGAAACCCACGCGGACACGGGGAGAACATGGAGACTCCTCCCAGATTGGGATTCGAATCGGGAATCCCCAGCGCTGAGAGGAGAACATGCTTAACCACTAAGCCACCGTGCCTCCCTGTAAAATATTATTATTATTATTAAAATTCTAGCAGCATTATGATTTCTGAGAATCAGAACCTGCTTATTATCTGCTTATCTGGTTTTGGAAGTCCAGGCGAGCTGAGCCGCTCTGACAGCAGGGCGTCTTCGTGGACTGATGCATTACCCATGACCTCTGCTTTATTGAGATTCATGTAACAAAGCTTTCGGGCCCCTCAGGCGCCGCCGGGAATCCCTGAGCTCAGTGTGCCGGTGACCAATCAGCTTCTCCATCCAGACCTGCCCATTCTTTTAAAAGCAGCTTTATGTGATGAATTCTGAATCAGAATGCTGATTGTGTGTGTTGCTTTGATGAGGTGTATGGGGGGGGGGGGAACCCCTTCAGCATTTAAGGTTCTCTTTAAGCAAACATGAACTTTCAGCAGTAAAGGATTTGGGTTTTTAAATTGTCTCTAAATTAAACTGCGTTTTAGGATGAAACCAAAATGCAGTGGTATTTATACAGAGAATCTGAAGCATCTGCAAAAGGTGCAGACACAAAACCTTTAATCAACCTTTAACCTAATGTTTACAAAAGACTGATCTCATTTATCCTCTTTCACTTAATCCTCTATTAGGGTCGTGGGGGGGAGGTGGAGGTTCCCCATGCCCATCCAGGGGAAAACGTTTTAAATACAGGAGAGGGCACCAATTCACAACTGGGCACACTCACTTATACAATTCACACTCTATATGGGGCAATTAAGAGTATTCTACTTACCTTGAATCCATGTTTTTGGACTGTGGGAGGAAACCGGAGAACCCGGAGGAAACCCACGCGGACACGGGGAGAACATGCAAACTCCACCCAGATTGGGATTCGAACCGGGAATCCCCAGCGCTGAGAGGAGAACATGCCAACCACTAAGCCACTGTGCCGCCCAACCTGCAGACGTGTTGGGGAAAAAAATCTGCAAGTAAAAAAAAAATAAAAAATGAAAGCACGGTGGTGTAGTGGATTGCATGTTCTCCTCTCAGGTTCGCATCCTGATCTGGGTGGAGTTTCCAGGTTCTCTCCAGGTTCTCCAGTTTCCTCCCACAGTCCAAAAACATGTATTCAAGGTAAATCGAATTCTCCAAATTGCCCCATATAGAGTGTGTGTGTGTGTGTGTGTGTGTGTGTGAGTGAGTGTGTGCACAGAGATAGATTGGCATCCTGTCCTGGGTGTATCTGCCCAGCGCCCGAAACGTTCTCCCCCAGATGGATATAGAGAATCTCCCCCCCCCCCCCGCAAACCTAGTCCCTAATTTAAGATAAAGTGGAAGATTACGACTCAAAAAATATTGTGCAAATTACAGGTAGTTTATTGGAGAATATGAAAACTCCACCCAGTTGGGATTCCAACCGGGAATCCCCAGCGCTGAGAGGAGAACATGCTAAACCACTAAGCCTCCGTGCTGCCCGCTTTAAAGTCTCATATTAAACTGATCATTAGATTCAAATGAAATGTTTTTTCTGAAGCGTCGGTCGTCAGTCGGCGTCGCCGTCACATTAATTGCGTTGCAGGTCGTGTTTCCCGGCGACCTTTAATACGAGATCGTTTAGCTTCCGACTTACGGCATTCTTTTTGGGCTGTGGGCAAAACAAGCGCGAGTCTGAGAGCACTACATTCCCAAGCTGTTGTGCTGAGCTTTTTTTTTCTTCTTTTCTTTCCGAGAGCGCGTGTGGGTGGAAGGGAAAAAGTGGCTGGCACATACCTTGTTAAATACATATTGCATCGCTGTATGACTAAGAAGACACTGATGCTGGTTAGAAAGTCATTGCTCTTCATTGAGGCCTGAAATTAAATTGAGGAATAAAAAGAGGGAAGGCAGTGGAGCGCGGAAAAGCACACTCGAAAAAAAAGCAAACCGAGGCACCGGCACCGCGGAGTTCCATCTCCAGAGACGAAATGCCCATCTGGAAGCCAAAGCTCCCCCGTACTGCATGGGGAGGCTCGTCTTTATGCATCCTGAACACCATGTGCTTTTAGATCTGCACTTAAATCATTTTATTTAATGCAGGATTCATAACTGAGGGCAACGTGTTTACTGGAACCGTACTCCACCAAAATGACATGAGCCGCCCGTTCTACCAACACGTCATCAGAAACGGTAAAATCATCATCAGAAACGTTAAAGGTTTGGTGAATTAAAAACCGTTTACTACAGTAAAATGTTCGCCTGATGAAAACCATTGGGTCACTAGGGGGCAGCAGAGGGCACCGTGATTTAGTGGTTAGCATGCTCACCTCTCAGCACTGGAGGTCCAGGTTCAAATCCCAATCTGGGTGGAGTTTCCATGTTCTCCATGTGCTTCCTCTGGGTTCCTTACACAGTCCAAAAACATGGATTCAAGGTGAATTAGCTGCTGTGAATTGCCGCCATATAGTGTGTACATGTTCGCCTCTTAGCGCTGGGGACTCCTGGTTCGAATCACCATCTGGGTGGAGTCTCCATGTTCTCCCCGTGTCTGCGTGGGTTTCCTCCAGGTTCTCCGGTTTCCTCCCACAGCCCAAAAACATGGATTAAGGTCAATTGAGGTCTCCAAATTGCCCCATATAGAGTGTGTCTTCTGTGAGTGTGTTAAGTGATAGATTGGCGTCCTGTCCAGCGCCCGAAACGTTCTGCCCTGGATGGGCATGGGGAACCCCCCCCCTCCCTGGATGGATGGATGGATGGATGGATGGATGTTAATTTCGTTTTTGTTTTTTTTGTTGGAATGTAAATGCGATAGAAGCTTCGAGTCGGTTGTTGTTTTTGAGGAATCGTAAATCATTCGTGCTCATCGGCGATAAAATAAGAACCTATCCCATCTTCACCGCCCCAGCATGCGGCGTGATGCGCAGAGTGATTTAACTCTGATGAGGTTCCACTCACCCCGGCGGGTTCCACGGCAGGTTCCACCGTCACTCGAGGCAACCACGGCGTGCTGGGCTTGCATCACGTCACGAGCCATCCATCCAGCCGTTCAGTCATCCCGAGCAAAGATTAAGAAACATTTCTCAGTGTGATTGGAAATGCAGGGATAGGATTTAACTCCACACCGCTGACTACCTACAGCTACGGGTTGAAACGTAAGTGTGATGGAGCTCGGCGTGATGACGGGTGACGGGAACCGGGTTCCGTTTGCAGGGCTCTGTCTAACGGAACGCCGGACCATGTAGTGCTCAGTATTACATACAGACATTGTGATTAGCATGTTCTCCTCTCAGTGTGAGGGATCCAGGTTCGAATCCCCAGTTTGCGTGTTCTCCCCGTGTACGCATGGGTTTCCTCCGGGTTCTCCGGTTTCCTCCCACAGTTCAAAAACATAGTTTAAGGTCAATAGAATTCTCCAAATTGCCCCTGTTAAGTTGAGGGACGGTTCTGCGAGGCTCGGTGAAGATTTTAAAAAATCTCGGGAATTTGCCCGAAACCACAGCGAGGGCCCTGTCATCGCTCGCCGTTCAAAGGTTCCTCTGCGCTGAGAACGAAGCAGGATGCCGAGGCTCCGGACCACTTCCTTTCTCCAACCCGTTTTCAGAGATCAGTGAGAAACAAACCAAAAAAAGCTCCAGTGAAAGGTTCTGCACCTGATGTTCTAAAGGAGATCCGATCCGTAGGATTGTACGTTACCTCAATAACGGTGCGGGGCAACCAAGAGGGTGACTGCGGTGGAAACAGACAAACCATTACACCAACAAACACAACTCCACCCAAGCCCACGTTCCCTTACAACCCGCCGGCCGCCGCCGTAATCAGACCCGCGCCGCAAACATTCTGTTTGTTTAATGAAACCCGCTCAGCCATGATCCGATGTGACCCGAGTCACCCATTATTAATCCCCACCCCCCTTATGACCCACTATTCAACTCCCGTTCTCTGCCCGCTTCATGCCACGTTTGCGTTTCCATCATCTTCACACTAACGATCGCAGCCCTTTGTGATGCCTCGTCAGCCAATAAACCTGAGCTACATCAAGCTCTTAATTAGCAGTGTGCATATGAACGAGCGCAAAGGAGCGGCGCTTTAAAGCGAGGGCTGAGAAACAGGACGCACATTTTGGGCAGATCTAATGGAAACGGAGTAATTAGCGCCATTCATTTAGGCGTGAACTGGGGCATTACTTCATTAAGGCGGCCGCGAGTCACGAGGCCGGAGCTGTCTGAACGCGACTGATGTCACCACGGGGATTCACCATGACGACGGGAACGACACGACGCCGAGATACGTTACAATTAACGGTGTAGAAAAACACACGTTTAGGACGAACACGCAAATGAACCCTCTCAGCTGGAAACAGCACGGTCAGCAAAAAAAGGCCATCCATCCATTATCTTCCGCTTTATCCTGTATTAGGGTCGCGGGGTGTGGGGTTCCCCATGCCCATCCAGGGGAGAACGTTTTGGGCGTTGGGCAGATACACCCAGGACAGGGCGCCAATCTATCACTGGACGGACACACACACTCTATATGGGGCAATTTGGAGAATTCGATTGACCTTGATCCATGTTTTTGGACCGTGGGAGGAAACCGTAACCGGAGTAAACCCACGCGGACACGGGGAGAACATGCAAACTCCACCCAGATTGGGATTCAAACCGGGAATCCCTAGCGCAGAGAGGAGAACATGCTAAACCACTAAGTCACTGTGCCGCCCTTGCAAAAAAAAATTAAGGCCGTTGCTGTAAATTAAGTAATATGTGGCTACAGTGTCCACACACACACACAAATACTACATTATATATTATATATCATATACATCATTCAAATATACACCCATATACACTATAGATTTGTTTTCCTAGTCGGCAGCAGCTGGCAGTGTTTTGCATGTTCTCCTCTCAGCCCTGGGTATTCAGGTTGGAATCCCGATTGCTGCTATGAATTGCCCCCATATAGAGTGTGTTTGTGTGTGTGTATCTGCCCAGCATCCAAAACAGCATCCTCTCTCCTGGATGAGGTTCGAATCCCAATCTGGGTGGAGCCTCCATGTTCTCCCCGTGTCTGTGTGGGTTTCCTCCCACAGTTCAAAAAACATGGTTCAAGGTCAATTGAATTCTCCAAATTGCCCCATATAGTGTGTGTGTGCCTGTGAGCGTGTGTCCAGCGATAGATTGGTGTCCTGTCCTGGTAATGTTCCTGTGTGTGGAGGTTCTGCGGGTGGTGGTGGTGGTGGTGCAGCATCTGAAGGGACAGCGCTCCGCCTGTGGAAGCAGCCGGCTGAATGCCGCATGTGTTTTGCTTTTGAGTCGACTGCGGCGCAGCCTCCCACTGCCAGCATCTCCACGCTGCGCACACAAACACATCCACCCACGCAATTCTGCTACATCCTTAAAGCATCCGCTCCTCCTTCATCCCCACCACCCCCACCCGCCCACTCACACTCATCCACTCGGGAGGAGCAAAGCTTTTCCGACAGTGCAAATTCGATCTAGGAATTGTACCTGATTGAATCCGCCGGCTTTGGCAGCGGCATCGGAGCAGAAGGCCGTGTTCCATCTCAATGAAGCACAACAGCCCCATCTGCAGGCCACCACCCACGGGTGGAGGGGACATTTTCCAGAGTCGATTTCATTATGCGGGTGGAGGCAGGGGTGGAGGCGGCTGAGCTGGTTGGCTGTGAAATGTCAAAGCTGTTACACATGCAGAAAGTCATCCACAGATGGAATTATTACGGATGAGCGGGGAACTGGGGGGGGGGGGGTCTGAGGTCTGCCTCGCCTCAGCATGACGAGGTTTGAATGGCGGGTGGTGTTGAAATAGATTTATAACTTTATAAAAACACTTACTCGCTCTTTTTTTTGAGCATGGTGGCTCAGTTCTTTAGCATGTTCTCCTCTCAGCGCTCGGTTCGAATCCCAATCTGGGTGGAGTTTGCATGTTCTCCCTGTGTCCGCGTGCGTTTCCTCCGGGTTTAACGGTTTCCTCCCACAGTCCAAAAACATGGATCATAGTGAACTGAAATCTCCAAATTGCCCCATATAGAGTGTGTGTGAGTGGCACGGTGGCTTAGTGGTTTAGCATGTTCTCCTCTCAGCGGTGGGGAATCCAGCGATAGATTGGCCTCCTGTCCTGGGTGTATCTGCCCAGCACCTGAAATGTTTTTCCCTGGATGGACATGGGAAACCCCCCCCATGACCCTGGTAGAGGATAAAGCGGAAGATAATGAATGGATGGGGTGGCACAGAAGCTTAGTGGTTGGCATGTTCTCCTCTCAGCGCTGGGGATTCCCATGGAATTCATCATGGATGGATGAATTCATTTGCAGCTCGATAAGTGCGTTACACAGAGCTGAGTGCAGGTTGAAAACATTTACAGGGGCTTTAAACAAACGCGGGGCGAACTTATTAAACCCAAACCGACACGTCGACGTCGTTGGGGGGCAAACATGCTTTCCATGCCATTACGTCTTAGCACAAGAAAATCCAGCACAGCTGCAGGGCCCCGTCGGCTGCACAGTGAGGAGGCAGATTCAGAAAGGTTTAACATCTCTGCAGTACACACACACACACACACACAAACACACACAAACACACACAAACACACACACACAGAAAAACACACTCTGGAGCTGACACATCTGGTCAGTACATTACACGTATCTCTGTTTTATGGAGGTCTTCGGCCTCCACTGATGCGGTTCCTGATGGAACTCTGGATCTTCTGGCTGCTGACTGCACAAGGATTTTTTTTTTTTACGGGATGTTTAAAAAAAAGTTCAAACTTTCATAAACTTGAGACACTTCTGTATCTCACACACACCAATCGGCCTGAATCAGAAGAGTTTAGAGTTTTATATAAAGCTCACAGCAACACAGCGGGGTGAAATGGAGAACTCCTAGGGATTTCCGGTTCGAATCCCAATCTGGGTGGGGTTTCCATGTTCTCCCAGTGTCCGCGTGGGTTTCCTCCGGGTTCTCCGGTTTCCTCCCACAGTCCAAAAAACATGGATCAAGGTCAATTGAATTCTCCAAATTGCCCCATATAGAGTGTGTGTGTGTGAGTGAGTGTGTGTCCAGCAATAGATTGGCGTCCTGTCCTGGGTGTATCTGCCCAGCGCCTGAAACGTTCTCCCCTGGATGGACATGGGGAACCCCCCCCCCCCCACGACCCTGGTAGAGGATAAAGCGGAAGATAATAAATGGATGGGGTGGCACAGAAGCTTAGTGGTTGGCATGTTCTCCTCTCAGCGCTGGGGATTCCCGGTTCGAATCCCAATCTGGGTGGAGTCTCCATGTTCTCCCCGTGTCCGCGTGGGTTTCCTCCGGGTTCTCCGGTTTCCTCCCACAGTCCAAAAACATGGATCAAGGTCAATTGAATTCTCCAAATTGCCCCATATAGAGTGTGTGTGTGAGTGAGTGTGTGTCCAGCGATAGTTTGGCGTCCTGTCCTGGGTGTATCTGCCTAGTACCTGAAACGTTCTCTCCTGGATGGGCATGGGTAACCCCCCCCACTTAGTGACCCTAGTAGAGGATAAAGCTTAAGATAATGGATGGATGGAGATGGAGAACTCTGATCCTCTAACAGGAACAACAGCAAGCAGATCCGCAGAAATGTCACCCACTCTGTATTCAGACACACCAGCCCTTCACGTCCGTTTTTTTTTTTTTGCCTCTCGTGGGGTAAATAATATGCGATGTGGGACGCAGCCGCACCTTAATAACGCAGCGTCTTATTGAAATGACCTTCTGTTGGCTTTGTGTTTTATAATTCCAGAGTAAATCAGAATGTAAATGGCGCTGCTTCCAGGCGACGGCCGCTTTATGGAAATGCTGGGGGTCAGATTGTTCACACGGGTTTGTCTCCGTTGCTATTTTAAATGTCACCATTGCCCCTGTGTGCAATCCACCCAATGCACTCCAGTCAGACATGAACTATTCATATTGTCTGCCACCCCCCCCTCAACCCTCCACCCTCCTCCGGGAGACTTTTTAAAAAGCAGGGGAGGCAGATTTACAACAAATCAGAGCCCAAAAACAACTATTTCATCCAGTCAGCGCGACTCTAAGAGCTGCTTTTTGTGTTTTCTGGCAGAAAAACAGAAGCCGACTGCATTATGCATCCATTTTAAAGCAGGACGGAATTCTAGTTTCTATTGCTTTAAACAATTCCGCTGAGCGTTGGGTTTTCATTAGACAGATCAGGACTCTGTCAGCCAAGCTTTTATTTCTTTTCCCTTATTGGGTCTTAAGAATAAATCAGTTAACTTCTTGCACTGTGTGTTAAAATGCACAAAAGTTTAGGAACACGCCTCATCATTACTAAATGCAGGTTTCATTTTGCAGGTCAGAACATTAGAACCTGCAGGTCAGAACAGTCAGCTGAACTGAGATGATGATCTGGATTACACTACATGGACGTATGAGGGACCCATATGTGACCCCAGCAGGGGATTAAACCAAAGATAAGGAGGTATGATTCAAGCTTATTCCCAAAGGTGGATGAGATCAAGCACCATGCCCTGCCTTGTAAAAACAGTTTGAGGAAGGCCTTTTTTTGTGTTTCAGCATGACTTTGCACAGCGCACAACAAATGGGCCGTAGAATCCTGGTTCTGGGAGTCTGCCCCACACAGAGTAAACATCTTAGGGATGGACCTCTAAAGGCTGACCTCATCAATTCAAACAAAATCTACAGATTTAGTTATAATCCCATTTCATACTTTAGTATACATTTATATATCAAGATCTATGCCTAGATTTGTGAGGGTGCTAAGAATAAACTCTGAATATATATACACATATATATATAAAATCCATCCATTATCCTCCGCTTTATCCTCTATTAGCATCATGTGTGTGTGTGTGTGGGGGGGGGGGTCCCCATGCCCATCCAGGGGAGAACATTTCGGGCGCTGGGCAGATACACCCAGGACAGGACACCAATCTATCGCTGGGCACACACACACTCACACTCTATATGGGGCAATTTGAAGAACTCAATTGACCTTGATCCAGAGGATACCACACGGACACGGGGAGAACATGCAAACTCCACCCAGATTGGGATATATATATATATATATATATATATATATATATATATATATATATATATATATATATATATATATATATATATATATATATATATATATATATATATATATATATATATATATATATATATATATATATATATATATATATATATATATATATATATATATATATATATATATATATATATATATATATATATAAACACAAACT
>JAFMOD010000040.1:123002-136725 GCA_019802435.1 Corydoras maculifer
GTTCTCCTCTCGGGGGTTACTCAGAGGGCCACTGGGGCATTTCAATGCCGTTAACAAATAAGAGATCTATTCAGCAGTGAACAGAGGTTCTCAATATGAATGTTTTCATGTTCTAACCAAAATCCATCAGTACTGCCCTCAGCTCCAGATGACAGCATCCACCCCCCCACCTCAACCCCACCCACTTGGATCAGTGTAGTGGTGCTAACAGGTCACGTCACGTCCCCTATCAAGGGCACCAATCGATACTGGCTCTGGTTTGGGTATAAATATGTGTAGGCCTGTGTGTGTGTGTGTGTGTGTTGAGGGGGGGTTGGGAGTGGGGGGTAGGGGTGGTGGGGGTTGTTTCTGACTCCCAATGTCCCCCTGCTGTGGCTATTTCCGGGGGCGATCTATACAGCTTACAGCACTCTGCCCGGGGTTCGGTTTCTATGCGGCTGATCAATTGCGATGGAGGCTGAGCTGCACTGCAGCAAATGGGCTTTCAGAGAAACAGGATGAAGGACGACACGGGAATCACGAAGAAGACCAAACAATGCAGAACATAAAAACTTTCATCTTCAAGGGTTCGTACTCACCGAGCTTCGGTCTCCGGCATGGTGGAGAGGGTGCGGCGAAATCTGCGGGAAAGAGCCATTACAGCCTGCAATCGTTTATACAGTTAATTCATATTTACATTTACATTTCATCATTTAGCAGACGCTTTATTCCAAATCGACTTACAAAGTATCCCAACTGTATGGTTGGGGTCAGAAGACAGGGTTATTACAGCATCCCTGGAGAAATGAGAAATAGCATGTTCTCCTCTAAGCTTCGCATCCTGATCTGGTTGGAGAATCAGGAGAATCTCTTAAGATTTTTTTTTTTAAATCAAGGACATTTGTTTACAATAACCTAACTCAGGGTTTACTTTCAATACCATACCTGAATGTTTATTGTATACTGTACTGTGTATCGTCCTGTATTTATTGTGATCCTTGTGTTTGCACATGTGCACTTTATGTTGGTTGTGTAGTAGCTGTTATAACGCTGTCTCGTTCCACATATACTGTACTGTACTTCATATTGTGGAATGAAAAATAAAAATACTTGAATATTTTTTCCAGGTTCGAGGTCGAACGAGTCGATTGAGTTCTTCAAATTGCCCCATATGGAGTGTGTTTGTGTGAGTGAGTGTGTGTCCAGTGATAGATTGGCATCCTGTCCTGGGTGTATCTGCCCAGTGCCCGAAACGTTCTCCTCTGGATGGACATGGAGAACCCCTCCGTGACCCTAGTAGAGGATAAAGCGGAAAATAATGGATGGATGGATGGGTCTCCAGTCCCTGGTTTTAGATTTGTGGCATCTGGAGCCAAATAACTCAGACTTGGACATTTACGGAGAACCTCCAGGGTTTAAAGTAACAGATAAGCAGCTGGTCTGGATACTGAAGTCGAAAGCATTTACATGTTAATCATGTCTGCCTTTCCTCCATCAGTCCAAACCCCTGGAGATGTGATGACGTGGAGATGCTAAGTGAGTGAAACCGGGGTGGGGGCATGTTTGCGTGTCCTGGGACGGACCGTTAAACGTTCAGTCCTGTCACTCACAAAACCTTCAATACACCTTTAAATACACCACACAGCTTAGAAAATCAATCACCGTTGAGCACACAGCAATCACGGACGCCTCAGCTCGGCTTGGCGTGATGAGCGGCCCGGCCCGGCTCGATGAGTGGCCCGGCCCGGCTCGGCATGGCGTGATCAACGGCTCGGCTCGGCCCGGCCCGGCTCGGCGTGATGAGCGGCTCGTTGGGAAGGCTCTTCAGTCCAGTTGAAATCGCCGATCACTTTACACCGGGCCGCTTTACCGGCAGTGACGGCAGTCTATGAACTGTAGATCTCATTGCATGTAATGTAATAAACGGCGAGCAGAGTGTGTGATGCAGTGTGTGTGATGGTGGAGCACGCCTGCGGAGCAGAACGCGGTCCGCGGGGCGGCTGCAGTGTTTCATACAGAACACATTCACGAACGTCTGATGAACCGCAATATTAAACATTTATTAATAAAAATAAAGATAGAGAGATCTATTCTGCACACTGTACTTACATACTGAGGAATCGGTCCTCCACATTTAACCCATCTGTGCAGAACAAACACAAACACACACACACACACACACACACACACACAGATATAAACACACATACACAAACACAAACACACACTCACCCACACAAACAAACACTAAAACAAACACACACTCTCAAACACACACACACATACACACACACACATCTATATACACACATATACACACACACACAAACAAACATACAGGCCCCAGGAAGCCCTCAGGTTTTGGGTGGCTTGCCCAAAGCCACTTCAGCCGTAGAACTTGGTGGAACCAAGATGAACACTCCTGTGCACCTCCCCTCAACTGATGGAGTCACCAAAACTCCAGAAAGAACCTCTGCTCATTAGCTCCTCATCAGATCCTCATCAGCTCCTCATCAGCTCCTCCAGCATCAGATTTACCTCTAATAACGACACCATGGACCTCCAACAGCTGCTTACTTTTATTTCTATGAACCTTTCATACAAACACATCAGGGTTCTGGCCTAAAGTTCCTGCTAATCTGGAGCTGAAGCTGTTCAGATGATAATCCAGGAATCATCTCCTTATGATGGTGTTTTCATAATAAACTCAGCGACACAATAACCACTGTGAGTGTCTGTTGTTAATTTGGACAACAAGGTTTGTGGGGTGTTTGACACACAGCTGCTAAGTGCGTAATTACATCCCCACATCAAGCCAACGCTGGCTCCGGCATCCTGCCAACCGCACGGCACGCACAATCAGGATCAGCGACTGGAAAGGACTGGAAAACGGCGCCGACTCTGGCAGCATGCAGCATCCACAGCGATGCACGGCGGCTGGGCCTGCGCACCGCCACGGGATTCATAACGTGAGAGTATATGGCTATATTTAACGATGTTCCGCGATGGTTCCATGTGTGATCACCGGGTCCAGCAGAGGAACCGGAGTGCCGGGGTCGTTTTCATCGGATATTTGATATGCAGGGTTCTTGTTAGGTTTAGTATTCAGGGCTCCACAGATATGACACCATGATGCAATTGTATTTTATAATCTGATGGGTACTTCTGCAGAGAGAGAGAGCGAGCGAGTAAAAGAGAGAGAGAGCACTAATGGATAGAATTGGGGGTTTCCTTTTTTTATCTTCTGCGGTTCGTATTTCAGTTTTGTTCAGAGTGGAACGCTTCTGTGGATGAATGCAGGTTAATTTAGTTGCATCATCGTCTGTAAATAAGCTTCTTTAACGGTCACATGATAAATTATAGTTACAATATTCTATATTATATATATATATTATATATATTCATAGTTGTATATTATTATATTTCACATATCTATATACTGTATTTAAAAAATAATAATAATACATTTTTATCTCATTTTCTTCTTAAAAATTTTAATTTAAATTATAACTTTCAAATTACAGGGTAATCAGGGTTTCGTTCTCATCTGATGTACCACACGTGATATTAATGATAATAAAATTTTCTTGAATCTTGATCAGAGTTAACAATGGAGTCTCTTTTTAAAAAACAACAAAACGAAAGACAAGAACCCAAAGCCTTAGAACTTGGTTCACATCGCCGAGAAACCAAACAGCACCACGGATGTTCTCCTCCTGATTCATGACTATACGAACTATTTTGTCTGAAGCGTCTAAATTGTGTCGTTTCCTCGAGACATTTCACTTTCCGTTTCCCAGAATGCAATCACGGCCGAAGATGAAAGGTTCCGAAGCCGTAAACGCGGCGGTGTCGATAAACGCCGGCGAGCTTGGTGCAGATCGATGTTTATGATACCGTGCTCTCAGGTGTGATGGGGTCACGGGAGCACGGGTCACTGCCCCAGCCGTGCTGGTAAGATTTAGAGTCAGACCCAGAGAACATGGCACAGTGCCAGCTGGCCTGCCACGACTCAGACCTTCAGTCTGGATTTAAATAGTTTTTTTTTTGTTTTTTTTTCTGTTTAATTTTAAAACTGGCCTTAAACCAATTTTTATTCTCAGGCTTTAAACCCAAACTAAGACTTTACCCTCGTCTTATTTCATTTCTTTTGAACTCTCTTATTTTTGGTTTTATTGTCTTTATGTTTCAAGGGTCTGTTATTAAGTTTTTTTTTTAACCCACGTTCAGAACTTTAGTTCAGATGTTGCAATCTTGAAGTGCTCAGTAAATAAAGATGAGTTGAGAGATACTCAGATCAGCACCAGAAGGTTCTCCGTTGTAAAGTAGTCAGATCAGTTCAAGAAGTGTCTCCATTGAACTTAGATTAGTACCAGAAAAAGGTTCTCCAAATCAAAGTACTTAAATCAGTACCAGAAGGTTCTCAATTGTAAAGTACTCAGATCAGTACCAGAAGGTTCTCCAGAGCAATGTAATCAGATCAGTTAAAGAGGGTTCTTCATTCTAAAGTACTCCGATCAGTAACTAAAGCTTCTCCAAGGAAAAGTACTTTGATCAGTACCAGAAGGTTCTCTAAAGCAAAGTATTTAGATCAGTACTAGAAGGTTCTCCATTGTAAAGTACTCAGATCAGTACCAGAAGGTTTTCCATTGAACTTAGATCAGTACCAGAAGGTTCTCTAAAGCAAAGTACTCAGATTATAACCAGAAGGTTCTCTCAGATCAGTACCAGTAGGTTCTCAGTAGTAAAGTATCGTACTCAGAGCAGTGTAAGCAGGTTCTATGTATTGATCAGTACTCTCAGGGTTCAAAGGTTCCCATTATTGAAGTACTTAATTGGATGTAATGACTAATACTCACCTGTACACACCGGTGGCAGATGAAAGTACAATGGAGTTTAAAGAACGTCAGGCTCTGCTGATGTTTAGGAGAACTTTAATGAACACATAAACGCGGCGGGTGCTGTTACTTTTACACGAGGTCGTTAGTGGTTCACGTCTAGAGTAATCGTGTCGATCCAGCGTGTGTCTGTGTGTAAGTGTTTAATACATACACACTGCTCATTAAGTCTTGGAGGGGGGGTGACGCCGGGTTCGGGTGGCGGCGCGTGTTGGTGAGAGCGTGGTTCGGTGGCGGCGGCGCGTGTGCTAGCAGCCGGCGGGTTTGCAGTAATCCTCCACTCCGGTGATGGTGGCCTTGCAGAAGAAGCAGTCTTTATTATTCATTAAGTGCTGATTGATGCAGGCTCTGGAAGAAGACGGGAAACAAACAGACACATCGCTGAGTCTCGACCCGGCGGTGAGGACATACATCACAGTGACAACAACGAGAACCACCAACTAACGACCAGAACCATGTAATGTGGGCGTGGCAGATCAGTGGTTATTGTGTTGGGCTGTCAATCTGAAGGTTGGGAGTTCAAATCCCAGGTCCACTGAAGTTACCAATGTGGGTCCATGTGGAACCTTAACACTCATTGCTCCAGGGACCTTGTGAATAACTCTGTGCAAGGCCATCCTTGGGGGGGGGGGGGGGGTGTCCCTTGCCCATCCAGGGGAGAACGTTTCGGGCCCTGGGCAGATACACCCAGGACAGGACACCAATCTATCACTGGGCACACACTTACTCTATATGGGGCAATTTGGAGAATTCAAGTCACCTTGATCCATGTTTTTGGACTGTGGGAGGAAACCAGAGAACCCAGAGGAAACCCACTGTGCAAGGCCATCTTCCGCTTTGTCCTCTATTAGGGTCACACGGGGGGGGGGGGTCCCCATGCCCATCCAGGGGAGAACGTTTCGGGCGCAGGGCAGATACACCCAGGACTGGGCACCAATCTATCACTGGGCACACACTCACTCACACACACACTCTATATGGGGCAATTTGAAGAATTTAATTCACCTTGATCCATGTTTTTGGACTGTGAGAGGAAACCGGAGAACTCGGAGGAAACCCACGTGGACACGGGGAGGACATGTAAACTCCACCCAGATTGGGATTTAAACCGGGAATCACCCAGCGCTGAGAGGAGAACATGCTAAACCACTAAACCACCCTGACGCCCCACCTTGTAAGTCGCTTTGGATAAAAGCGTCTGCTAAATGACCGAATGTAAATGTAAATGTCATGTGATCAGGGGTAAATGTAAATGTTATGTGATCAGGGGTCACAGCATGGAATGAAGACGGCCTGCGGTGAGGTCACGCGCCGCTTGGTGTGTTACGCTGAGATAACGCTGTGGGTCATTACAGCGTTAATAAACAATATCTGTAATTAAAACGTTTGGTAAAGAAATGCAAAAGCCTTCACTAAAACGTGGATTTAACAGCCTGCCGTTAATGACCTTAATCTCCTAAATGCAGACCGATACCCCGGATCAATCGAGGCTTTAAGGACTCGCCGTGGACGTCAGCAGAGTGGACGAGAACTCACTTGCAGGATTTATGAGAACAGGGCTTGAAGACGGCCGAGATGGAGTGTGCGTAGCAGATAGGACACAGGTCATCCTCGCTGGTCGGCTGTCGGGAAGAGAACACAAGGAGAATCAATGACGTGGTTCGACCAAAACATAAACAACGGAACGTCCAGAACGTCCACGAGACGGTCCGATTAAAAACATTACACTTAACAAAAAAACAAAACAAAAATAAAAAGTTCCACTGGAACGAATTTACATTCTGAGGAGAGATAAGACTAATTATTCCCCCTGCATTCAATTTATAATTAAGATTAACGATCATTTTAATTTATAACTGATTCCGTCTCAGGTGTCTGAACTCGATTAATCATTTATATAAAAATACTTTATGAATTAAAAGGTTTTCTATAATAAATAACAATATAATATATAACATAAAACTATAACACTATAACAAACTATAATTGTAATGATATATATTATATAACATAATGACACAATACAATATAACAAACCTATGTAATACTATGTAACATAAAACTATAATACAATACTATATAATATTATGCTATTTAATAATAATAATATTTATGCTATATAATATTATTGCTATAATGCTATTTACCATTCTATAACACTTACTATATAATACTATATAACATGATCATACATAACAATACCATATAACATGAACCTATAACACAATACTATATAACATGATTCAACATAACAATACTATATAACATAAAATTATAACACAATACTATATAACAAAACTATAACACAACACTATATAATAATGCTATTTAACATGATACTATAACACTTAATACTATATAATATGATCATACATAATACTATATAACATAAAACTAACACAATACTATGTAACATGATACTATATAACAATACGATATAACAAAAAAAATAATAAAAAACTATAAAACTATAAAACATCATAACATTCTGCTATATAACAAATTTATAACACAACACTATATAACATTACAGTAATTATGGTAATTAATGTTATTAATTCTGACACCGTTTTCAGGTGCAGGGTGTGAAACTGTAATTCCTGGAATTAAAATTGAACACATTTTACTCCTGAGACGGCAAGGCAGATCCTCCCAGAACCCACCAACCAACCCACCCCCCCTCCCGCCACGTGTCAGCACTGAGATGCAATTAGTTCTGAGAAAGACGAACATTAACGCTGATCTTAAGTTCCTGCGGCTCGAGAACCCAGGTGAACCGAACAGAACCAAACAGCTTTACACCAGGCAGGTGCTGCTCGAGTGCTTAATCCAATCGCTGCCTGCTTCTCCGATTTCCAAAATGCATTTCCTTTGGTCTGTGATGATAATGAACGTTACACTCGGCACATTTGGACCCATGTCCTCTGAAGCGAGACATTAAGCTTTCGCACATGCCGGAGGTGACATGATGGTCCAGATCCCTCACTTCATGTGGAAGGTTCTTCAATCGTACAGTATTAACACGGTTCGAAAATAGACCGGGACGTTTAGGACGTCAGTCATTTAAAGCTGCACGTCTTCAGGTGCATCTTGATCTGAAAACCCAGTGGTACAAACTTCTCAGAGATGTACTGAGGGAGATTTGTTCTCATAACTGTTCCTCATATGTCCTTGGGAGTCTCAAAGTCAAACAGGTTGAGGCTCCTTCAGTCCATGTTCCAGGTTAGTTAGAGACGTTTTTTGATGTTAATGACATCATGACACCTTCTTTCTCATTGGTATCGTCACGTAGAGCCTATAAAAGCAGAATTAAGGGATTTGATCTATCACAGAACCATCTCCACTAACCAGTCTCTATAAGGATGAGGTGGAACCATCTCCATGACACCACTCATTCATATTCGGTAGATTGTCTGATGAATGGTCTGTCCTAGAGGCAGCCGTTCAGGTCGTATGAGAACGTTTTCCTGAAAGCACCAAAAGCACACCGCCGGAACGTCAGCCCAGCCTGAAGACTGCGAGTGAAAAAGTGAAACTGTGAAAAGTCAATCTCAGAGCCTGTAGCCGTTAAAGCGCTGGGGTCTTCTGAAGCTGAACCTAATATGAATATAAGATATCGGCTGCCAGGCAGATTGATGGAAAGTGATAGCGCCAAGCAAAGAGAACTCATTTGTCACAGAGATTTGCCCCGACTGATGTGGCAGCTGCAGAAAATGTGCGGCGCGTTTCAAAGATAGCGGGGTGAACCGGCGTCAACCGGTGACGCGAACAAAGCTCACTAATGAAGGAGCTGGCAGCCCAAAATAATGCAGCGCAATGTCTCTGGCTCTTGTTATTTACTAATGATTTAATTTTGCGACTCTCGTTCTCCTCCAGAGTTTCAGAAGTTTGGAATAGAGTTTATTATTCCCAACTGAGGAATTAGAGGAACGACGAGTGAGCGAGTTCAGGGGAGGCTCGGTGGAGCGACCAAATTAAAAACGTCATAATTCCATGGAACTCCACATCTATATGAGCTCGCTGGAGAGAATATAGAGTTCTACAGAAAGAAATAATTATTATTTCTATATATTCTATATATCTATATTATTAGAACTGTAGGTGTTTTTGATGAAGCAGAACTTTATATAACTATATAAATTGCTTTTTTAAAAATGCAATAAAATTAGTTTGTAGTTTGCAGTTAGATTAAAAAACCTTTATTTTCTTCAGCGTTAAATTAATTCCTGTAGCTCGGGCTGAACCGTGAGTTGTCAGTGATGTTATTTTACTCCTTTAACCAGCTCACCATACCTACACACCGACATGCTGACAGTATGGGGAGCCCTCGTGACTGGGTACTCTGCGGTATCTGCCCTGTTTAAATATGCCACTCTGGTTTGTGTGACTGTGTCTCATGCCACAGGTCTTAATATCGCTGACTACTTTTTTAATTTTTGTTTCCCCTCATCACTCAAATTAAACGACTGAACTCAATCAGGGCGGCACGGTGGCTTAGTGGTTAGCACGGTCGCCTCTCAGCGCTAGGTTTGCAATCCCCATCTGGGTGGAGTTTTCATGTTCTCCCCGTGTCTGCGTGGGTTTCCTCCGGGTTCTTCGGTTTCCTCCCACAGTCCAAAAACATGGAACAAGTTAATTGAATTCTCAAAATTACCCCCTATAGAGTGCGTCTGTGTGAGTGAGTGTGTGCCCAGTGATAGATTGGCGCCCTGTCCTGGGTCTATCTGCCCAGCGCCTGAGACGTTCTCCCCTGGATGGGCATGGGGAACCCCACCGCGACCCTAATAGAGGATAAGCGGGAGATAATGAATGAATGAACTCAATCAGTTTATATATATTGTTAATGAAACATTTAAATATAAACATATATAATCTGTATACTGTTACTGAATAAAATCTTTACGCCCGCAGCGTGCCGCCGTCCCTCATCACACAACATACGACCTCAAAATTTCAAAACTGGGAGCGGAGTGGAAATGGATTTTAGATTGATGGATAGCCGGATTGGGAGGTATTCCCTCCCGCTGATGGCTGGCTGTAAAAGCCCACGTTCCTGAGATTGGGCTGATATATATCCTCCCGGTCCAGGCCAATGTGCTGAGAAGGCATGACAAGACCGGCTGAGTTGAAGAATGGTTGTGGTGCAGTGGTGAACCCGTTCCAAATAACTGCCCATAACCGGGAACGCCGTCAAGCTCTGACGTGCACGCCATGGTTTATGAGCTGGGTTCAGGGGGTTAAGCTGAATCCATGAAACATGACGAAGCATTAGCTGAAATTAAGCCAAAGCTTAAAAAAACCCAATCAGAGATGTGGAGAACGTGCCAATTTCAGAGTATTAAAGGTGAAAGAGTAAATTTTTTTAGCCATTTGAGCCGCTGGGAGTCTGGATTTTTGTTTTCCTTTGATATTAAATGTAAATCTGAATCGTCCGCCGCACCTCATCCGAGCATGACTGTGTCATCAAGCATGAGACGGATGACAGCAGCAGGCAGGATTTCTGTCAGTAATTAGACGAGGGAGAAGGTCAAACCCCTTAAAGACTGATGCTTTATCAACAACCTGTCATTCACTTAAAGATAAACAAAGAGGCTTATTGTCTGGGGACGCGCCAGGCCCTGCTGACGCCCAGCGGAGCAATTATGCTGCCGCGATGGAACCAACATCACCGCCAAATCTCCAGACACTCGTTTCTCCTAATGTCATCGAATCAGGACCGTTTATCCACTCGGCTTCAGAACCCCATGGACGCAAGTCTGATTAGAGGAGCTCATGAGTTCGGTGGTCTACAAAATCGGATTTGCATTGTGGGAGTCAAAAAGAATGGGATATGAGTGGAGGGAGTGTTGTGTTCCCTCGATCAGATTTTCAAAGCGGCTCTGTTTAAAGAGACTCCGCAACGAAGTTCAGGTTCCTGTAGGAACGTCAGCGGGAGAACATTCCCGATTGCCAGTTGTGTTCTTCTCAGAGAAATAAACATGAGTTTGGGTTTGGCCTGGGCGGACGGAATTGCAAATGCGGGTTTGTGTGTTCGCTGTCTGAAGCTTCCAGCCGCCTTTCGTCAGATTAATGCAGACGCCGAGGGGGAGGCAGCATCGTGATGTTCCATCTGGAGAACCTGCTGCTGTACGTTGGGTTTATTGTCTTCTGGCATTACAATGCAAACCTAATTGAATCTCAAGCTTCAGATTTAACAGAAGAAACGATCTGCTCATGTTATGAGCGCGGACGCCTGGGACCTCGCAGGGAACGAGAACATCCGGCGAGGTTCTTTATTACGATCCACGTTCTCGTCATTTAAATCTGACTCCGTTGCCCCTCTGTTCCCCTCGGTTCTGAAGTCAGCGGAAACGATTTCAGCTTCATTTCCATTATTCCTTCATTTTGGATTTTCACTTTTGTATCCGTCTCCAGTTTTCCAGAATAATGACGAGTCACGCTGATGATCGTCAAAGAGTCACAGCCACAAATAATAGACGTCTGTTAATTAGATCGAATGCGCATCCCTCCCGCTCAATCACGCCCGCTGTGATGGAAGCTCCGGGCCATTTGAATTCGGTGAATCTCAGACCCTCTGCGCCCCCAGCCGAGTCGCCCTGCTGGCGCCGACGGAACAGACTCAGCGAGGGGAACGTCAGCTCTCAGATCACCACCGAACACCGACTCGCTTCTGACAACTGACCTTTGATGCGCCCCACCCGCCGGCGGGTACCAATCTCCACGTGAAGCTCCATTTACAAAAACACATTTCTAACACAAATACTAAAATTAAGATCCTGCTACGGATGTGACAACGTTCTGATGTTTCCCCGTCTGCCTTTCAACCAACAGAACAGAACACTCAAAGGCATGAATGATAAAGAGACCAAAACAGAGCTGCAGCTAATTCATTAGATTAATTAACTTTAAACTTTAAACACATAATCAACCGAATCACTAATATCCCTCCATTTATGGGGGGTGAGGGGTGGACATTAATGATGTGGGTCCCTTATGCCAATCTAGGGGAAAACGGTTTGGGCGCTGGGCATACTCACCCAAGACAGGGTGCCAATTCACCTTAAACCCAAATCAGGATTCGAACCTGGATCCCCGGCACTGAGAGGCCGGTTCGCCTAAGGTTCAGATCCCCAGCTGATCATAACATGATCATAACAGGAAATTACATGACCTTAACCGATGATAACAGATCATGACATCATCATTACCAATCATAACCAGTCATAACATGATCATAACATGATTATAACAGATCATTATATCATCATAACCAGTCATAACATGATCATACCATATCATAAAAGGTCATAACAGATCACAACAGGTCATAACATGATCATACCATATCATAAAAGGTCATAACGGATCACAACAGGTCATAACATGATTATACCATATCATAAAAGGTCATAATAGATCAAAACAGGACCTAACCAATCAGAACATGGTCATAACAGGTCATAACTATCACACCATATCATAAAAGGTCATAATAGATCAAAAAAGGTCATAACCAATTACAACCGATCATAACAGCTAATAACAGATCATAAGATGATTATAAGAGGTCAAAACATGATCATACCATGTCATAACATGACCATATCAGGTCAAAACATGATCATAGCAGGGCATAACATGATCAAAACATGTTAAAACATGATCATAACGTGTCATAAGTGTCTCATAATCAAACAGTCTTTAATCAGCGAGTCATTGATTGCAGTCGTGGGACTGAAGTTGAAAGTCGGTCACATGATCACACTCTTTTTTTTGTCGTTTGGCATTTCAAAGAAATCCTGAAAGCCGAGTGGAATAAAAACTCATGAACATCCTTCTGTGAAGACGTTAAATAAAAGCCGGCACTCGGCTCCGTCCTTCCGGAGCCTTTATTCCATCGGCGTGATTTCAGGGTTGTGAAATGTCAGTCGAAACCATCTTTCAAGTCGGCGAGGTTTAATAGAGAAAAGCCCATTTGTTGTGTAGCAGATAATTGCAGCTCAGCTTGAGGCCAGACGCACTGGGAACAAACACGGCAGGTAATTGGGCAAAGCTTTCCCCTCCAACAGCACTTCAAAGCAGTCCCCAACTCTCAGACTGCGTTTACCTCCGTTAAGACTCCATAAACAGAAAAGCTCCATAAACATGCAGAGATGAAACGGGACGGATCAGGAACAAAGATCAGGAACGTCAGACACAGAGAGTTACAAAGTTTCCTGCACTTACACTTACATCAGTTTAAAAAAACAACCTGAAGGTCCCAGGTTCGATTCCTGGTCCCACCAAGTACTATGACTGAGGTGCCCTTGGGTAAGGCACCCAACCCTAACTGCTTACTTTACCAGTGTGTGTGTGTGTGTATTAAATATGTGTACAAACAGTAAAATAGATCCGTTTACGTCCTGTAGTACCCTCCATCCCCAGTAGTGGCTGCTGTTGCAGCAACAATCCCCTCGATGCTGTGCGTTATGGTGACGGGTCGTCAGGACCGTGACGTGTGCTTTTGTTACGTTAATAAAGAGAACGTTCTGATTTAGTTCTGCGTGTTGTGAAGAACGGATGCTGTGATTCGATCAGTCGAAATTTACATTAAAAAAAAAGCAACACTTAATAAACAGCGGTTTAAACTACAGCCGTACATCATGGTTTAATTAATTCAACACAATGTTCATAATCCCGACTCTACTTTATTTTCACTGAACTAACGTTGATCTGGCGAGGCGGCGCGCTGGAGGAACGCGGTCCATTCACTCGCAGACGATACGATTAGCGGCGAGCTGAAGGAAACCCGGTGGGCGAGGGACGGGATAGTACTCAATTCACCGTGTGCAGTTGAGAGAGCCATG
>JAFMOD010000040.1:152059-183763 GCA_019802435.1 Corydoras maculifer
ATATATATATATATATATTATATAGCCCAGCGATGGATTGGCGCCCTGTCCTGGGTCTGTCTGACCAGCGCCTGAGACGTTCTCCCCTGGATGGGCATTTGGGAACCCCACCGCGACCCTAATAGAGGATAAGCGGGAGATAATGAATGAATGAATGAATGAATATATATATATATATATATATATATATATATATATATATATATATATATATATATATATATATATATATATATATATATATATATATACACTATATCTCCCCTTGTCCGCGTGTGTTTCCTCCGGTTTCCTCCCACAGTCCAAAAACATGGATCAAGGTCAATTGAATTCTCCAAATTGCCCCATATAGAGTGTGTCTGTGTGAGTGAGTGTGTGTCCAGTGATAGATTGCCCCCCTGTTCTGGGTGTATCTGCCCAGCGCCCGAAACGTTCTCCCCTGGATGGGCATGGGGAATATATATATATATATATATATATATATATATATATATATATATATATATATATATATTGCACATCCTCATATAAATATATATTATACATCATATAAAAAATAAAGCAACTTAAAGTAAATTGATGTGTAAATGTTAATTGAGGATGCTTTCTTCTGTCTTGACTCTTGTTTCTTCAGGTTATATATTTAAGGAATATGCAAATAAAGATATTTTGCAAATCTGAATATTTTAAAAGTCCGGAGTGGGTCTCAGAGAGGCTTCTCTCAGAACGGATGTTCTAAGATCCAAGGTGCCGCACTGCCATTAATCCATAAGCTCCGTTCAGATTGCAGCTGGATGAACTCCAGACCTGAGCCATTAGACGTGATAAGTATTCCATCCAACCCATTTCAGGAAACACATCTCGCAATGGTCTCTTCATCCTAATGACTTTAATAGTTTGCTCTGCGCTCTGAGAAAGTGCTCGTTCACTTCACGTTATTGAGTCTGAAAAAAAATAATAATAAAATAAAAGGAGAGGAGCACAAAGCTCTGCAGAGAAACCTTTTGCGGTGGGTACCACACCGTCGGTTCCGCGTTCCCGAGTGCAGCGGGAAGCCAGCTTTAACAAAACGAGCCATTAGTCGACCCGCTGCCGTCATCTATAAATGAGTTCGGTTCTCTTTAATCTCAGGCTGGTTAATGGAGGACCACCAACCAGAACGTGGACGTGGAGTGGACGTAATTTCCTGTTACTGCAGACAAAACCTCATTACTAATTTAAAGTATGATGACGTTTACGGTGTTCCATGAAAACACAACCTCACGGCTCACGCTACGACGTTCTCCCTGGCGGACGGACCCGGACGGTAATGCGGAACATCGAACGTCGTCGCAGAACGTCCCGGATGATCAAAGACGCAAAGCTGATCGGATGCTGAGTGTGGAATTCTGATCGAGGCCACTTGGTTTTTATTTTCAAAGGTTTTTCAAAACAAGCCTCGTTAATTACACTATTAAATAAGCCACCAAATAAACGAGCGCAGGTCGAAAAGTCGGCGAAGCGCTGGCACTTCAGAAGAAATGGGTTTGGAAACTGAATGACCCAATTAAAGGGTTGGAAAGCGAGGCAGGGGGATGTGGGGCTTGAAAAGAAAGAAGGGGAGGAAGCGAGTGGCAACTGGCCATGGTGTCCATGGCGACCTTCCAGTCCCCATGGGAACGAGAGAGCCCAGTGTTTGTGCTTTTCCAACGGGAGGACAACTCTGTCAGCCGCCAAGTCACACCGGCCTCGTGGCCACTTAGAGCCCGACCGACATCTGATGCAGCGAGAACCGAATACTTCAAGGATGTTCATGTTCTATTGGCGCCCTATCTCTGTCCTATTGGTGTCCTATCCATGTTCTACCAGCATCCTATCAGTGTTCAGGGGAGGGGTGGCTCAATGGTTGGGGTGTTTGTCTATCAATCAAAAGGTTGTGGGTTCCTTTAGCAAGACCCTTAACCCTCATTGCTCCAGGGGGCACTGTATTAACCGTGTTTTCTACCCAAGTTCTACTGGCCTCCTACCTCTGTCCTATTGATATCCTACCCATGTTTTACTGGCATCCTACCTCTTTCCTATTGGTATCCTACACAAGTTCTACCGCCCTCCTACCTCTGTTCTATTGGCGTCCTACCCAAGTTTAACCGGCATCCTACCTCTGTCCTATTGGTGTTCTACCCATGCTCTACCAGCTTCCTACCCCTGTCCTATTGGTGTCCTACCCATGTTCTACCGGTGTCCTACCCGTTTTGTACCAGCGTACTACCATCATCCACCACCGTCCTACCTTTGTCCCATCCATGGTTCTAAGCTCGCCCTATCTGTGTTCTACCACCGTCCTCCCTCATTCCTATTGATGTTCTACCCTTGTTATACCATCGTCCTATAACCTTGTCATCTAACCTAATGCTTCTCCGATTTACTTAGACTTGAGGATGGTACTGGAACTATCCCTGTCCAAGCACAGGGAGTGGCACCGCTGACAACACCGCTGATTACACCGCTGACAACACCGTCTCCTGTGTCTAAGTCTTACTTTGGTTCTAAATAAAGACTCCCACAGTTTACTTTTTAATGTGGCCTAAAAAAAACCACTAAACTCAGAAATCCAGCGGGTCAGAACCGAGACACAAGACCATCCTCATCCTCATCCCTCTGCAGGTTGGTATAAATCAGAGGGGCTCCATGGTCTTTATCCGTTATAAAGACCTCTCTGTCATTCAGGTTCTCTGATCGGAACGTATGAGGGGCGCAGATGCATCAACATCCACTTAGACTTAATAATTAATGAGGCCTCTGAACGGCGGAGTGGTGGCCCAGGCTCGGGGTATGGAGAAACACAGCGCAGGACCAGCACACAGCGAGGAGGACCGTCCGCGGCACCGCAATGCAGTCTTGGACGGCGCTCTAAATGCTTTCTCAACTGCACTACAAGGTCCAAAGTTTGAGGACACCTTCTAAGCTTACTGGGTTCTGTAGATTCTGGGTTCTGTAGATTCTGGGTTCTGTCCATGACCCAACTGATCAGCCATGATGTACAGATTGCATTCACATCCGCTTTTACGAACAAACTTTTACTTAACAGAATTTTAAACAGAAACGTTTACTTCAATAAAAACTCTGAACAAGGTACCTATCCCTGCAGTCGCTTATCTAAAAAAAAAAAAAACTAAAAGCAAGCCTCATGAAAAAGCCCCATTCGTCACTCTTAAGCTTCTTTGATTGCAGGCACTGATTTCCGGCCCTCATGAATCAGTCCATCATGTTCTGTTTCTCAGAGAACGCCAGCCAGCCCTAATTATTCTTATAACTGGCTGGATTTGCTAAAAGGGGTAATTACCTTTTTCTGCACATTGACAGAATTTTTATTATTATGTCGTGCAGCAGGGTGATGATGAAATGCCCACCACACATTCTCCTGAACTCAGACCACCACCCCCCTTACAGTCAGCCTGCAACGGAGGAACCAAACCTCACACCGTTTCAAAATTCAGACTGTAGATTTATAAAAATAAAAATAATAATAAAAAATATTTACAATCTGTCTGTAAGGAATAATACATAAATATTACAGTAAATGAGAGGCGGAGTCAGGAAAGCAGGTGGAGGTGATGGTGTTGTGTTAATTATCGATTAAATAAGAGTAAGGCTCCTGATAATTAAATCATCTCAATCCACTGAATTCTTGCCTCTGATACTCAATAAATAATGTGAAAAATAACATTACAATTATTTTAAAGCTAAAAAAATTGGTGGTTCTGGTCCGTAAATCTGATTGCCTGAGCCGTTTGTCCAGCTGTGACATTATTAACAATAACCCCCCCACTCTGAGCGCTTCACATTCGTATCAATGTGTGATATACAATACATTATTTTCCTGAAGTCTTTTTAAAACTGTGTTCTGTAATTTGCCCACTAGATGGCAAAGACCGGCATTCTGTTACTCAGTGATCAGCGTTCACTTTAAAAACCGGACCATATTGCATCACAGAAGATCAGATTTTATTTTTAATTAACACATTTCTGAATCAAGGCTTGTTTTTTATTATTGTGTGTTCGTAAGTGTTTTATTAAAGCAATAAGACACTCGAGGTTGTGTATTATTGTAAATAAATCACGTAAAGAGCTGGAGCTGCACTACACGTCGGGACTAATAACACCTCTTTATGGGATTTATTCAGAATAAAGCCACGCCCCTCGCACCTTAATGCTTCATTATAAACTACAGGATTAAAGAGCTACACCAACAATCACACATACTCAGAACGTGCTTAGCAAACCAGGTTACAACTTTTCAATAATAGATGTAAATAAAGTAAATTTAATTAATTAATTTATTTAAGGGCGGCACGGTGGCTTAGTGGTTAGCACGTTCGCCTCTCAGCGCTAGGGATTCCCGGTTCGAATCCCCATCTGGGTGGAGTTTTCATGTTCTCCCCGTGTCTGCGTGGGTTTCCTCCGGGTTCTCCGGTTTCCTTCCACATTCCAAAAACATAGATCAAGTTAATTGAATTCTCAAAAAAAAATTGCCCCCTTTAGAGTGTGTCTGTGTGAGTGAGTGTGTGCCCAGCGATGGATTGGCGCCCTGTCCTGGGTGTATCTGCCCAGCGCCCGAGACGTTCTCCCCTGGATGGGCATGGGAAACCCCACCGCGACCCTAATAGAGGATAAGCGGGAGATAATGAATGAATGAATAATTTATTTAACAGGGACATGTCAGCATCACCCGACAATGAAACCCGGGACCTGCCTATTGTGTGATGGACGCGCTGACCGCTGTGTGACCATGTCGTGCTGCACAGTTATGTAAACGATGTGATCTGTACTTTATGTATATTTAAATACAGGTAAAGAGGCGCATCTGTGATAAATAAAGAAACATGCTCATAGATTTAACATTAACTGCAGTTTATTATGTATCGAATCTCCATTAAGACTTCATTAATTCTGAGGATGAATATTAATAAATATCAAACTTACACGCATGGAGGGAGAAATGTTTGTTTTCGGTCCCGGCAGCCCCGGTGGCTCCGGCGTCCCCGGCGTCGCCTTTCCCCAGCAGGTGCTGGATGGAGTGAAGCTGGAAACACGGGTCAGACAGCAGCACTGAGGCCGCCCGGCCGATCCTGCAACACAGACAGAACTTCATATGCAAAGGCTTCATGCGGCCACAAGGGGGCCAACTACTGACTACTGACATGATGCAGCTGAACTACAGTCAAGCACACACACACGGACTACATCCACAAACCCGGAGCGGATCCGGAAGCTGGGCGTGAGACCAAGCACACCCATCCACAGAAACGCCAAGGCGACATGAACACCGGGTCCACGGTCCGCTCGGCGTCCGAGCCGCGGGGACGGTATGATGCCATACCCTTTATGTTTTTAACGTGAATGTTTACAACACAGGGCGGCACGGTGGCTTACTGGTTTAGCATGTTCTTCTCTCAGCGCTAGGGATTCCTGGTTTGAATCCCAATCTGGGTGGAGTCTCCATGTTCTCCCCGTGTCCGCGTGGGTTTCCTTCGCTTTCTCCGGTTTCCTCCCACAGTCCAAAAACATGGATCAAGGTCAATTGAGTTCTCCAATTTGCCCCATATAGAGTGTGTGTGTGTGTGAGTGAGTGTGTGTCCAGCGATAGATTGGCGTCCAGTTCTGGGTGTATCTGCCCAGTGCCCGAAACGTTCTCCCCTGGATGGGCATGGGGAACCCCTTCCCCCATGACCCTAATATAGGATAAAGCGGAACATAATGGATGGATGGATGGATGGATGGATGGATGTTTACAACATGGCGTTTCTGGAAGAAATTTCAGTCCAGAGTCCGTCCTCGGGTTTTTAATGAGGACGCGGCGCGGCGCCAACCCAGACGGAATATTTTCCCGCTGTCTTCTGAGAAACGAGAGAAATAATAATAATGAAAGAACGAGCAGAAGCCAGGTGTTGAGTATTTACATGTTCTGAAGGTCGCCCCACACACACACAGACACACACACCTTCTGAAAAACAAACAGACGTTAAAGTGTGTTAATAAACGAGGTGTTGTTGATTCGTTAATGAACACGCCGCTCGAGCGGAACGCTTTTAAAGGACGAGGAGTACAACCGAACGGCGGCCCGAGCCTCAGGAGCCACTTCAAAGTGTGTCCTCCTTCCATCGACTCCCTCTGCCAGACGAGAACAAAAGCAGCAAGGAGACTGCGAACAACACGCATGATCCCACGCTGAGCCGCGACGTCATGGCTGCGAGGTAGAACCCAGCGCCGACCACCACGTTCCTCAGGAACACCGGCATCTTTACGTCCCTGACACCCCCCCCCCCCAACGTCCACAACTACAGCGGGACGCCAGCGTCTCAGCCTTTGGTGGAAATAAGGACGCTCCTGCCGTCCGTCGACCGCAAACCTGGCGCAGCGAAGACGATATAATTATTCATAATTATCAGTCAATTGATATCTAATACATGAATAATTAATGATGTGGGTGTGACATCCTGGAGGAATCAATCAGATGTCAGATGAATACAGGGACTGGGATCTGCAGAGCAGCAGGACATAAGATCGGGACAGAAATCGGTCCGGAGCCGGTCCGGGACAGACGCAGGGTCAAAGGTCGAGAGGTCACAGTAGACATTTAAACACAGCGGGCCGAACAGAGGACAAAATAAAGAACGAAAAACGTGAAGTACATCAGCAGTCTCAGCAGATCAGTCATGTCCCGTCACATGGCAACGCATTATACACACAGTGAGATGGAGGTGGTAGTGTGTGTGTGTGTGGGGGGGGGGGGGGTGCAGAGAGAGAGAGAGAGAGAGCGAGCGAGAGAGAGAGCGAGAGAGAGAACCTTGAGGCTCTAAAGCTGATCCACTGAAAGAGACAGATTGACTGGGAGGGGTTTTCCCAAACTACACACACACACACACACACACACACATGTGCGCACGCACACACATACACAAATTATACATGTATGCACTCACATGAACACACAAACACATGTTGAAAGCAAACACATGTCCCTATACAAACACAAAGACACAGGCAAACACATATGTATTCATACACACACACACACACAATTGTACTCATACACACACAAACATGCACACACACACACACACAAATATATATATATATATATATATATATATATATATACACACACATACACACATACATACATGCATGCACTTACATGAACGCACAAACACACACACACACACACACACACACAAAGGCAAACACACATGTATTCATACATACACACACACAAACACACTTTTACTCATACACACACGAACACGCACATATACACATACCTATATATACATGCATGCACTTATATTAACGCACACACACACGAGCAAAGGCCAACACACATGTATTCATACATACACACACACACACACGTAAACACACACAAACACGCACACACATACCTATATATACATGCATCCCCTTACATGAATACACACACACACACACACACACACACACACCATTTCCATCAAAACAATGAGAGGACATGTAGACGTTCCGTGAGCTCGATCGTGTCATTAACTCTGATACTGAATTATTCATGATCCAGATTTGATTACTAGGTCAGGAGAACCTGATGTTCTATTAAACTCCTGGGGGGGGGGGGGTGTAAACCCGAACTAACGTTCTGTTCCATTGAACCCAGTCTTGTTCCTTTCAGCAGCATGCATATTCACCCCCCCACCACCCCCCTCACGACCGAGCAGGGCCCTCAACCCTCATTGGTCCAGAGAGTGCATGGAGGATTAGGAGGAACCCAGAGACCGTAAAAAAAACCCACAGAGGCTCAGGGAGGGGCCGGTGTCCGGGATTCAAACCCACAACCTGCTGCACCACCACCACCTCACCTCAGCGGCTTGGTGATTTAGCACGCTGTCGGCAGATCTTCAGCTCATTTCAGTTCATCACAGCAGACACCATCCTCCATCATCATCATCATCATCATCATCATCAAAGCAGACGCCATCCTCCATCATCATCATCACAGCAGACTCCATCCTCCATTCTCCTCCATTATCTTCATCATCATCATCATCACAGCAGACTCCATCCTCCATCATCATCATCATCATCACAGCAGACGGCATCCTCAGTTTTAATTTCCGGGATTCGCCGCACCCCGGCGCTCACCTGACGCACCGGAACATGTCGTCCAGATTTCCAACGCTAAACGAAGTTATCCAGCAGAAGACAGTGACCTCCCCTCCCCCCCACGTCTCCATCATGCTCCTTTAGACGATACCGGGGGGATTGATTTGTGAGCATGAGGCAGTCAGAATAATAACCATTGTAAGTTTAATGTGCGGCGGCAGCGGCGAGCCAGAGACCCATTGACGGCGGACCTTTTGTCTGCGGGCCGAGTCGATGTTCCAACCAATGCTTTAAAAGCGGCGGACCGTCAGCGCCAAGTCTGAAAGAATAAAACCATCACGCAACTCTGATTATCTCGATTGGAACAGTAACGAGTTCCACGGAAAGACTTTCAGATTTAACTCTTAAACCGTTCTGCGTGATGCTTTTGTGTTAATAACACACTTTGAAACATCGAATAACGAATAAAAATTTTTTATAAGATGTTAATCATTAGTGATTGGTATGTTCTCCTCTCAGAGCTGGGTGGAGTTTCCATTTTCTCCTCGTGTCCACCTAGGTATCCACCAGGTTCTCTGGTTTCGTCCCACTGTCCAAAAACATGGATTCAAGGTGAATCGCCCGCTCGCGGCGGTTCCACCGTTCCACCATTCCACCGACGGTTTATTCAGATTCTTAGGAGGATCACGCTGGGCGTCGACAAAAACACTAAACTGCTAAATAAATTAATCTGGTTCATTTTTAAGAGGGATTATTTAAATTAAAAGGATTTATGGTCCTCACAAGCACTATTTTTACAGGTCAGTGTAACCACACCGTGAACTACAGAAAGAGAATGCTTGATTTAGACAATACTCATAAAATTACAGGGTTATTTACATAAAATAAAAACAATAACAATAAAAAAACAGATTTGGCAGGTTCCTTTTTTCTGAACTCGGCTCCAACCAATCAGTGAAGGAAAAAAAGCCCTTGAAGCCCCTCCCTTGGAAGAGCGAAACTGTAAGAGTGAGGCGAGAAAGAGGCAGCGCGAGAGAGAGCGGGCGAGTCAGAGAGCGAGAGAGAGAGAGAGAGAGAGAGAGAGAGAGAGAGAGCGCGCACGAGTGAGCGAGCGTGGTGTACTCGCGGTCAGCGACTGGGACAGATCAAGAAATGAGAAGAGAAAAGCCGAGGAAAAGAAAGAAAGGCCGAGTCTGAGAACCAAAACAGAGGGAGCCGGGGCTTTTGGCGCCGAGGAAAATCACGAGGGGGAGGGACGGTGTCCCCCCCGTTTCACCCAAAACCACGTGGATTTGACAGAAAGTGCGATCCGTGGAAAACAACGGCAGACGGCGGCGTCATGACGCCGGCGCGGAACGATGCAAGAGCCTGAACAACTATTTAAAGTGAGAGGCACGTGTGAGTAAGCATCACTTTGAACTGCCTCCAGAGCGACGGCTGACGACCGGACCGGACCGCGTGGTACAGCCTGGAGGCTTGGTGACGGTTGGAGGGAGCAAAGCGGCGTGAGGGGCGGCTCAGTCATGGGACACAGACAGGTCCTCTTTATCAGATAACTCCTGAACGTTCTGGACTTCGGCAGCGAGCAGAATAATCAATGTGATGTAAAGGTCCGGCGGCAGGGAAGGGAACGCGCCGGACGCTCTGCTGGGATGTTTGGACGAGCGTCTCCGATCTGGTAGGTGAGTGATTTCACTTTCCGCATTAAAGACAATTCAATTATTATTTATTTTTATCATCATATTCAAGTCTGATGAGGTCACAACCCCTCAGATCGGGACACGTCAGTTTACTCCAGATCTCTTTCTGTGCTCAACAGACATTGTGGACCGCAGAACTCGCCCAGTTCTTATTTCGTGGGCCATCATCCCCGGGAGCACTCTGGCTGCCTCGCCATCCTCCAGCAGCATCCTGACGCCACGATGCTGTGCGCTCAGGGTGTGGCCGCACATCTCATTCTGGGCGCCGTCCTGCTGCACTTGGCCAGGGCGAGTCTACCGGCCGGCTGCCTCAGGGTGTCGGACATCCTGAGCTGCGGCAACCTCGGACTGAAGTGGATACCCAAGCAGTTGCCGGTGACGGCCGTGACTTTGGATTTCAACCACAACCATCTGACGGCGCTCGAGGACGGCAGCTTCGGCGGTCTGCCTCGTCTTGTGACTCTGCGTCTGGCTCACAACCAACTGAGCGACCTCTCCCCGGGATCCTTCCACAACGTGAGCAGCCTGCACCACCTGGACCTCTCCTCCAATCAGCTGAACACCGTGGCCGATCACTATTTCCAAGAGCTCGTGAGCATGGAGGAGCTGCTGCTCTTCAACAACCACATCGTTCGCGTCGAGAGCAAAGCCCTGATTGGCCTGAGCAACCTGCGCAAGGTCTACCTTAGCCACAACCGCCTGACCGACTTTCCATTCTTCTCGATTCAGGAGCACAGCCACCCCTTTCTGGTCACGCTGGACTTAAGCTCCAACCGCATCCCCAAACTTCCGGTGGAGGACATCGGCTCGCTGCCGGTGTCGGTGCAGGTGGGATTATACTTACACAACAACAGTCTGACCTGTGACTGCGCCATGTATGGCATGTTTAAAAAATGGCAGCACCAGGCGTTCAACTCGGTCAAGGATTATCAAGAGGAGCACACGTGCTTGGTGTATGGGGAACCCCGAGCCGCCGTCCGGTTTCTTCAACACACCCGATTCTTTGAAAACTGCACCGTGAATTTGCAGGGTCTCTTGGGGCCCACGGAAAAGCTGCACGCCCATGTGGGGGATACCGTCGTCCTGGAATGCCGGACTTCACTGAAGGGACATCATCTCACCCACTTCTGGGTTTCCCCTCACAAGGAATACATCAGCCCAAGAGGCAACAACAACGCAACGCTGATGTACACGAACGGAAGCCTTCAGATCAACAAGGCGACAGAAAAGGACACCGGGGTTTATTTATGCATGGCCACGGACCATCAGCAATCGCGCAACGAGACCTGGGAGGTCAACCTGAACGTGACAGTGCGTCAGCACGAGGACGAGTCCTTCAACACCGGCTTCACCACTTTGTTGGGATGCGTCGTGAGCCTGGTGCTGGTTCTGATGTACCTCTACTTGACCCCCTGCCGCTGCTGGTGCCGCAAGCAGACGCCAGCGGCAGCACCCAGTCCGGCGAACGAGTGCAGCGCTCAGTCGTCCATCCTGACGCCCACGCCGCCCGCCACCACGGAGGGTCCGGGCCGCAAGGTCAGCAACAACAAGCACGTGGTCTTTCTGGAGCCCATCAAGGAGACACAGAACGGGAGGCCCATGGAGGCGCTGATCTCCGAGCACCCCAAAATGCAAGTACTACGAAACAACGGCGATTCCGTCAACTTGGTCTTTTCAGACGTGACGATTGTGCCGTAACCTGAGGGCGACCTTATGGCCAGAGTCACTGGTTCCACTATGGTAGTGAGTCGCACGCCATGCAGCCCGCAACGTATACTTACAAAGAAGGTAGAAAGAAAAATAAATAGGTATGAAAAAGCCAAATTAGTCCAGCACTGCCCGGAATATATAGAGGAGACGACGCCGTTGGGCTGATAACGCCATGAGGAAAGGTATGCATGACGCTTTACTGACGCCGGCACTGAGCAGAACGAAGCACTCCTGCTGATTAACCCCGCTTGAGCCTTGAAGGAATGACCGCTGTACAGTAACCGCCTTGTTTAAAGCCTCCATGCCTCGTACTGTATAACCGGATATTCTACGATAGCACAAGGGGTTTCTGAGAATACGGAATGCGACAGTTATGCAGTTTTTAATTTGACAAGATCGTAAACAAGTGATGATGTAATCTTCTGCCTCTTGATGGCATTTTGATACTTCGCCAAAATCCCGACTGACATCACGTTATTCAGCAACCGTCCGCCCATCGGGACGCAAACAGACTCAAAAGGAACCCCAATCTGCTCCAGAGGAAGACGTCATTTTAGACTCTACCCCCTTCCTGCAGATCATCTTCATTCCTTCGTCGATAGCCATCCTGCGTGGACCCTGGAGGTAAACGCCGTTCTCGTTATGATGTGAGCGAGACCGTGGGGTTGATGAGATGATTATATTTCTACTGTAAAGTTCGTCCGCGGTGTCCACGCCGCCCTGGATTTCAACGACTGCCACGAAGTTCAGATGTATTTATATCCGGGTATATTTTGAGTGAACGGCGGGGAATTCTGAATGAGTTATGTAAAAGTTCCGACCTGTAATAAACAAATCTGAAACCACAGAACGGATTTCAGCGCCTCACTTTCTATAATAGGACGCGAGGACGACGAAACAGAAAAATCCGTCTGTGGCTTAAAAACTTTTTCAAAATGCTATGCAAATACCGTCGATACTGTTTGTTGGAGTTAAAGTGCACTCCATCACTGCGACATTTACATGCATTTACAGTGCATTACATGTACCACGCACGGCATGATTGGAAGTGTGGATGATACGGGACTCGACAACATGAGACGGAAAACCACAGGAGACAATTAATACTTTAAATAATACCGATATTAATAGCATCATACACCAACACGCACAGGAGAACATACCAACCATCACGCCACAGTTCACATCAGTGAGGTCACAGTTATCACAGTTTTCTGGATAGAATTGCAGGTCACATGACCGACTGACTACAAACTAATAGTTATTAATGAAGTGCCCTTGAATACGGTGGGGCATTTTAAATAACACTTGCCTCATTTGCTGCTCCGGGATATGTTTATTCTTTAAATCATTCATGTAAATAAATTATACACAAATTACTTAACCAGATAAGATCGCCGTCCCTCTGAGGGCTGTACGTGGACCCGCGTTTAAAAAGGGCCATTCGTTCCCAATTAGCCTTGGCAGGCGTAACGGCACGACGACGCCAAAGCAGCTGAGCATAATAAGCCCTGATTCATTTGCGTAATGTCTGCGCCTATCGGCGACTCCGCCATCTGTGAGTCTCGGAGGAGACGGAGTTTCGAGCTAGATAGAAATGAAATGAGCCCGAATGAGGATCCCTGCATCCACCTGCACCCCGAGCATCGACGCCCCGGCGCCCTCCTTAATTCCAACAGTTATGGGTTTCGATTTCAAAAAACACAGAGGGGCATCATTCAGCCGAACTGCGGCATCATTTCGGCCCGGTTTTGAGGACCGGGAGGCAATACACCGGCGTCTACGGCTCGTTTCATTCATGGCGGCTATAAACATTCTGACGGCGGGCGGCATAAATTCAAGATTCCTTAATGATGTCTGTGGGACTTACATCCACTCATAATTCAACGCAAATCAAACAATAGCGACTCTGCGATGCGACGTGCAGATGACACGGAGCACGAGCTTCTGGAAAAACACAGCAAACCTAGCTGGGTTACAATCTTCTAATATTTTTGCGAGCTTTGCCCCACCCTCACCGACACGCTGCTGGAGAAATCCAATTAGGTTTGCCTAACCGTCTGTGACCGTGATGAGAAACGGGTGAACCTGTAATTGATTTGCTTGTGTTTAGTGCCCGGCTTTGAGCGCGTAATGGGATGTAAAAGTTGCAGAAGAAGGCAAAAGAGCCGCGCCGCGTCAACTCAATTAAACTCATTAAAGAGGGCCGTGAAGGCGGGGAACCCCCGTCCTGTTGGGGGATGCTTAGAACCCCCGTGTTCGGTTCTTAGACGTAAACTTATTTTTTAGGTCTGTAACACAGACGGGGTTTAAAACGTCTCACTGAGCTGGATCGCATTGATGAATGCTTTCATTTTGAGATTTATTTATTTTTTATTACATCATCTCATAGTTGATCTAACGAACAGCACTGTGAGAACGCCACGGGCCCGCTTTCAGAATAAAATTCTTGAGAGTAAAACTGTCTTGTCTGTTAGAAAAGAGAACGATCATCACTAATCCTCTAACACATTAATTAAAAGACGGCGAGGTCCCCTGGACGTCTTTCTGGAACATCATGCAGATGTTTTCAGTTCCTCCATTTGAACATCCTGACGCACTGATTGGTCGAGCAGGGAGCTGCAGGTGTGATGTGGAGCTGTGGGTGTCCTAATACTTTAGTTCCGATTGTGTTTGCTGTGCTGTTAATTACACATCATTTTATACTTTAATTTAAAGTGACAAAGTTTCCCAACTTGGTAGGGAATCAGAGTGTAAGGTACGGTGTCAGGGTATAGGGGTCAAGGGGTATAGGGGTCAAAGTACAGGTTACAGGGTCAGGGAATGAGGTCGGGATCAGAGTGCAGGTCACGGGGTTCAGGGGTCAGAGTTTAGGTTACTGGGTCAGTGTATGGGGTCAGAGTGCAGGTTATGGGGTCAGGGTGCAGGTTACAGGGTCAGGGTATGGGGTTGGAGTAGAGAGTACAGGGACCGAGGGCATGTTACAGGGTCAGAGGTCAAAGTGCAGGAGTTAAGGAACAGGGGTCAGGATACATGTTACAGAGTTCGAGTATGGGGTTAGGGGATTAGGGTACGGAGTTAGGGTGTGGGTCAGAGTGCAGGATACGGGGTCGAGTGTCAGGGTACGAGGTCAGCTGTAGACTCAGCCTTCAATCAGAATACAACTGAATTATTTTACATAATATTAAATATTTATTTACTATAAACTATCATTATGTAAAGTACTAAATATTATAAGACCCTCATTTAATGTTCACTAAAAGCTATAAAAATAATAATAATTATTATAATAATATTAATTATGGCGGCACGGTGGCTTAGTGGTTAGCACGTTCGCCTCTCAGCGCTAGGGATTCCCGGTTCGAATCCCCATCCGGGTGGAGTTTCCATGTTCTCCCCGTGTCTGCGTGGGTTTCCTCCGGGTTCTCCGGTTTCCTCCCACAGTCCAAAAACATGGACCAAGTTAATTGAATTCTCAAAAATTGCCCCATTTAGAGTGTGTCTGTGTGAGTGAGTGTGTGCCCAGCAATGGATTGGCGCCCTGTCCTGGGTCTATCTGCCCAGCGCCCGAAAAGTTCTCCCCTGGATGGGCATGGGGAACCCCACCGCGACCCTACTAGAGGATAAGCGGGAGATAATGAATGAATGAATGAATGAATATTAATTATTAGCGCATATGGTTAATGAAACGAAATCAGAACTCACAACAACACGCGAGTGTACGAACACCCCTGAACATCAGAGATGAAACAGGACACGGCGGGACATCGAAGGCCACGGCAAAACCCTTCTCATTAGCATATTACATCCTGCCGTCGTTTCCTAAAGTAATGATTAGAAACAGTCTAAACGGGCAAACGGGCTTCCGCGCAAATGTGTACTGATCGCGCCTTTAATGGGCTACGGGCTTCCTGACGCTAATGCGTTTGAGAGGAAAGGAAAGCGTTTTCAGAGAGGGCGCTCTTCATAACGAATGGTTTGGCGGAGAACGCCAGCGGCTGCCGTCGTTAAGAATTCATCACATCAGCCCAACCTCACTTCTCTGACGAGGAGGCGCCAAAGCAAGACCAGTGCACCAGGTCAGAACCCTGTGCCGTGATAGGACGGACAGCAGTGCATTCTGGGGACCAGCGCTGGTTTATCTTATTAAGATGCCTTAGTTCGGGGGTCAGACCTGGGAGTCTGGACGGGCCGGGCCCCTGCAACCAGCGCTGCTACGATTTACTCAGAGGTCCTTACATCATGAAATCCAAACTACTTGGAAAAGCAGGCCATACCAAGCAGCCTGTGGGGGGCAGATTTGCAGTAAAGGGGCAGTAAGGTAGTTCGAGTTCGAGCCTAAACCGCAGCTGCAGGATTCGGAAACATCTGTAATTGTAAGGAAGTCAATAAGTGGGAGGAGCCTCGGACCTCGGGGTCAGGAGGATGGGGCCCCTGTCTGAGGCCCTTGTTGCTGAGAGGTGTGAGAAACTAACCACCGTATCATTAAATACAAACAATTCGGTATAGCGGGCAATACCAAGCAGCCTGTAGGGGGCAGATTTACTGTAAAGGGGCTTCAGATTTCCACTCCGCACCTCAGGACCTTAAACAGTGAGGTAGTTGGAGGATGACGAGGATAGTGGTCAGCCCCGTTCTGTGTTTTTACTGGCTTTGTTCTGGAAATTGTTTCCTATTTGTACTAAACTTCCACACAGCGACACCCTCCCCCCCCCCCCCCAAGCCAAGCTTCATGGCAGGTTCGGCAGTAAACAGCATCAAACCAGCAGCTACAGCTCAGACACACTCACCCCCTGCTGAGTAACAGAGCAACGGCCGCAGCCTCTGCTATACATCACACCCGACACGACGACGAACGTCCGGTGGTTAAATCTGAGACTTTTAATCCTGTTATCAGATTAATAACACCAAGTCGCAAACCAAAATGGCGCCAAACGAGTGGAAAAATAAGAGCGGCGTGTGAGGGCAAATTAGCAGGTGGCACCTCCAACCTCACGAGATCGGATCAGACAATAAGAGCTTCACAACAGATGTCCTGACCCGATTGACTCACCCGCTCTGCCAACAATACACAATAATTCAAAAGTCAATAACGTCAGTAAAGCGCTGAACAATCGCGCTGTTTGGACAAGTACTTCATATCGCAGCGTCAACAAACACACGGCGCCACCTGCTACCACTTACACTGAGGACGCCGTCACGGAACCCTCTGTAGAACCTGATCTGGATAAAGAGAAGCAGATCGAGCGAAAGACCAGCAATTACTGAGGCAACAAACCTGAAAGCAACCTGGTTACTCAGTTTGCACAGATATATACTGCAGAACATCTCAAGAGGCTGTGTTGGGGTTTGAATCCTGAACCTTTAGATCAGCAGCTCAGTACCATGACCACGGACTCCACACTGCCCTATAGACAGGGTTCAGTATTGCGGTGGTTGCACTGTAGTGATGGTACTGCAGTAGAATCCTAAGTCCTGCCTCCCCCTCACCAAACGCTAACGTTTAAAACCTTTTAAAACTCCAACACAGATTTCCTGGTTTATTTTTATACGTGGTCTGTCTTTAGACCTGATTGGACAGTTGTCTTTATTCCTCCTTAAGGTTTAAAGCCGTTTTAATTTTGCATTTCTTATTGTATAACTGTGTTAATGTTTAATATGTCTTTGTGTTTTAATGATTTACTGCTCTATTCGTTTTTGTAAAGCGTCTTTGAGGTCCCTAAAAGCGCTATATAAATAAAATGTATTATTATTATTATTATTATTATTATGTTAACGTTGAAAACAAAAAAACATTTTGCAGTAAAGTCTTTAAAACCCATCATTGAAAAGCGACTATTGTCCGTCGCTTTAGTATTTAAGTAAATCATACCATCTTGATTACATAACAATAAAATTGGCAGAAGCATAAAGGTCAGAGTTGCTGCAGTGGAACGGAGGGGAGGGGGGGGCATAAGTGTTTTGGGATTTTTACCGTTACTACAGAACGTCAGAACTTCACTCGAGTCAATTACTTTTTATTTAACTACTGTAGAATTTCCATCATTTCGTCGGAGGGCCACGGGGCAGCGCTGTACTTTGTAAACGACACATTCGCAACCGAAGATTTAATTCATTATACATTACATTAACATTTAGTCACTCAGCCGACACTTTTATCCAATGCGACTTACAATTGAGAACATCACAAGTCAGAAGTTATGAAGAAAACCAACTACACTGAAGAATTATCAAACCTGATCCTTATATGGGGGCAGCACAGTGGCTCAGTGGTTTAGCATGTTCTCCTCTCAGCACTAGGGATTCCCGGTTCGAATCATCATCTGGGTAGGGTTTTCATGTTCTCCCCGTGTCCGCTGGGTTTCCTCCGGGTTCTCCGGTTTCCTCCCACAGTCCAAAAACATGGATCAAGGTCAACTGAGTTCTCCAAATTGCCAAGTAATAGATTGGCGTCCTGTCCTGGGTATATCTGCCCAGCGCCCAAAACGTTCTCCCCTAGTAGAGGACAAAGAAGAAGATAATAGATGGATGGGTTGTTATATGATGCTGCACCCCCCCCCCCCCTGATTATTATTATTTTTTTCATTATTACATCATGTGATCCAATCCAGCCCTATTCAGTCAGTGAGTTAGATTTGGGAACCACTGTGGGGTCAAAGAGTTTGAATGATATTGTAAGGGCTGTTATTGCTGGAACATCATACCAGAGGACAGGAGGTTCTTCCCCAACAGAGTAACCTTTAGCACTTCAGGCACCACTGTAAGAGAATCGCGTTGGACCCGCGCTCTGAAAACCAGCAGAACATGGAGGCATCTGCCGAGTTATTCTGCCCGAACACTTCCCTCTCACCTAACAGGACAGTCGCTTCACTCAGCGGGTGACACGGACGCTCAGATGCGAAGCAAATCTCATTTGCAAGTGTTTAAGGGAACAAACTCTGAGAATGTGACGTTCTCAAAAATGAAATACAATCGAAATTTTGAATTTAACAAATTACATACGTTATAATTTACAAAACAAGGTTGGCTTAGTGGTTGGCATGTTTTCCTCTCAGCGCTGGGGAATCCCGGTTCGAATCCCAATCTGGGTGGAGTCTCCATGTCCTCCCCGTGTCTGTGTGGGTTTCCTCCGGGTTCTCCAGTTTCCTTCCACAGTCCAAAAACATGGAACAAGGTCAACTGAATTCTCCAAATTGCCCCATATAAAGTGTGTTTGTGTGAGTGTGTGTTCAGTGATAGGTTGCCCCCCTGTCCTGGGTGTATCAGTGCCTGAAACATTCTCCCCTGGATGGGCATGGAGACCCTAATATACCCCTAATAGAGGATAAAGCGGAAGATAATGGATGGATGGATGGATGGATAATTTACAAACAAGCACCAAAAAAAAACCTATGATCTACACCTGCTCTATGATTATGTTTATAAAGTCCCCTCCACCCCCCCCCCACACACACACAATTATTACCACAGGATCAGCTCCATGTCCTACAAATTACACAACATGACGCAAGTGGTGACCGCAGAGTTTTCTATTGCTTTTCATGTCACATGGTCCAGCCAGCATCATCACCATCAACCTCACGGTGACCTCATAACATAACCACCGCAGGATGGATGGATGAATGGATGGATTAAAGGAAATGGTGCCGCAGGCGTCCGTTTCTGATGAAGGAACCCATGTGATCTAACTTAATAAATGCGCTGCTCTGCATGTTTGGTCGTTGGCTGACAGCAGCGATGTGTCAGCGCTTTGTTACTCACATTTAGATTACAGTAACGAACGCATGCGGCTGATGTGACCGACGTCGTCTGAGCACAGGACTCGATTCTGACACATGACTCAACGGCCAAAGACATCTGACAGATCGACGGGCTGCCAATAAAACGCATCCAACGAGATCTGAAGAAACAACAAGAAACGCACAAAGAGAGCGACCTTCGTTACGCCTGACGCAACGCCGCCGGAGCCACAAATCAGCAGCACCGCAATCAATAGAGAGACGCAGCACCGAAATGAGGGGAGGGGCTAAAGAAGCACAAGAGAAACATCCCATTAAAAGCTTGTCGGTTCATCCATCCATTATCTTCAGCGTTATCCTCTATTAGGGTCGCGGGGGGGTTCCCCATGCCCTGTCAAGGGAGAACATTTCAGGTGCTGGGCAGATACACCCAGGACATGGGGGCAATCCATCACTGGACACACTCACTCACACGGACACACTATATATGGGGCAATTTGGAGAACTCAATTGACCTTGATCCAAGTTGTTGGACTGTGGGAGAAAACCGGAGAACCCGGAGAAAACCCACGCGGACACGGGGAGAACATGCAAACTCCTCCCAGATTGGGATTCGAACCGGAAATCCCTATTACTGAGAGGAGAATATGCTAAACCACCAAGCCACGGTGCCGCCTTGTCGGTCAACAGCGACACAAAAATAAAAAAAAAAGGATGAACGTTAAACCAGGAATACACCGTAATCTAAAGTGATCCCCAAAAACTGGGATTAAATTAAGCACAGGGGTTTGTGGATGCTTTTGAGAAGGTCGAAACAGTTTGGGAAAGGCCCTGTTCTGTTCTGATCTCAAACACATAGATACTGAGGGATGAACTTGAACAGAGATTGTGATCCAGGTTTTTTTATTCCTGATACGTGTCCTCTCAATGGCCTTGGAATTAAATAGGGAGGAACCCACAGCTGTGCGCCCCTCCCCCCCTCAGTGAGGTCATGGTGCTGATGAGGGGACGTCCCTGGATGGACACATCCTAACAATTAAACCCACACAAGACGGAAAAATCCTCCAGAACTGCAGAGAACTCCATGATCTGAGAATTAGAGCTAAAGAGCGAGGGCTAAAGAGCACCCCGCCCAAACCCTGCCCCCCCCCTCCACCAGCACTGCTAACTCAATTACTGTGTGTCACAATTCAATTAGTGCAGCACTACGAACTGCATCTAATGTCTTTTATCTAACTGTAATCGAGGGGAAGATCTTTACTTCTGTAAAAGCGGCTGTGAGCAGAACGTCCACGCCTGAGAACATGCTGAGGACTCGAGAACATGTGTTCATGACAGAGGGAACGTCCATTTAACGTTTCCTCCTTGTTTGTGCATCTCTTGGCAGATCAGACAGGTGGCGATCAGAAGCCCATCGTCTATTCGAGTTCAGGTTCCGGTATCAGCCCCGAGTTAGAACCCAGATTGGGATTCGAACCGGACCGGGAATCCCCAGCGCTGAGAGGAGAACATGCCAATCACTAAGCCACTGTGCCACCCTCTGGATTATGCAAATTAATTTGTTAATTTAGTCATAATTATCAATTCAAAACTGTTGTTTATTTAAAGCCCGGTGAGAATGCGGCATGTTAACGCACCTCCACCATCCATTCCGCACCCTCGTCCACCGAACCCCGGCGGATGATGATGTCTGATCGTGAGCAGGATGAGCAGTTCACATTTTCCGAATCGGGGCCGCTGCAGAAAACCAAAGTTGGCGAGTTGAAAAATGATAAAAGCAAAGTGTGTGAATTTAAGCCAGTTATTCCGTCACATCCCCCCCACCCACCCTCCCAACCCCGAGAGAAAATGGTCGTCGCCCCCCAATTTACATGATGGAGCTTTACAGTCCCGGACCATTAGTCGTAATTTCACTACTCAGCAGAAAACTTAAGGTGAATGATGAGGGCTGTTGACTGCTGCAATAACTCACATGTGCGCAGCATGCGAGCGGAGGGCCGGTTCATCAAAAAAAACACCGTAAAGCTGCCAGAGCGCCGCACCTCCCCTGAGCCATACAACTTGAAGATGGGTGGCCAAGGTCGGCGTGGGGCAAGCGGGAAAGCATGCGAGTGTAAAGCCGATTAGGCGGCGCTGTGTCGGTGCGGCGTGACGGTGGGAGGTACGAGCTGCACGGCGGGGAGATGGGCGAGGCTAATTGGAGATGAGCTCAGGTCCCCAAGCTCCGCCGACAAAGAACGCTGACCTCATGTGAACGCCGGGGACAATTAGGGAAAGCGGGGCAGGTGAGGAGGAGACCCGATCTGGAACCAGAACCAACAACATGAGGCTTAAAACACCAGGCTTGATTTAACCTGATTTAAATATTAATCAGGCATTTTTTTAAATACAGATAACATTTATGTTGATATGAAGGACAGTAGCTGTTTGTCTGTATTTATTTACATATAAATGAAAACGCTGCTGTGATGTGAATAAATCAGAGCGGCCTCTTCAGATTCTATGGTTCTGATTCTGAAGTCTTTCATTTCTTTTTTATTAACAGACAAATTTTGTATTTTTTAATAAATAATGACAGTGTAACAGAACCAGTGTTGTTTATCTGAAATCGCATCGGCTCAGATTTAGGACCTTTTTAAGAACCAGATTGTGGCTTAGTGCTTTAGCATGTTCTCCTCTCTGCACTAATGATTCCCAGTTTGAATCCAATTCTGGGTGGAGTTTCCATGTTCTTCCCGTGTCCATGTGGGTCTCCTCCGGGTTCTCCAGTTTCCTCCCACAATCCAAAAACATGGATCAAGGTCGATTAAATTCTCCAAATGCCCCCCCCCCTCCCATATAGAGTGTGTGTGTGTGAGTGAGTGTGTGCTAAGTGATAGATTGGCGTCCTGTCCTGGGTGTATCTGCCCAGTGCCCAAAACTTTCTCCCCTGGATGGGCATGTGGAACACCCCCGCGACCTTAGTAGAGAATAAAGCGGAAGATAATGGATGGAGGGAGTGTAATAGATACCGAGTGGTTTATCTGAAATCGAACCAGATTGTGGAAGCCCAGCGGCGACGGGGAAGGAGAGGCCTGATGAACGTGTGCAGCCATTATAACAGTAAAATCACATGCCGTGGGGAGGGAGAATCCCATGGGCCAACAGAAGCGGAACCATGATTGGTGAGAGTTTTCCTCTCACCAATGAAAAAGGAGCTTGGAGAACTTTGGTCCCATCAAAGCTCTCCAACATCTCCGCGTTCTGTAAGTCCGTATGTGCATATAGTAAAAATTCCATTTAGAACACGACCCTCTGTCGGTTCTGAACAACAGGAGTGGGACATACGGTGAGGACATCGGCCCACGTTTGTATTTTAACGTGTTTAAATAGATTTATTGCTGGTTTCACAGATGTTTTCATTTAAATGCTGATATAAAACCACAGCTGTCGAGTAAAATTCCCCTTTGCTATTCCACGAGTGTAAAACGATAAGAAACTCTTGGAGAGCCAGACGAGACGAGAGGACGAGACCTGATATTTGGTGACATTTGAAGAGCAGCAGGCAGAACAGACGTTCTGTTGTCTTATCACAAAAAGAATCGGCCGTGTTCCGTTTACTCACGTTTTATTTTAAGATTACGGAACGCTTTGCTCGTTAATAACGAGAACAAGAACAAACTGAAGCATCGAGGCGATAAACAAGCAAACCTGGAAAGCATCTCATCACGGAGGGTTGACTCAACATCAGCTTCAAGGTGATTAAAGTTGATCTACTGGGGCAACTGTAAACTTTAGTTTTGCTTTCGTGAAGGTTCGTGGTTCCTCGGTCACGGCCGTCGTGAGCCCCCACTGCTCCGAAGTTAAAGCATCGAGCGCCATGTGGTCTTTTTCTCCGACCCTGATGGTCCCATCAAAGATCTCCAACATCTCAGGTTCTGCTCCATGCCTTTATTAAATGACCACTGACAATCTTCTGTGATTTGCACGGTGTTCGCCGCTCTGTGCCTCCTCCGGTTCAAAGCTGCATACTCCGCGCACTTTCATGTTTGCCTGCAATGTGTTCGGCGCCAGTCATCACCATGGAAACCCCTTTGCCATCCCGACTCCCACCTTCCTTGCACCTTCCAAAAACCATCAAAAGCAGTGCGGGAGCCATTTATAGCCATGGATAAAAAAGGCCAAGGACCGGCACACGGAGGAGCCGCTGCCAGAATCAACAGGTCCGAAGGTGTGCGATGCTGAAGGAAGCAGGACGTCATGGTAACTGAACAACGCTCAACTTTAATCCCAATTAAAAGCTTTTTGTTTAAACGGAGCAGGAAATTAAGCCTCAAGAGTACAATCACCAGATACAATGAGCTCAAGCTTTAATGATCTGAGACCTCCATCTCTCACAAAGATGATCTATAAATCATGAACTCCAGAGCGTGTAACGAGAACGTTCACCAAATTTCCATACTGATTGACGTGGGGCGTTACTTTGCGAACAGCCCTCATACTTCACGTTTAGGACTTTTGATAAAACACAGGGGAAACATTCCATTCAGAGTTTTCAGTATTGTTCCTAAACTGGTTCTTTCCACATTTCTAAGATGATCGCTGACCCTGGACCAGTCATCCAGCAGCGGCTGGACGGGAATTGGGCGAGGCAGACGATGCCACCGGCTCGTTCCTCATTAAGGATTTCGCTCGGGGTGCTCGGTGCCAAGTTGATGGAGTTAATCTCACTCGCTCTTCCCTAAAATAGAGCAGGTGTTTCAGAGGCCGTTTCCTGCCCTACATTCTTGGGGTGGAAGACGAAATCGGGAGCACGGTGTTCTGAACCGACTGAGGGTTGTGTTCCAGATGGAACCCTCACTCATAAGGACAGATCGTGGATTGGTTCACGCCTCATTTAGTCCAATCACAGGTGTTGAAGATGAATCGGACAGACTGATTGTTTTCTGGACAAGTGAACAGTTTGGGGAAGGTCCTCGTGTTCCAGGATGACTGAACCCAGACGACCGTCACACCAAACTCACCCACACTGAGCCTCGAAACTCAACCTTAAAAACAAAGGCCATGTCACCATGGGCCGATGGGGGGGGGTGGATTTACTGAAGGTGCGAGTACATGAGAACATAACAAACTACGGGATCTTATCAAAAAGAAGAGGAACAACACGTTCCGAATCGTCTCCGGGACGGAGTTCCTTCACTATATGGATTTGCGGATTGGTTCACGCCTCAGAAACTCAGGTGTTTCATTTAGTCCAATCACAGGTGTTGAAGATGAATCAGACAGACATGCATTCTGGACAAGCGAACAGTTTGGGGAAGGCCCTCATGGTCCAGCATGACTGAACCCAGACGAACAATCAGACCGTCAACACTATTAAACACTTTTGGGATGAACTAGAATGTCGACTGTTTATCCGTCATCGGTGTCTGATCTCACAAACGCTCTCATGTTCTCTCAGACTCCAGAACCCTCAGAACAACGATAATACGACAGAGTTAGGGTTAAGGATGGGACGTCCTACGGGCCTCTTGCTGTAATCTGTAGGCGTCCCGATACTTTAGTCTTAAAGGTGGAGCGAACCTTCATCTGAATTTTAAGATTTCATAAAGAAAAGCGGTGTTTGGATTTTTTTTCCGTTCACAGCGGCAGCACGCAACGACCTTCGAGATCTTTTTTAAGGCCCGCTGAGGATAATTGCTCGCTTTATAAAGCCCCTGGTTGGATTCCGTGTGAATTCAGTGACCCATTTTGACAATTAAAGGTTATCGTTTGAAGCTGCAAACGCAATTTTCTGTTGGATAGAGCAACATCGATAACGCCGCCGCAGACCCGAGACGACGGCTGGCATTCAAAACAAAGGCCATGTGTTATCGGGACGCTGAGGGGGTGGGGGGGGGGTATTTACTGAAGGTGCGAGTACATGAGAACACAAACTACAGGATCTGAGCAAAAGGAAGAGGAACAACACGTTCCGAATCATCTCCGGTACTGAGTTCCAGGTTCTATCCATTTATTATCTTCCACTTTATCCTCTACTAGGGTCGCGGTGGGGGTTCTCCATGCCCATTCAGGGGAGAACGTTTTGTGCGCTGGGCAGAAACACCCAGGACAGGGGGGCAATCTATCACTGGGCACACACATACACACGGAGGAAACCGGAGAACCCGGAGGAAACCCACGCGGACACGGGGAGAACATGGAAACTCCACCCAGATTGGGATTCGAACCGGAAATCCCCAGTGTTGAGAGGAGAACATGCTAAACCACTAAGCCACCATGCCACCCTGAGTTCCAGGTTCTCGTTGGGAAAAACATTGTAGGGATCCGACAACCATCGTATAGTCTGATGGTTAAGACGGCAGGTGGCATAGTGGTCCAAGTTCAAACCCCAATCTGGGTGAAGTTTGCATGTTCTCCTCATGTCCAATTGGGTGTTCTCCGGGTTCTCCAGTTTCCTCCCACAGTGCAAAAACATGGATTCAAGGTGAATTCCCTGCTCTAAATTGCCTCTATATAGTGTGTGTGTGACCAGAGCTGGATTGGCGTCCTGTCCTGGGTGTATCTGTCCCGCGCCCGAAACGTATTCCACTGGATGGGCATGAGGAACCCCCCACCACCCCGCGACCCTAGTAGAGGATAAAGCGGATGATGATGAGATGAGATTAAATCTATTGCTTGGCATTTTTGTGTAAAATCTGAAAGGCAGCCAGCGTGAGGGCAAACAGGAGGCTTACGTCTGATGCACATCTCTCCCGGCTCGTCTGGTCCCGATTCTTTGTGAGTAATCCAGCTCGGGAAGCGCGGCAGGTTTCAGAACGCGGTGATGGGGGGGCGGGGAGGGGGGGCAGAGCAGACAGCCGCGGGCGTCTGAAGTTCCAGTGCAGAGTCTGAGCCCTGAGGCGGGTCTATCTTTAGCCCGATCCACGTCGCACTCTTCCGTCTTTGACGAGGTCTCACCGACATGACTCTGGTTCCTGAGGAGCCTCGGGGAACCACGAGTTCAAATAATTACGGGTTTCACGGAAAAACAGCGAGAGAACGCGTGGGACACCAGCAGCATGACCGTCAGACCGTCAGACCACCGTGGACCGTCAGACCACCGATCATCAGACCAGCGCTGGAGTTCCACCATCATGTTCTGCATGTTATCTGCTCTGGACCCTCACGGGGAAGGGGGGGGGGGGACATCAATCTTCTCCGTTTACATTCAGATCAGAGAACGCAGGAGCCTCAGGGGTCCTGTGAGGTCCAGTGGGGACAGAGTAACAAGGTGACGGACCTATTAAAGTGTGTGTGTGTGTGTGTGTGTGTGTGTGCGTGGGTGTGTGTGCGTGGGTGTGTGTGCGTGGGTGTGTGTGTTTGTGTGAGTATTTGTGTGTTTGTGTATGTGTGAGTGTGTCTCTGTTTGGGAGTCTGTGTGTTTGTGTGCGTTTGTGTATGTGTGTTTGGATCAGCTCTACACATCATGGAACAGACTGAACCTGTGTGAACCCACAGAAAACAAAATGACGGGACATTTTTCGGTCCAGTTGAGAGGAAAACATGACGGAACACATCGGTTCTGATGACCTCCCCACACCACACACACACCACACACTTTCTCAAAATGCACTCTCAGTTCTGGCACGGAACATCGGCGCTAATGGACATCAGGGAAAGGAAACTACAGAATTACCAGCGCAGAAGCAGAACAGCGTTCACACCGCGGACAGCCAGAGGGCTTTTCATGAGTATTTTTCTTCATTTTTCAAACTGTTGTTACATTAATATTGTTTGATCATTTATTAGTTGTATTGGATAAAATAAAATAACATGAAATATGTCTGTCAGCAGTGGAGAGCACATTCAGTTCTAATAAATGATGGTTTTGGCTGAAAACTTTTGAATAAACGAACCTGAGCTTCGGCAGAAAAGCATGAATCCGCTTTACGAGTCGGTCGCAGATGAGACAGTTTTAACGAGGTTTTGATTTAATTACCGTAACTCTGCGACAGTTCGCGCATTCCGAAAAATTCTGATGGTTTTTGAAAGCTGAGAAGCTGCTCTTTACAGATAACATATAGTAATTAGGGTAACTTTACTCCCGATACTGGCGAAAAATAAATCGGTCTCCCTCACACACACACACACACACACACACACACACACACACACACACACACAGAGCTTGGAAGCTCATACAGCTGACGGTGACTCCATCGTTCGGTCCCGCTGCTGAAGGAGAGGCTGCAGAGAAAGCTGTTCTCATTGACTCGGGGCAACTGACAAAACATCCGAAAGCCCGGGTTTAACAACGCCCCTGTTCTCATCCCATTGACTGCTGAGATGTAGCACATGGACCTTACATTAATAACACACAACATGAAAAAAGAGCTTAACAAATAGTGTTTTCCGTTTGGCAGAACGCTGTTGTGCTTTAATCCTTATTGATTTAGAGTCAAACATGAAGCGGCCATTTTATTAGAACGTTTTCTCTGTGAATAAGGATCCTAACATGGATTTTAAAAATCAGTACCCGATCTCCGGTGGGGCCTCGAGTTCTCGTTCTATGTATTCAGACTTTGTAACCCAGCAGCAGGTCTTATAGAGTTACATGCCAGTTTATAAAAGCGCTGCACCTCCTTGTGCTTTAACTCAGAACTCTGCTGAAGTTGGCGCCGTCGAGCAAACGTCGGCCTCCTGGTGGGACCGAAGCGTCGGGCGGCAGAGCGTTGGCCCGGCGTTGGCAGAGCGGATATTCTCTGGATGAAGAAACATTGGCTCTGCGATTAAATGCCCGGCCAACATTATTCTAACGGACAATGACGATGACGGCTGGCACACGGCGTTGGCGTCCGTTTGATCGGCTCGTCCCCAGATGTGGGTTTGATCGCCAGGCCGGCGGGCGGGACTCGGGTTACGGAGTGAGTTTTTTACTCAATTTATTATATAGTTAATAGTTAATTAATCCATACTGTAATTTGCACCTTATTTAATTTGTAATATAAATGTTCAGCTAAATTGCACCATACAGTATATAGTATTTTGATTTGTTTTTTTTTTTTACTAAGTCACCTTATTTATTTGCACATTGAGCCACTACCTTTGCAGTATTACTTCGTCACTTTAACGAAGTTTAAAGTACTACGTCACTTTTATGTTCCTACAGTGCATACATGTGTATATATTGTGTATTTCTTATAGTGTAAACTCTGCTACACTTTTTGTATATTTGAATTATCTTTTATGCAGTGTGTACGTCCCGGTGTCTCACCATAAGAATGTCCCAACACGTTGCACAAATGACAAATAAACTTGAAACTTTTATTAAAATTAAAAAAATTGGCAACTCTGGAATTTGAACTGTGTTCTGTAGTTTTACTCTCAGGTTACAGCTCGCATCCAGTCGGGTACCGGAGTCACGAGTCGTGAGTTGTGAGTCGTGAGTCACATGCAGTACTGTGTTAAATGGTCTGCAGTGTGGTGGGTTCTAATCTACCCTCTCATTCGCGTTCTTTCAATTTTAAAGAACCGATGACTGTTTTTAAAGAATGAAGCAGAGAATCGGGTGGCACACTAAACGGAGAACATTAGGGAACATGTGCAGCAATTAAAAGCTCGTTTATCTTGAGAACTGGATCAGAACCAGGTTCCCAGGCTGCAGACATCATACACACACACACACACACACACACGTGAGAGACAGAGGTGTCAGACTGCACTCGAGGCAACAAAGCCCACAGTGTGGATGGCTTTTGGAGAACAGGGCGGGGTCACGGAACACGCTGTCACGGGAACCAGGATTTTAACACAATGTGGTCGGAGGTTATACTTTTTACCCCCACGCCACCGAGCGGCCGTTAGGTACACGTTTATCAACAGGTTCTGACGAGAACATTAGGCTCTAAAGGAGAACCCGAGCTACTTTCCGTGTTTCTCGTTCGCAGATTCAGACAGGTTTCTGGGTTATTAGAGCTCAACAGAGACACATTTATCTGAGACGTTCTGTCTGATACCTGGACCGGTTCTACCCACCGACACGCAGAACACTGGAGCTATAATGAGACCAGCAGGTCAAGGACTTACCCCTGCCTTTCAGAGTCCACCAGGATACGCACCAGGATCCCCGTGACTGCAACCAAAATAGGGTAATGATCCACACTCTCCAGTCCTGTACACACACACACACACACACACACACACACACATTAGAACAAACACGAAAAAGCAACAAGATGCTGAACTATAGTGGAATACCAGATTATTAATAAATATTATTATTATTATTATTATTATTAATTTAATAAAAGCTCATCTATAATCCATCCATCCATTATCTTCCGCTTTATCCTCTACTAGGGTCGCGGGGGATGTGGGGATGCTGGGAAGATACACCCAGGACAGGACGCCAATCTATCACTGGGCACACACTCACTCACACACACACACACACACACACACACACACACTCTATATGGGGCAATTTGGAGAACTCAATTCACCTTGATCCCTGTTTTTGGACTGTGGTAGGAAACCAGAGAACCTGGAGGAAATCCACGCAGACACAGGGAGAACATGCAAACTCCACCCAGATTGGGATACGAACATGGAATACCTAGTGCTGTGAAGAGAACATGCTAAACCACTAAGCCACCGTGACGCCCCCTCATCTATAATAATTATTAATTTATTATTAATAAATGAATAAATGTGTTACTTTTTTCAATAAACATATTTATGAATCAAACCTTATTTGTATTATTATAGTGTGTTTGTAAACATTTTATTAAAGCAATAAGACACTCGAGGTTGTGTAATTACTGTGAATAAATCACAGGAAGATACTCGTTGGGACTAATTACACCTCTTTTTTTTAATTACATTTTCATAATGCCGTGCCCCCCTCTCGCACCGTACTGCTTCAGCAACGTGATGTAAAATGTAAAGAAAGTAAACAAAAAGCAGAAGATGTTTGAAATATACAATTCCCTTTGATTTAAACCTTTCTGGAACCTCACATTCAAATTTAATTTAGATAAACAACTCCGCAGTAAATCCCTCGTTGGGTCCGATCCCCGCGAGGACGAGAAGGAGGAGGAGGTAATTTCCTGAAGAGCAGACAGCTGAATACAGAGCAGAGGTCCAAAATGAGCCTCCTCTGCCGACGGAGACTGGGGCGGCCCTCGTGATAACGCCGCGCTCAATGCAAATTGCACCTGGGCCCATTCGGGCAGATGAGCCGGAGCCGGACGGCGCCCAACTAATAATTGGATTTGTGGAGTGAACAGAACGACTCGGGGTGGGGGGGGGGTCTGGAGCACGGGATTATTTGCCTTCTTGGAATTCATTAACTTTAGACGAGGCGTGAAAAGGAACCTGGGAGGGCAAACAGCGTCGCCTTTGAACCCGTCGTTAGCGTGCGAACGCTTTGCGCCCCCTCCCCGTCGGGTTATACACTGTTCCTCATTACTGCGGAACCAGGCGGCTGATTACAGACGATGCAGTTTGAGTGAACACAAAGGTTTCGGCTCATGAACATCTTCTTTCCGCCGGTACAGAAGGCTGAGATCAGGTTTTCCTCAAGCACATTTGCATTCCGTCTTTTTGAGATCTCGTCACACATGCACTCAACTCTGCGCCGCTAACAAGCAGAGCAAATCGAAACCCCGCCCCTCGTGCGCCACGGTGGCCTCCCGCGAGATGAACACTCGAACGGTGACCTTGAATTCAGGCATTACGAAAACAGTCACTCCACTCGGTCTCAGACGGATCGGCCTGCGGGACGAAGGATGGACTCCGAGGTCCAGTTTTTAGACTGACACGCCGGCGGTGACGCGGCGTCTGAGTGGCGGCTTTATCAGAAACTAATTAGGCCACAGAGATGCTCCACCATCTGAGCCACGCAAGAGTTCAGGGAAACATTCCCTCCATTGGCTCCCTGTAGCTACTGCATTCAGTACAAGTCACTGACTCTGGCCTACAGAACCACCCTCAATCTATCTTTTCAAAATACACTCCGACTCGTTCACTTGGCTCCAGTGATGATCGCCCCCTGGTGGTTCCACCTTACCGAGGAGCTCATTCTCACTCCGTGGCGTTCAACACTGCAACATGGTAGTACGCTCTTCCCAACTCTGTCCGTAAGGCAGAATCACTCTGCAGTTTTAAGAAACTACTGAAGACGCATCTTTTTAACAAATACCTGTTGTAAAAAAAATTTTTAAATAAATAAATTTTTAAAAAAGGCGGCACGGTGGCTTAGTGGTTAGCACGTTCGCCTCTCAGCGCTGGGGATTCCCGGTTCGAATCCCCATCTGGGTGGAGTTTCCATGTTCTCCCCGTGTCTGCGTGGGTTTCCTCCGGGTTCTCCGGTTTCCTCCCACAGTCCAAAAACATGGATCAAGTTAATTGAATTCTCAAAATTGCCCCATATAGAGTGTGTCTGTGTGAGTGAGTGTGTGCCCAGCGATGGATTGGCGCCC
>JAFMOD010000040.1:184145-239427 GCA_019802435.1 Corydoras maculifer
TCCCACAGTCCAAAAACATGGATCAAGTTAATTGAATTCTCAAAATTGCCCCATATAGAGTGTGTCTGTGTGAGTGAGTGTGTGCCCAGCGATGGATTGGCGCCCTGTCCTGGGTCTATCTGCCCAGCGCCCGAGACGTTCTCCCCTGGATGGGCATGGGGAACCCCACCGCGACCCTAATAGAGGATAAGCGGGAGATAATGAATGAATGAATGAATTTAAAAAAACCCGGGGGGGAGTGGCTGCAGCATTAAATAACAATCAGGTTTGATGATTTTACAGTACAGTTGGTTTTCTTCATAACTTCTGACTTGTGATGTTCTTATTTGTAAGTCGCTTTGGATAAAAGCGTCGGCTGAATGACTAAATGTAAATGTAATGTAAATGTACACAAACGGCACACAAAGTGCACCACCGGTGGACAGCGCCGGCATTACATCTTTTATGTTTACCTGGAAGACGGAGGTTGACCACGCGGTCGAAGAGGTTCCGCTCGGCCGTGACCCGATTCAGCACCTGGTTCAGCAGCTGTGAGACAAACACCCCGATCAAAACGGGCAATTAACACACAAACGTACGGCAGACGTTCACCGACGTCGAGATGAACGTGTGAAATGGTCTTTCTTGTTGGAGGACACGTTCGGTTGGCAGGTTTTTCAAAACACAATTTTTACAATCTGAAGAAATATCATTGGAATGACTGGGGGGGGGGGTTTACAGCGGTGCAGTGTTTAGCACATTCACCTCTCAGTGCTGGGGATCCAGGTTCACATCCTGATCTGGGTGGAGTTTGCATGTTCTCCCCATGTCCACGTGGGTTTCCTCCGTCCAAAAACTGTGGTACTCTAAATTGCCCCATATAGAGTGTGTTTGTGTGTGCTCAGTGATAGATTGCCTCCCCATCCTCGGTGTATCTGCCCAGCGCCCGAAACATGGGGAACCCCCCCACGACCCTAGTAGAGGATAAAGCAGAAGATAGACACCAAAATCGTTCTACTGAGCTTTTACAACATCCCATAATAAACCTCAGCAACAGGTACCACGACCTCTTTAGGGTGTTCATGTCTCTCTCTCTCCAGTTGTAAAGAGGAGAGATAATTAGTGGCACAAATCCCATTCACCTGATCTGTGTCCTGCCCGCAGACTCCGCCCACCTTGCTCTCATTCATGCATCCACATTTCCATCGCAGACGCCGCGTTGCCTTCGAAAGGCTCTGGGACTTTTTTACATAATTAATGACGGGATGTCAGGGTGCCGGCTGAGCGCTCTGTAAACTCATCTAATTAAAGCCTGATGAAAGGAACGTGTCCGGCGCCCGAAAAATGATTCATCATGCAGAAGAAAAAGTTCACGATGCTCGGAATTAAATTAGACGAATCGGGACAGTCCTGAGGGAGACGGCGGCGCTGTTGATAAAGCGATGCAGGTTCAATTACCACTTAATAAATAATCACACACACACACACACACACGGGCGCAGAGGCAGGACGCTTCAAGTGCTGCTTAAAACAAGTGCTTCTCAGCGACGTGTGGTTAACAAACCCTGCGACGACGACAACGCACGCACACACACACACACACACACACACACACACACACACACACACACAGGCTTCATGCCAAACCAGCTCGCAATACGAATAGGCTTAAGACTCATAACAAAGGAGTTCAGTGTCTCACTGAGAATAATTCAAAACGCTCGAAAAACACGCAAAACGGAGGTTCATCCTCACAAACAGGCATGAGGGTCAACATCCCAGAACTCTGCAGTGAGGTGGTGGTGGTGGCGCTACACTCACTAATAGTGTAAGGATTGTGTGTGTGTGTGTGTGAGTGTGTGACCCCTATAGGCTGTATAGGTAGCAAACAGTGGGGACCCTGGTACAGAGGCTCCTCCTCTTTGTGTCTAATAGCGTCATTCTAAAGTTGGTGAATAAGAAGCTGCACGTCTGATGAGTGAGGTTTGTCAAGGCCACGCCCCTTCTCAAACCACAGTTCCCAGAACGTTATGAAATGAAGCCTAATTTTGTTTTATAAATGCTGTATTGAGATAAACACTTCAGTTTTAAGCCTTAAGATCCATCCATCCATTATCTTCCACTTTATCCTCTATTAGGGTCATGGGGGGGTTCCCCATGCCCATCCAGGGGAGAACGTTTTGGGCGTTGGGCAGATACACCCAGGACAAGACGCCAATCTACTATCACTGGGCACACACTCACACACACACTCTATATGGGGCAATTTGGAGAATTCAATTGACCTTAATCCATGTTTTTGGACTGTGGGAGGAAACCGGAGAACCCAGAGGAAACCCACGCGGACACGGGGAGAACATGGAAACTTCACCCAGATTGGGATTCGAACCAAGAATCCCCAGCACTGAGAGGAGATCATGCTAAACCACTAAGCCACCTAAATTATTCAGGACGCGTTTGATCTTTTGAAAGCCTTGGCGGCGTCCGAGCTCGGGGTGATGCGTGGCAGCGTCCACTCACCTGAGCCAGGCGACGGAGGAGCAGTTCAGCTGACGGCCGGCTCCAGTCCAGAAAGATCTCGGGTACCAACGTGATGGTCATCTCCAGCACACGGAGCAGGCTGACGGACAGGTCGAAGCAGGTGGCGCACACCTTCAGCTGCCGGGTGTCCACAAAGTTACGCTCCGGGCGCTCGGCCGCCTGCTGGATCTGTCACGAGAGGCATTGCCAATCAGAGCCATATCATCACACATCATCAGACGGCATAGGGTTCATTTAAGCGTCTTTGAGGTCCCTAAAAGCGCTATATAAATAAAATGTATTATTATTATTATTATTATTCATTTACCGTGATTCGGGTTGAAATAACATCGTAATCGTTAAACTTAGTGGAGATGGCGGCGGTCGCACCCTCATGCACCCCGAAGCCTTGCTCACCTCCTGAATCATGCCGATGAACTCGGAAAAGGCCCAGTTCAGCTGGTTGAGGACGCTGTTGAGGAAGCTGGCGGCCATGTCTCTGTCCTGACTTAGGAGTTCAGCCATGTGCCGTTGGAGCAGCAGCGACGGACACGGTTCTGCAACCCACCCGAGAACAGAGAGCTTAAAAAAACACATACGCAGTCATTCTAAAGCAATTTTATATAAATATATAACACTACAGTGGAACACGGACAGCATCACTCTAAGAACCGAGGAGAAATCTTATTTCAAAAATATTTGCTATTGATAATTTACAGTGTGGGCGGCACGGGGGCTTAGTGTTTTGCATGTTCTCCTCTCAGCACTAGGAATTCCCAATTTGAATCCCAATGTTCTCCACATGTCTGCATGGGTTTCCTTCGGGTTCTCCAGTTTCCTCCCACAGTCCAAAAGCATGGATCAAGGGCAATTGAGTTCTCCAAATTGCCCCATATAGAGTGTGTTTGTGTGAGTGAGTGTGTGTCCAGTGATAGATTGGCGTCCTGTCCTGGGTGTATCTGCCCAGCGCCCGAAACCTTCTCCCCTGGATGGGCATGGGGAACCCCCCCCCGTGACCATAATAGAGGATAAAGCGGAAGATGATGCTTAATTTACAGCATCCAGAGACATGGAAATATAAATGGTAAAATAAACGCTCTAATGGAGATATTATGAGTTTTACAGGTTCTCCTCAAAGCACTTATGTTCTGTATGTTTACACGCGAGTTAAAATTAAATACAAAAAGGAAAAAAAAAAGAAAAAAAAAGGAGAAAACATGACTTAAATAAAGAATGTGAGTCCTACAGACCAGCCGCATTCCCAGTTTAGAACCCAGAGGATGACCTTTAGCGCAGATGTTTATATATTTACATGTATAAAAATAAAATTCCACTATTTCTCTAAACGCTCTTCCCACCGTTAATCAGAGCAGATCTGCTGCAGGACGTTTAACAGCTGGAAAAACAAAGCGCTGGCGGTCATTAAACCGCAGTAATGAATGATCGGCGCACTCATTAAAATTGCGCAGATGTGTAATTAATGCAGAAACATCGTGGCATTGCGAGTACATCGTCATGTCAACAGAATTAATACTCCAGATCTTGTATATCTGCGTTAACGTGGTCTCTATTTGATTCTATTCCATTCTTTATTCTAAAAAAATTAATAAAAAATAGGGATGTTATTTCAAGCGGCCAGCGGAGCTGATGTGCTGAAAGCCTCAGAGTGCAGAGGATTATCTGAAGCAAGCTAATCAGAGGATAGTGCTGTGTGTTCCGGTTACACAGAAATAACCTTTATATATAATTAGACTTTAGTCCCTCATGCTGGTCAGTGCCCACCGGGAAAACGGTGTATAAAAGGGCACGAGAAAGGACACGGCGGTGGCGGAGGGGGAAAAAATAAAAGAGCAATAAAAGGAGGTGAGGTGAGGACACTTTCATCCCAAATTGGGGGGCTGCGATTGATTGTGAAATGGCAGCGGACACCAGAGGGGGGCGATCTTTTGGTCGGCGAGTAGGTTTGAGGATCATAATTTTAATGAAAATCTGATTGGCTGGGCCGTATGTCCAGCTGTGACATTACGGACAATAACATACGCCTCGCGCTTTTCTAGTCGTATTAATGTGTAAAACTCGCAAAATGAAAGAGATTTTAGAGAAAAGTAATCTGACAGAATGTGCTGTATTCGGTAAATAGCCATGAGAACCAAACGCAAGGTTCCAACTGAAGGGACTGAAGATGGAAATACAGCGACGGCGAAGGCTGTTACAGTGATGACCTAAACCTCCACATGGCCCTAATGTGATCACCCGCCCCTCCCCATCCATTTAACATGATGATTAATGGCATGAAAAGCTTATTTACAGCTAAAACCTAATTACAATGCCTGCTGTCCCAACGTTGATTCCTTAATATTCTGCTTCAGCTGAAACAACAGCGGCCTGAACGCGAGATGAGCTGACATTATCCTCAGACCTCAGCGGAGAGATCACAACCATCCCCAGATTATTCAGTAATCCACAACCACAGGATTATTTACTGCCGGAATTAACACTTTAATATGTCATAACATGGATCTCATGTCAATACACCCCCCCCCACACACACACACAAGTCTATAGGTATGTCGACCTTCAATATCACAGATAACAATCACAGAAGACCCAGAGTGTTAAATATGGACATCACAGGCATTATAAAAAAGGTAGTCCCGGCCCTTAAATCTGATTGGTTAAGCCGTTTGTACAGCCATGACATAATTGACAATAACACACATCTTAGCACTGCACATTTGTATCAACGCATGATTTACAATACTTTTTTTTTTAATGATGTCTTTTGAATAATGCAGACTCTTGTTTATAAATCGTGTTCTGTAATTTGGCCACTAGACGGCAGTGTTTGACTGTTAGAGAAACTGAAATCCTGTTACTCAGCAATCAGTGTTTACTATCAAAATCAGACTTTTTATGTTGCGGAAGACCAGATTATGAACGACTTAGTATTTTGTTTTCAATAAACGCGTTTGTAAATGAAACCTTGTTTTGTTAATGTAGTGTGTACGTAGACGTTTTAATAAGACAATACGGCTCTCAAGGTTGTGTATTTTTGCTTTATTTAATTACTGAAGGCAGCACGGTGGCTTAGTGGTTAGCACGTTCACCTCTCAGCGCTAGGGATTCCCGGTTTGAATCCCCATCTGGGTGGAGTTTCCATGTTTTCCCCGTGTCCGCGTGGGTTTCCTCCGGGTTCTCCGGTTTCCTCCCACAGTCCAAAAACATGGATCAAGTTAATTGCCCCATGTAGAGTGTGTTTGAGTGAGTGAGTGTGTGCCCAGCGATGGATTGGCGCCCTGTCCTGGGTCTCTCTGCCCAGCGCCCCAGACATTCTCCCCTGGATGGGCATGGGGAACCCCACCGCGACCCTAATAGAGGATAAAGCGGGTGATAATGAATGAATGAATGAATGAATGAATTACTGAATGATTCACGACTTCAGTGATCGATGATGTAAAATGCTGCGAGTCCAATTATGGTTAAAAACTCAGGAAACAAAAAGTGTTCGAACTAAACAAACCCTGTTCACAGCAACCATAAAGCAAGATATCACCTCGACAGATGACCCTCTTACCCAAACACACACACACACACACAGCTCAAGAACAACAGAACATCAACACATTACCACAACATTCATGTTTCTAATTTCCTGCACTGCTCTGATTTCTTTCCTTTGAAACCTCAGAACATCAGAACCGTTTCTTGATGCACAGATCTGTAAACAGGACGAACAGAACCAGCACATGCAACGCCTGGCGAGCAAACCTTGCAAACATGACGTCACGGTGCTCATTGTCAGAACGCAGCTGTGGGTTTACAACATAATAATAATAATAAGTTAAATGTGAGTTAGAGCCAGAGGATTTACACATTTAACAGAGTTTTTAAACATAAAGCAACAAATTACACTTTATTTATAAGAATAAGAAACGTGTGCGTTTCAGACGGCCGCCTGTAGTACGAGATAAACGAGCTTTTAAAGGGTATTTTTTGAGAATGTAATAAAGTTTCAGGATGAATCGATAGAGCGGAGAGAACGACTCCAGAGGAAAGGTTACGATCAGAGGACGCGGCATCAGAAGGAAGCAAAGACAACAATGTCAGAGAAGAGGCGCTTTTATAACGCAGCGCTGTCCAGAATGATGAACTCTGGCTTCAGCAACCGAGTGACAACTTAAAAGTCATGCATGTGAGTGTGTGTGTGTGTGTGTGTGTGTGTGAGAGCCCAGTACAAGATGACTCACGAACCCACAAGAGATACACGGCTGTTCGTTTGAGCTTAAAAATACACACACATATACAAATATATATATACATACACACACACACACACATATATATATATATATATATATATACACATACATACACACACACACATTATATATATATATATATATATATATATATATATATATATATATATATATATATATATATATATATATAATGTGTGTGTGTGTGTGTGTGTGTGTGTGTGTGTGTGTGTGTGTTGAGATCCGGTGCTGGGCAGATACACCCAGGACAGGGGCAATATAGGACACTATATAGGGGCAATTTAGGCATTTAATTTACCTTGAATCCATGTTTTTGGACTGCGGGAAGAAACTAGAGAACCCGGAGGAAGCCCATGCTGACACGGGAAGAACATGGAAACTCCACCGTGCTGGTCTTTATTAAAGTGGCCGGTCAGCGTTGATCCAGCCAGGTGTGTCATTGTAAACTACGATCTATCTCCGCTGACGACGTCACAAATCTCCATAGGGACAGCCGTGTTTACAGCATGATCCGAACCGTGACCCAAATTCCACTGCCTGTCTTAATCAGCCGGTGCGGAGACGGAACGCGAAGACGTCTTTACATTTTTAATATTTACGTTCATTATTAATAGAGCGCTGATCGAATCTGAGAAAACATTTCAGGCCTCAGCGCCTGCGAACAGGACAAAGGGAGACCTTGAAACCACGACTAAAGAGCCTGATGGATGACTGATGACAGGGGCGGGTTTGTTTTCTTTGGTACTATTATTAGACAGCTCGCCACTCGCAGTGCGCGCGCTCGGCCGTGTTCACTGATGAGCCGGTGCCCTGTTTGTAAAAGCGAGAGCGGGATGTTAATAAAACTGTATTTAATATGACAGGATGATGAGATGGGGCGGGGCGGGGCGGGGGGGTTTCAGTATGAAGTCATATTCAGGTTGTTGATATCTGGGAAACTGAAACGGTAAAGTATCTGGAAACTGTCTGAAGGTCAGAGATAAATTCAGGACTGTGTAACACCATCCGCTCAGCATCAAAGGCTATTTTCTGACAGGGATAGGAACAAGCCAGAGAGTCACGGGGGGTCATTTACTATCACGGTCATTATTTTATCCATCAGTCCCTGGGGTAAACATGAACACACACGGTGTTCCCCAACGAAAAATCAAACCCGGGACCAGATTGCTGTAAGGAGGTGGTGCTCACCACCGCATCACCAGGTCACATCAAGTAAATAGGACTTCCCAAAAAGGTGGCCCCTCATCACCAGGACAGCTGAGATTTCATAATCCTGTAAAATAAACCCCTCTATTGTGGTTAACCACTAGAGGGCCATCAGCCAGTTGTTGTTATATCGTTATGTGACCCAAAATCCACTTTTACGCTCAGTAACCACATATACTGTAGGAAAGTCATAAAAAGCCCCATAAACATTCAAACGACTAAAATAATAAAATAATAATAAATTCATTCATTCATTCATTTATTATCTTCCGTTTTATCCTATATTAGGGTCGCGGTGGGGTTCCCCATGCCCATCCATGGGAGAACGTCTCGGGCGCTGGGCAGATACACCCAGGACAGAGCGCCAATCTATCGCTGGGCTAATAATAAATTAAATAAGAAAATAATAAATAATTTCTCTACAGGGCGGCACGGTGGCTTAGTGGTTAGCACGTTCGCCTCTTAGCGCTAGGGATTCCCGGTTCGAATTCCCAACTGGGTGGAGTTTCCATGTTCTCCCCGTGTCTGCGTGGGTTACCTCTGGGTTCTCCGGTTTTCTCCCACAGTCCAAAAACATGGATCAAGTCAATTGAATTCTCAAAAAAATTGCCCCATATAGAGTGTGTCTGTGTTAGTGAGTGTGTGCCCAGCAATGGATTGGCGCCCTGTCCTGGGTCTGTCTGCCCAGCGCCCGAGACGTTCTCCCCTGGATGGGCATGGGGAACCCCACCGCGACCCTAATAGAGGATAAAGCGGGAGATAATGAATGAATGAATGAATTTCTCTACAAAATGAGTTGTGTTCCTGCAAAGACAGCATTCTAATGAATAATACATATCTCTAATAAACTGCAATATGAGGACCGTGTGCAATGCTCCCGTCGGTGTAATGTGCATGAGCCCTACACCTTTGTCCATGTGGGACTTACTCTGCAGGCTGGGGAGGTTGACATCCTCGGGTTTGGTTTTGAGCAGGTGAGGCAGACGTGTGTATCTGTAGCCAAATCCACAGCCCTGCAATCAGAGCCGATGAAAATCTAAGCACTGGATGTGAGGCATGAAGGCAGGACATCTGCACAATTCGTATAATATTCAACACTTTCGGATGGGTCATCTTTAAAACCATGTGATTTCAACATATCAGCATGTTCTGTGTGAGGGAGGTCCTTAAAAACAGGAGACAGGGTCAGCTGCGCACCTCTGCTGTTACTCAGGGTTCCAACAGAAAGGCTGATGATTTAGGGTATTCTGTAATAATGCTCTACATTTTATACGTTCAATTTAATCAAATCACCTGAACATCTCATTAGATTATAATTCATTATATATGCATTTGCTAGAAAGATAGATAGATAGATAGATTGATAGATAGATAAATTTCTTTGTAGCAATAACAGTACAATACAATTAACAGTATTATAATAGAGGGAATGAATTTTAAAAAGATTTACATTTACAGTTATATATAATATACATATACATATACATATATATATATATATATATATATATATATATATATATATATATATATATATATATATATATATATATTATATGGGTGGCTCAGTGGCTTAGTGTTTAGTTGTTCTTAATGTTCTCCTCTCAGCACTAGGGAATCCCGGTTTGAATCCCAATCTGGGTGGTGTTTCCATGTTCTCCCCGTGTCTGCATGGGTTTCCTCCAGGTTCTCCGGTTTCCTCCCACAGTCCAAAAACATGGACCAAGGTCAATTGAGATCTCACAAATTGCCCCAAATAGAGTGTGTGTGTGTGTGTGTGTGTGTGTGAGTGAGTGTGTGTCCAGTGATAGATCGCCGTCCTGTCCTGGGTGTATCTGCCCAGTGCCCGAAACATTGTCTCCTGGATGGGCATAAGGAAACTCCCCGCAACCCTTGTAGAGTTTAAAGCGGAAGATATTGGATGGATGGATAATACATATAATATATAATGTATGTACTGTATGTGAAACCCAGGTGGTGGTGCAGACTCCACACAGAGAGGACAGAAGAAAGACAAAACATCTCCACAGAATACAGTTCCATAATGTGATTGAATGGATGGATTGAATTGATAGATGGATGATGCCCAACATCAGGACCACCGGAGGCATCAGCCATGCATCGAATCAACAGATGTATTAAATGTTATCTTAAGTCCTGCCGTTCTCATGTTTTTGTAATGGCTCTGTAGCACTGCACCGTAGCGCATCACGTTCTCCGTGGTGGAGCATAATAACGTAATGGGTTAATAGTGTTGGAGCAAAGCCACGGAGAGGACGGGACAAAGGGATGAGGGAAGGCGGACGATGCCGGCTGGATGAAAGGGTGGGGAGAGGACAAAGAGAGCGATATCTCACCCTCCACAGTCGGACCAGGATCCAGTTGGTCTGAGCCCACGGTCTCTGTTCGTACGGCGCCAGCAGGTTCTTCATCATGGAGACACGTCTGAAGAGAGATGGACGTGATTAAACACCATTCAGCAGCATGGCCTTCCCTAAAGTGTTTGAATTCGTTTGGAAAGTCAGGGTTCTGAGTGGACCTGTCGAGTTCTTCCACACCAAACACGCCCAACCATGTCCTTTATACACCTCAATTTGAGTACTGTGGCTCAGAACAGGAAAGGGCCTTCCCTAAAGTGTTCCAACAAAGTTGGAGGCGTGACTGGGGATGATGGGACTGAATAAAACAAACGAGTTTCGTGATTAGTGATTTGGAGGTGTGTCTATATGCTGTTGTCTATATAAGGCACAATAATTTAATAAGAGGAAACATTTGGCATGTTCTCCTCGATGTCAAAGGAAAATCTGAGAGCGAGTTGATGTTGTTCCTCGGGGGTTTTTCTTCCTTCTGCCTCAAAATAAACATGATGTCATGGTGTGAATAGCAGCCGCTGCCGAAGACGGCGACGTAAACGCCGCCCACTGACCGAACGGATGGACTCCTCATACAGCAGGTGCGCGGCGGCGCTGTGCACAGTGGGGAATCATGGGTAATGTACTCACTGATCCTCAGGGATCCTCTCCACTGCTTGAAGGGACTGTGGGTAGCACACGTAGCTGGCCAGCGCCTGCATTAAGGAGTCTTTAATGTCTGCAGATGAGAGACAGGGATAAGCCTCAGTGTGATCTGTGATGTCATCACACAACTCGGGGTTTTTTATTGTTGTTTTTTTTCAAGAAAACGAGGCTTTGAGAAACAACGGAAAATGAAATCAATCCAGAGAAGCTGAGATAAAAGCTGTTCAGAATCGAAAACCATCTATTAATGTTGGTATCTGACTCCACGGCGACCTGGCTGACAGAATAACGCTGGTTCTCTGGTTCTGTCTCGCGTCATCGACGGTAACATCCATCCATCCATTATCTTCCACTCTATTCTATACTAGGGCCCCATGCCCATCCAGAGGAGAACGTTTCGGGCACTGGGCAGATACACCCAGGGACAGGACGCCAATCCATTACTGAACACACATTCACTCACACAGACACACTTTATATGGAGCAATTTGGAGAACTCAATTGACTTTAATCCATGAAGCCGAAGTAATCCCACGTGGACACGGGGAGAACATGGAAACTCCACCCAGATGGGGATTCAAACCGTGGATCCCTAGTGCTGAGAGGAGAACATGCTAAACCATTAAGACACCGTGCCGCCCACGACGGTAACAGTTGTAATAAAACAACATGAACAGCATCCAGCTCCTGAAGCCGGCTCTCATGTTATACTAAATTAAAAGCTAAACAGATAAAGCCTAAACAAAAGTATGTGGACACATCATCAACATGTGACAGTCTGAAGTCTCTAGTGGAATAATTTAATAATAATTTAATAATATTCCATTCATTTTAATAATATTAACATTTACTCACTAGGTGTTCCATCAATTATCTTCCACTCAATCCTACACTAAGTTTGTGTAAGGGTTTCTCAGGCCCATTCAGGGGGGAACGTTTTGGGCGCTGGGCAGATACACCCATGACAGGGAGCCAATCAAATCGCTGGGCACACACCCACCACACACTACTAAAGGGGCAATTTAGATAGGGTCAATTTATAGCTACAAGGTATTATTAAATAAAAATAATCAAATACTAAGAAGTTTTTCTTTGCCACCATCACTGCAGCTAAAGTTAGTGAGTGAGGCTCATCCATCGATTATCCGCTTTATCCTATACCATGCCCATCCAGGGGAGAACGTTTCAGGCGCCAGGCAGATACACCCAGGACAGGGGGGCAATCTATCACTGGACACACATTCACTCACACAGACACACTCTATATGGGGCAATTTGGAGAATTCAATTGACCTTGATCCATGTTTTTGGACTGTGGGAGAAAACCGGAGAACCCAGAGGAAACCCATGCCGACACGGGGAGAACATGGAAACTCCACCCAGATGGGGATTCGAACCGGGAATCCCCAGCGCTGAGAGGAAAACATGCTAAACCACAAAGGTTTAATTCACTCTAACGGCTCTGAGAGACAAACCGACTCTATTAGAGTTAAAGTTCCACTTAACGGATGAACTCGGCGTTTTCGCCTCGGCCCCTGTGCTCAGAATAAAATAATAATAAAATCAGATCAGACATATTTAGAGGCAGAGAGAAACGATGCGATGATGAGAGAGAGGAACAGCTTGTTCCGAGACGTTTGCGCGAGTGTGGACTCTGAAAGAATGCAGCTCAGCTCAGATCATTAATTTAACATCCCTGATGGACGCGCCGTTTTTATAACAGGGGGCAGACCGGGACAGCGTTACAAACTGCACTGCAGTCACCGAATCTGCAGAGGGTTCCACCGTGAGCACCTACATCACCGTTCCACTTCTCACAGATGCTCGGCCTTACCTGTCCCAACGATCCGAGGGTCGGCGAAGTGCTTGGCCAGGATGGCAGCGAGCTGAGTCAGCGTGTCATCGTAACCTGAATGGAACAGACACAGCTTTAATGAGGAATCCATTAAAATCAGAGAAACGAGGCGTCATTAAAATAAAGTAACATTAATGTGAAATAAGGGCGGCACAGTGGCTTAGTGGTTTAGCATGTTCTCCTCTCAGCGCTGGGGATTCCTGGTTTGAATCCCAATCTGGGTGGAGTTTCCATGTTCTCACCGTGTCTGCGTGGGTTTCCTCCAGATTCTCCGGTTTCCTCCCACAGTCCAAAAACATGGATTCAAGGTCAATTGAATTTTCCAAATTGCCCCATTTAGAGTGTGTGTGAGTGAGTGTGTCCAGTGATAGATTGGCGTCCTGTCCGGGGTGTTTATGCCCAGCACCGGAAAAGTTCTCCCCTGGATGGGCATGGGGAATCCCCCCACCACCCCTGCCACCCTAATAGAGGATAAAGCGGAAGATAATGAATGGATGGATGTAAAATGAACTGGGTGGTGCAGGTCCCGCCCCGGCGGAGACGTTTAGGAGACGGGATTAGTAGACATGTCGATACCTGGGAGCTCCTCCATGCTGTTGGACGGACTGAAGTAGTTCTTCAGGGCGCTGTAGCTGTTCATGGCCACGTTGAGGTAGAACTCAGGGCAGAAGGCAAACAGCGAGCCGGTGTTGTCGGTGCGCTCGATGGTGCGGATGCAGACGCGCAGGAGCCAGTACACGTCCAACATTTTTTCCTGGAGGACACAGGGTCAACATACGGCTGAAACGGGATGGTGTAGTTGGGGAGCGAGGGGCAGGTGCGAGGGCCGAGGTTTCGCTCAGACCTGGTCTAAATCGTGAAGCCGCAAACAAAATTACAAATACAGGAAAACATCCGGTCTGACACATTGGCATTTACACACGTTGGCGCTGCCAGCCTCTTGAAGCCGCTGCACTGCCAACGACGAGGGCTGTTTATTTCTCACAGTTTAAAATCAGCCTCCCTTTATACGAACAAATTTAAACGCCTGCCGTCGCGAGCGAGCCTCTTGCTGCAAAAAGGCATTAACACGATTACATTGCAGGCTTGAAACAAGTGTGGGAACTCAGCATTATGGGTATTCTGGGTCCTGCGAAAGCATTTTTTCATGTCGGTCCTGTGAACTCTGTTCAGATTCAGCAATAATCAACAATCAATCACCTCTACTGCAGACCATGATGCTTTAAGCTACGAGAGGGCGTGGCATTATTCTGTATAATAAAATATAATAAAAAAGGGGAAAGAGGTGATTTTTTCACAATAATACACAACCTTGAGTGTCTTATTGCTTTTATAAAACACTTATAAACACACTATAATAAAAAAAACAAGGTTTGATTCAAAAAAGCATTTACTAAATATAAAATTTGTTTATAATCTAGTCTTCTGCAACGTAATCAAGTCTGAACGCTGATCACTAAGTAACAGGATTCTGGTTTCTCTAACAATCAAACAACAGAATGCAGTTTATTAAAAAAAAAAAAAAAGAAAGAAAAAAAAAAAATTTATTCTGGAAAATAATGTTTTGTACATTGATACGAATGCGAAGCGTTCAGAGGTGTGTGTTATTGTCACTGATGTCACGGCTGGAGAACCGGCTCAGCCAATCAGATTTCGGGAGCGGAACAACCCGTTTTTTAGTGCTGTTACTGATGACAGTGGTGCTGAAGGTACGGGGGTCTGGATGAAAGACTGCAGCGGGTGTTTAATGCCATACCTTGGAGTAAATGGTGGAATTGATCCAGGCCAACCTCCGACTCAGATGGTTGAGCTTCTCAGCAAACACCTTCTGACTCTTTTGTAGTTCTTCCATGATGTCGGGTCTCTGCAAACACATCATCACGTCGCATTTCAGCAAATCTGAGGACAGCTTCCCGAAGTTCTGACATCATGAAGAGACCCTCCGGCCGTACCTTCACTGGACATCGAGCGATTTTCTCGTCTGTGTCTTTCAACGCCACGGCATATTCATGAACATCCTCCGACACAACCACCATCTGAAAAAAAAACACACACATTAAGAGATAACATCATGAAGTTATGTCCTCCACACAAACACACACACATTTTAACCCACTCAAATTAATCATATCTCCATTATAAACCAGGTAGTTCTGCTCCTGAAATCTGATTGGCTGAGCTATTTGTCGTGCCGTGACATCATTGACAGTAACGCTGAGCGCTTCACATTCGTATCAATGCGTGACATACAATACATTATTTTTTAAAGTTTTTTATAAACTGTGTTCTGTAATTTGGCCACTAGACGACAGTGTTTGATTGTTAAAGAAACCCGAATCCTGTGAACGCGATCAGCATTCACTTTAAAATCCGGACTGTATTACATCGTGTAAATCCAGATAATGATTTTTTCAATAAACAAATTTATGAATCAAACTTTGATTTTGAGTTTTTTAAGTGTGTTTTTGTTTTAATAAAGCAATAAGACACTCGAGGTTGTGTATTATGGTGAATATATCACGGGAAAGAGGTGGAACTGTACTCCACTACACGCCGGGACTAATAACACCTCTTTATTCACAATAAGGCCATGCCCTCTCGCACCTCATTGCTTTATTAAACCGCAGCGTGCCATGACACCCGCCCAGTCCAGTGACGTAAGGCAGTGAGTCCAGTTAACTCCTTATTAAACTACAGCTGGATAATGTCAGTTACAAATGAAGTCTTAACCTTTGCACAAGTTTCGAGAAGCAGATCACATCGTTAAGACAAACGCTTACTAACGATCGATTAGTGGATCAGAGCAATCCTTCACTTTGTTAATGACGGCAGAGTGAAGCTTCAAGACAACAAGATACTGTGTCTCTAACGGCTTGATTAAAGAGTAAATAAAGAAGAGAGAGAGAGAGAGAGAGAGAGAGAGAGAGAGTTTCCAAAGTGACAAAGAAGCATTTATCATCATAGATCAAAGAGACAAAATAACATCTTTATTTTCGCTTTATTTATGCTAAAAATCCGCTGAGCCGACATTCAAGGATTTTCGTCCCGAGTGGAAGGACGCCGCGCTCCGTGATCTCGACAGAGACAGAGTGGACGGCGTGGAGCTTTGCAGAGCGCAGCACTTCTCAGAGTAAGTTACACCCTCGGCCTCGGATCAGCAGACGCATCCTAATCGTTATCTGCTCTGATCAGGAGACTAAGTGAATATCTCACACTCAGGAGACAGGGGACATGTTCTTTCTACTTTTACTATTATGACCGGATTAAGATCAGGGAGGATAGGGTGTGGAAGCTCAGTGGTCAGGGTGTTGGGTTGTCAATCTGAAGGTTGTGGGTTCAAATCCCAGGTCCACTGAAGTCACCAGTGTGGGTCCTTGAGCAAGACCCTTAACCCTCATTGCTCCAGGGATGCTGTGATGAACCCTGTGCTCACCTTGGAAATCGCTTTGGATAAAAGCGTCTGCTGAATGGATTGTCCTGGCTCGGCCCTCAGCAGACCGGTGCAGGGTGTTGAGGTGCGAGTTGCTTGTTCTGAACACTGATGTGGTTGCGGGTGGAGGGTTGTGGGTGGAGGGGTTCAGTGAGTTAAAATTGTTGGGTTATTAATCTGAAGGTTGTCAGTGTTCTTGAGTAGGGGGTTCCTAACCCTCATGGCTCAGGGATGTTCAGCTGCTCTAGTCAGTGACGCCGGAGTCACATGACTCATTGTGTCAATCAAACTCTGGTTATTAATTAATTACGGTGCTTTATTAACTGCTTTTCTTGTTTGGTTCTTTTGAGGTGTTGCCTCATTTCCTGGAGGCGTGGTCAGCTCTTCATCATGGTTCTGCTGAAGCTCTGCAGCTACTCATGGAACCTGGATCCTGCAGGACGCCTTTAATAGACTTATAGAGTTTTCTAATTGTTAAATACGGGTCACATGATCACCACACTATCTGTACATGGCGGTCCTACACTGTTGATGCTGCCCCCCCCCCCTCACTCAAGGAGGATGAGTCCCCCACTGAGCATCAGTCCTCACAAGGTTACTCCCTTAAGATTTTGTCTTGCCGCTGTCTCTTGGTCTTGCTCTTTGGGGGTTTAAAGGTTTATAACTCTGTAAAGCTGCTTTGTGACGAGGTACGATTGTGAAAAGAAGCGCTCTATAAATAAATGACTTGAATTTGAACTTACTTGTGTGGGTGGGTATTATATCCGACCCTGTGCTCTGACCTTAACCATCAAGTTGTATTAGTAATGACGTGATGTAATTCGGTGTAACTCAGAAAGATAACATGCGAGAGGTTTTCAGAGCGAGTGAACACAGCACGCGGTACACACGATCTCAAAACATTCCAAATCAGAAAGTCATCCGAATAAAAGACGGTTCCTTCAGAAAACTGAAAGGTGAAGTGCGGAGAAGCTTTTAATGCGGTGCACAGATTTAATTCGGCAAACTAATGGCAGCAGGTAACAATAAAGATGAAGGCTTACAAACACTCTCACAACCGAGAGAAACCCCCCCTTCTCCCCCCGTCTGGGGTCGCTCTGAGGACTCGGGACTCTCACCTTGCCAAGTTGCTGATGAACGCTCAGGTTGTACATCATCACAACCCCATCCAGGATCTCCAGCAAGGACTTCTCTGTGATTGGCTGCTCGGGCTCTTCCAACGGTCGCCCCAGCAACAGCCCATCGTTACCATGGCTTCCCTCAACTGGAGATAGAGGGTGGAGGGAAATGAAAACAGGAGGGAGAGAACAGGTTTTTACAAAGAAAAGCAGATTAACGGCTGGCGAGGTTTCAAAACCCCGTCACCTTGTCCCTCAAGAGAGTCGAGTCCCCTCCTGTGTTTTTCTGCCTCCAGCTAATTGGTTTCCAGCTGACTTCCTTTGTCGAGCCGAGAGACGCAACTTCAGAGGTGGACAGGGTTTCGTGATACCCAATGGCGACCAGAAAGAGGTAACGTGAGCACAGGAAGCATTAAGCCTTAATTAGCACGCTGTGCTATTAGACCAAAATAGACGGGACTGGAGTACAAAACGAGCGGTTCCGAAAATCAGGACAGGTTTGAGTTCTTTCTGAATGAAAGTATCGAGAAATTTGGACGAGACGGCACAGAGACCGAACTGTAACCATAATAATCACTGCGTCACTGAGGATGGACAGCCAGAGAACCATTATATATTATTATTATTATTATTATTATATTAATGTTATATAATATTTTTAGGCGTGGCATAGGGCTTAGTGGTTGGCATGTTCTCCTCTCAGCACTGGGGATTCCCGGTTCGAATCCCAATCTCGGTGGAGTCTCCATGTTCTCCACGTGTCCGCGTGGGTTTCCTCTGGGTTCTCCGGTTTCCTTCCACAGTCCAAAAACATGGATCAAGGTGAATTGAATGCTCCAAATTGCCCCATATAGAGTGTGTCTGTGTGAGTGAGGGTGTGCCCAGTGATAGATTGGCGCCCTGTCCTGGGTGTATCTGCCCAGCGCCCGAAACGTTCTCCCCTGGATGGGCATGGGGAACCCCCCGCGACCCTAATAGAGGATAAAGCGGAAGATAATGAATGGATGGAAATATTTTGAGGCACAGTGGTGTAGTGGTTACCATGTCCGCCTCTCAACAGTGGGGATCCAGGTTCGAATCTCAATCTGGGTGGAGTTTGCCCGTTCTCCCCGTGTCCACATGGGTTTCCTCCGGGTTCTCCGGTTTCCACCCACAGTCCAAAAACATCAATTCAATGTAAATTAAATGCTCTAAATTTCTCTGATATAGTTTGTGTGTTTGAGTGTGTGTGTGTGTGCAAACTTAATTACAGTCATATCACATGACATTAAATTCTGATACATGATTATTATGAGACGCTCATTTACGTCAGATTCAAATTGTTCTGTACTCACTGTCCTCCTCGGTTCTCTGTTCCACGGGCAAGGTCCGCACTTTGATTTTCTCTGGCGGTGCCAGCGGCCGGCGGGGGTTCATGAGGCTCACGGTGGCCGTGCTGAGGAAGCGATTGGCCCGACCCAGGGTGGGAGAGCTCAGCCAACTCTGTCTGGCCAAAGCCCCGCCCATTGCCACCGCACCGGTGGGTCTCTAAAACACCATGTACACTTTATTAATACACAAAAATACTGTTTAACAAAAAGCTACGCAGTGAAATCCGTACATCGTCAGTGATCGCGTCTGTGGCACGACTGTTGGTGCCAGGCGGGCTTTCGAAAGTTTGTGCCGACTGACCTGCGAAGTCACGCTCTCATCATCCTCATCCAGATCGTCCATGGAGGCAGCCTGGATCTCGGCGGGGTCGATGATGATGTTGGCCTTTGCTGCCAGATCATCTGCAAAAAAACAACAAATTATTTATTTTCTGTCGAATTTAACTCTTTTATTTAAAAACGAAAATCATTAAATATGAAGTTCATTTCCGCCAGATGGTGACATCATCAATGCACCAGGGATCGACCAAGGGAGCTTAACCTTGTGCTTTTAATTAATCTGTGTTGCAGAACTTCGCTTTATGTCTAGAAGGTCATGTATTGATTTATTTATTCATGGAGGAATTCATGGAGCAACTTAGTATTTTAATTCACCGTTCAGCTAAATAAGAGCAAAATGTGAGCTTTGAATCATTCATTCATTCATTCATTCATTATCACCCGCTTTATCCTATATTAGGGTCGCGGTGGGGTTCCCCATGCCCATCCAGGGGAGAACGTCTCGGGCGCTGGGCAGATACACCCAGCACAGGGCGCCAATCCATCGCTGGGCACACACACACTCACACTCTATATGGGGCAATTTGGAGAACTCAATTAACTTGATCCATGTTTTTGGACTGTGGGAGGAAACCGGAGAACCTGGAGGAAACCCACGCGGACACGTGGAGAACATGGAAACTCCACTCAGTTGGGGATTCGAACCGGGAATCCCTAGCGCTGAGAGGAGAACGTGCTAACCACTAAGCCACCGTGCCGTTATATTTTTTGCGACAATAATAAACACCTTTAGATAAAAACGGTTTGTTTTGCAGCCAATTTTAAAAGGTATTTAGTCCTTATTTTCGGCAGTTCCCATCGACATGACCCTACGTCATATGCAGGCTTGAGGCTGCCACAGTGAGTGCACTGATACATACACCCCCCCCCTTCCCCCCAACAGCTACAACCATTGAGGGAGGAACCTGGAGACTCACGGTACGGAAAACACATGCATAGAAAGAGTCAGCTCAAACCCGGGCCCCTCTCACCGTGAGAGTAATTTCTTGGTCTAAACAGCAGGTTTCCCTCATTAGTTTTAACATTATGTACTTAAATACGCTTTTTTTTTTACAATATCAGAGCCGCAAAATTAACATAATATTAAAATTTTTGACTGATATCGGCATCAACCCCACCCCCCACCCCGGATTTGGATTTCAGGAGAAAACCTGTGCAGGTACAGGAAGAACCTGCACACTTCATCCAGGATTCAAACCCAGAGACTGGAGCAGTAACGCCTGCCGCACCACGCCACCTCTGTGTATGATGTGAAATCACACGGCTGTCTGTGTTCTGTTTGTTTCGTTTTCAGACAGCGTGAAATAAATGAACGTTCTGCGGTTTATACATCAAAGTGCCTTTGACACGAGCCTCAGGAAAAATGTGCAGAGGGTCTTTAATATAAAAATAAATAAATCTACAGATCATTAAAAATACATTCTGGAAAACAGAGCTGTACACGTCTGAGTTCAGATACGCAGCCGTTACACCGACATCTTCTGTACATTCATTTTTTGGTAACACAGAACCTTATTACACTCATTAAGAACCTGCGACATGTACTGTGGACCAAAAGTACAGGACTAAATGACATAACTAATACATACTTTAATTACTAAATTCATTCGTTCATTCATTCATTCATTATCTTCCGCTTTATCCTATATTAGGGTCGCGGTGGGGTTCCCCATGCCCATCCACGGTAGAATGTTTCGGGCGCTGGGCAGATACACCCAGGACAGGGCACCAATCTATCGCTGGGCACACACTCACTTACACAGACACGCATGCATACACGCTCTATTTGGGGCAATTTGGAGAACTCAATTGACTTGATCCATGTTTTTGGACTGTGGGAGGAAACCGGAGAACCCGGAGGAAACCCACGCAGACACGGGGAGAACATGGAAACTCCACCAAGATGGGGATTCGAACCGGGAATCCTGGGTGTATCTGCCCAGCGCCCAAAACGTTTTCCCCTGGATGGGCATGGGGAACCCCCCCGCGACCCTAATAGAGGATAAAGATAATGGATGGATGGATGGAGTTACTAGCACAGGTCCTTCCTCCCTCTGCATGTCCTCCCTGTCTGCACTCAACTGGAAATCTAACTCACCCAAATACGCCATCAAAACATTTCGTCGCCTAAACAGAAGGTGCGAGTTGCAGCCCTGAGCGGGAAAACGGCACTCGGTGAGCGAGGTGAGAAACAAGGCTTCATTAATCTGATGTGAAAAGTCTTCATTACACCTTGAAAGCAACTTCAAAGCGAACGCTAATGATGACACCCAATGAGGACAATAAATCCTGAAGACCTGTCCACGAGAGGAATAATTTCAAAGGTTTTTTTTTTGTTAATTGTACGTCTAGTTTATTCAGGAACCACGGAGACCCATGTGGCTATAAATTCAGCTCTGAGTAAAGATGGCTCTCCATCTGGCAGCATCATCTGGCACGCTCTGACAGCAGACGCTGGGTTTGTCCATCAGACTGCAGCCCGGCGCTCATTCCACAACGCTCGCAAAGGTTAAGACAAGCCGAAATGAATCGACACGAGGACAAACGGGGACGAGACGGACATTAGAGGTAAATAGGGTAAAGGGAACGAGGTTAGAGAAGAAACACGGTGCGGATCAGATCCAAACCCAATATTATATCCTTAAGAAATGATAATTAGATTCTATTATAATTAAAAGGGGAGTTTTGTTCCCTTAGTTTCCCATCTTTCTGATTCTACTGACCACTCAGTCGGCCACATTAAGCAGTATGTCTGACTTGGCAGCAGGTTTAAATCAGAAGGTGAACATTACCTGAATGAAACTGAAACACTTTAAAGAAAGCATCCGCAATCACATGATCAAGCTAAGATATAGCTGTATGCCTGCAGAGATAAGGAAACATTTTAGGGAAGGCCCTTTACTTTGTGCACTTCATGCCCGAACATTAAAGTCTATAAAGACCTGGACATATGTTGGATAAATTGATTCTTATGGCCACACTCTAAAATCATGAAGAAAGACTTTAGAGAGTTTACACCTGTTATAGAACTTATATCCATCTATCTGAGGGCGCGTTTGCTCAGTGGTCAGGGTGTTGGGTTATCAATCTAAAGGTTGGGGTTCAAATCACAGGTCCACTGAAATTACTAATGTGGGTCCTTGAGCAAGACCCTTAACCCTCATTGCTCCAGGGATGCTGTAATAACCCTGTGCTCACCTTGTAAGTCGCTTTGGATAAAAGCGTCTGCTAAACTGGGGGGGATCCAGGGGAAAACATTTCGTTGGCTGGGCAGATACACCCAGGACAGGTAGCCAATCTATCACTGGGAACACCCTCACACACACAGACAATATGGGGCAATTTAGAGAAGCCGATTTACCTTGAATCCATGTTTTTGGACTGTGGGAGAAAACCAGAGAATCCGGAGGAAATCCACGTGGACACAGGGAGAACATGGAAACTCCACTCAGATTGGGTTTCGAACCTGGATCCCCAGCGCTGGGGAGAACATGCCAATCACTACGCCACCGTGCCACCCCATTATAGAGTTTAGATGACACGCAGCTGCCTCATTGCAGCTCGTTCAATTCGAGTTTGTTTGCTTTCATACGAATCTGAATCTCAGCTGGATTAACATTCACGCAGCCTCACGCTCATCAGGTGGCGGGGGACTGATGTGGCGTGATGAGGCCGAGCGGTGAGCCGTAATTTGTGCAGGCTCTTTAAACGGCAGCTTTCGACGTCACGTCACATCGCTCTCCCATCATCTCACCGCCGCGGACCAACGCACGGATGAGTCAGTTTCCTCCGATGCCCCTCATCTCGCATTGGACTCGCTCTACGTCTCCATGACGTCAATCAAACTTATTTTCGGCCTCCACGTCTTTTCTTCAGACGTATTTTAATTCTAGTTACAACTTGCTCATGTTGCACCTGACGATCTAAATCTGTAAACTCAGAGGAGGTTTTTATACCACGACTATTCAGTTTTAAGGGCAGTTAGAAATGAAGTCTCTGCTTGAAATGAGGGTGGCACAGCAGGAAGGTTTCGGGTTCGATTGCCCCTGGTTGGGGCAAACAGAGGGCCGTTCTGTGTGGAGTGTGCATGTCCTCCCTTTGTCTGAGTGGTGTGAGAGAAAAAAAAACTAGTGACCAACCTCATTAAAAACCTCCACTATCTCTGTAAACTGGACTACAGCATCCAGGGTTCAGACAAACAAACACACACACACACACACACACACACACACACACACACACACACACACACACAGGGACTCTGTGTTACGGATCTAAACAACTGAACTGAATTAGAAGTTATAAACCACGTCACCATTTACCACAGGCTGTAACAGAAAAGGACCTTCCCTAAACTGTTTCCACAAAGATGGAAGCCCAGCGCTGTTCTAGTTGCCCGTCTGCGTGCTGGATTTTAATTCTGTCCTCGTCATGCCGATATCATAACTAATCATCGCTCTTCATTTCTGTATACGTCTCATTTTTTTAAAAGACGATCTTAATTACCAATTAACTCGTTTGAAGGAACCTGAGATCAGGGACAGGCGTGCGATGCTGATTTCTAACTTCACTTAATCAGGATTCGTTAGAACTCTGGTACGAGCCGCTGGGCTGATCGCGGCAGCTTCATCACAAACAAACTCGCTTAGATTCCCTCGCTTTCTTGATTAAATGTCGGTTCCACGCTTCTGCAACTGATATTTACTTTTAAAATGCTGACTCAACAGAAAACACTGATTTTCCAGAAAGTTCTGAAGCTGTCGTCTGCTCAGATGGTTCCACCAGATTCCGGAACTTTCTTCCTACACATTTTGTAGTGGTTTTAAAAAAACCCGCAAAAATATAGGATTTAAATGAAACACCTGAATTAACGTATATGACACACTCTGGGGGCGGCACTGTGGCTTAGTGGTTTAGCATGTTCTCCCCTTAGCGCTGGGGGTTCCTGGTTCGAATCCCCATCTGGGTGGAGTTTCCATGTTCTCCCCGTGTCCGTGTAGGTTTCCTACGGGATCTCCGGTTTACTCCCACAGTCCAAAAACATGGATCAAGGTCAACTGAATTCTCCAAAGTGCTCTATATAGTGTGTGTGTGTGTGTGTGTGTGTGTGAGAGTGACTGCATATCCAGCGATAGAATGCCCCCCCTGTCCTAAGTGTATCTGCCCAGCGCTTGAAATGTTCTCCCCTGGATGGGCATGGGAACCCCCCCCCCCCACGACCCTAATAAAATAAAGCTGAATATAATGGATGAATGGATGGATGGACACACTCTGGTCTGCAGCCTACGCCCCCTGCAGGTGACCAGCGATGCCGGTGGAGCCCTTACACCTCACTTCTTTACTAGTAACTAAATGTTGAGATATGCTGAAGACAATGTGAACACAAAAACAAGTAAACCATCAATACCCACACACACTCCTTCACCACCCTCTGCCAATAATCAACACCTCCTGCTTTGTCTGAATCCCACACAGAGGGCCCGCGAGAGGCAGCCCATTATCACTTAAGCTTATTGGGAGTAAACAGACTGCTGTGTTGGTTCAAACGCTTGAATTGTGCCTCACACCTGAGAAACTTCAGATGGACGTTTCAGTCTCATACACACTTTATTTAAAAGTTCTACACGAATTCATATTACATTATCATAATCATCAGATTTGCTGAGGTTTAGTATGAACAGAGTTCAGAATCTTTAATCTTTCATCAAGTTCAAACCTCAGCCACAGAACGTCTGATTTATGAAAAATGATGTGTCGTCAGTAAAAATCAATAACTGTTTACATTTCAGAACGATGTGGGCAGACTGCTAACGTCCACCCGAGCTTGTGAGCTGCATCTTCCATGATTCTCAGAGCAAATGATCGATTTATTAATAAATCAATTTAAATTCAGTGCAAAATGTTTTAATACGAAATCTAAAGGGATGGAATGGAATATTTACTCATTCGTACAGAGACTCTGATGGCAATATTAGTTTCAGTTTCTTCTAAAACCATTTCATGGGGTTCAGTTCATCGTTCAGAATCGTGTCTTTATTGACTTCGCATTGTGTTTCTGTCACGCCGAACAGAAGGGAACGTCCCCAAGGTGTTTTTTTTTTTTAAAGGTTGGAAGCAATCCACGTCTCGGGATTTGATTTGACCTCCCCGTGGCAATGGGATTGAATTAAACTGATTAAGATCTTTATAACAATGGCTTAGTACATTTAAAGTTTATTATGTAGATGGAAATGAGTTCAGATTATGAAATCAGATTAAATAAGAGCAGACTCTTCTGCCGTGTCTGTGGCGCAGTACTGTAAACACACTGCGGTCCGTTTAATGATCTGCCAGGAAACCTGACCAGCAACATGATCAACTGAACACATACATTAAGGTGGTAGCATCATTAGCGTCGGGTACCAGATAACACTAAATTGATGCATGAACGAAGCTCCCTCATCCTCCAGATAAACACAACACAACATAATGACGTGTTAATTTAATCACCAGAGTCTGACATCCACCTTCACCCTTCACCCGAAATTACGCTTTACGGCCATGAAACTAAGGACAGATTTCCATCTGACCTCTAATATCATTTTGCACTAACATGCTTTAAATATTCCTCTGTGCCGCTTTTAACGTCAGTCTAACTCGTGGCTGAAATCTTGGCTTGATTTCAAGTTAATTTTGTGAATTGTGCTGGAATAGGATGGAGGGCCAGAAAGCCCAGGCCTACAGATTACAGATGACGTGCACAAATTAATCTTTAACTCCCCCTGGTGGTTTCTTATATAAGACAGGGAAACTGTAAGGTACTGAAGATGTTATCATGAAAAACAAATTAAAATGAAAAGGAGGTTCCGAACCTTTTAGCGTTTTCTTTAAATGAGAGAGCAGGCCGCCGAGTCGCTGAAGGTCAAAGTAGTCCACCTTTCCATTGTAGAAGAGCTGCGGGGGAACGTAGGCCTCTGCAAAAGACATGGTCAAAGATTAGAGATCACATGATGCACGAGAGACAGAGAACGTCGGATATGTTGTATCCAGACTTTTACACTTATCACTTTAGAAGGAGCATCTTTACAAACTTTTTAAAGCTCATATTGAAAAACTTATTATTTATAATAAATTAATCAAAGGGCGGCACGGTGGCTTAGTGGTTAGCACGTTGGCCTCTCAGGGCTAGGGATTCCCGGTTCGAATCCCCATCTGGGTGGAGTTTCCATGTTCTCCCCGTGTCTGCGTGGGTTTCCTCCCACAGTCCAAAAACATGGATCAAGTTAATTAAATTCTCCAAATTGCCCCGTTTAGAGTGTGTCTGTGTGAGTGAGTGTGTGCCCAGCGATGGATTGGCGCCCTGTCCTGGGTCTATCTGCCCAGCGCCCGAGATGTTCTCCCCTGGATGGGCATGGGGAACCCCACCACGACCCTAATAGAGGATAAGCGGAAGATAATGAATGAATGAAATTAATCAAAAAAGTTTTACATGTAGATTAAAGAAGTTGGGAGGCACGGTGGCTTAGTGGTTGGCATGTTCTCCTCTCAGCGCTGGGGATTCACAGTTCAATTCCCAATCTGGGTGGAGTTTCCATATTCTCCCCGTGTCCACGTGGGTTTCCTCCCACAGTCCAAAAACATGGATCAAGGTCAATTAAGTTCTCCAAATTGCCCCATATAGAGTGTGTTTGTGTGAGTGAGTGTGTCCAGTGATAGATTGGCGTCGTGTCCTGGGTGCATCTGCCCAGCGCCCAAAATGTTCTCCCCTGGATGGAAGAACATTTTGTCCCCGAGGATAAAGTGTAAGATAATGGATGGATTAAAGAATTTTGGAAAGGCGTCTTCTGTATTGATGGAATGCAGCAGCACTTCCTCTCTGCAGCTCCTCTTTCCGCCCCACTCAGCGATTCCCGGTGCAAAAACTCGGCGCAGTGTAACTGAATTTAGCGCCTCATTATGAACATTACCGTTCAGCTGCGGAACGGGCCCCAGAACATAAGTGAGATCTAAGCACGTGCCGGAAACGTTCACCTTCATTGCTGATGGCGCCCGGCCGCTTACGCTTCCCCTCGTCCCAGTAGCTCCTGATGGCGGTGATGAGGCGATGCATGAAGCACACCATGTACTCAGGGGGGCACAAGACGGTGGGGTTCTAAACGATCCAACAGAGAGATGAAGATTCAGATACTAGCATTTCGTGTTTTGCAAACATTACATGGGTCAAAAGTATGTGTTACAAGTATGTTGGGCCTTCTGTTTATAAGGTTTACACATTAAGTGGGCAGAGCCGGTGTAATAAATTACAGTTTTAGAGCACTAACGACAATGAGAATATAAAACCCAGTGTCGGCAGGTAGGTGGCAAAAACAGAAGGGATGCCCACAAAGTTTTGGTGGCACAGGGCCACGGCATTTAGAAATTCAGAGGGTTGATTGTAAGGATAAAGCATCATTTCAGAGCGCTCACCCCTCGGTTACTCGTGTTCTCCTGCAGGAACTTGCGGAACTTATTGAGGAAGATGTACCTCGATGCTTCACCCTGAAACAGAGACAAGCTGATTGACTGCAGGACTTTGTTACTTGAAAGAAAATCAGTCCGAACTGCAGATATACTGATATATATGATCCTGTATACATATGATGCTGTAGGTTTTATTAATGTCTGTAATGTGAGCTTGTATCTTTAACGTCTTTATCTGTCCAATGTCAGCGAGGACAAAGAGAATAAATGAGGTGTGAAGCGCGGCTCGGTAAAGGCGGCAGCTGTGATTGCTGATGCCAATCAAGTGTCACAAACACGGCCGGCGGGTGAACATACCGTCCCTTTGTCCTTGTTATTCAGCATCAGCTTTAGGATCTGAATCTGCAGCTCCTCCACCACTACACACACACAGTCAGAAAGTTACACAAATATTAATATCACAACTATAACTAATGAAAAAAAAAAAATATATATATATATATATATATATATTATTTTCATATATATATTTATATATATGGCGGCACGGTGGTTTAGCACGTTCTCCTCTCAGCACTGGGGATTCCCGGTTCGAATTCCCATCTGGGTGGGGTTTTCATGTTCTCCCCGTGTCTCCGGTTTCCTCCCACAGTCCAAAAACATGGATCAAGTCAAGTGAGTTCTCCAAATTGCCCCATATAGAGTGTGTCTGTGTGAGTGAGTGTGTGTTCAGTGATAGAATTGCATCCTGTCCTGGGTGTATCTGCCCAGCGCCCGAAACGTTCTCCCCTGGATGGGCATGGGGAACCCCCCCCATGACCCTGATATAGGATAAAGCTTAAAATAATGGATGGTTATATATATATATATATATATATATATATTAGTGTCTTCTACCTTCAATCCTCTTTTTGAGTCTCTGACAGCCGCGTTCATAAGCTCGTCTGCGGAGTCTCTCGTCGGCGCTCTCGAGTCTTAAATCTTTATCGTCTTTTCCCTGCATAACAACACCACACACAGACCTCATCACGAGATAACTTCTAATGGAGTTTTCCACCTGACGGCAGAGAACTTTATTACTGAGTACAGGAAGGGCACTTATCCACTCTGAATAAAGCTGTGTGCTGAGTCTGACCACAAGGTCCATTTGAAAATAAGTGAACTAGATAAATCACACACGGAGTGTTGAAACAGAAAGACGTATCTAATAAAATGGCCAGTGAGCGTGTACGTCAACATAAAATTCAGGGATGCAGGTTATAAATCCACAGTGAGCCTCACCTCCTTATCGAAGTGTGTTGGCCACCAAGTGGTGGGGATGAGCTCCTCCAGGCCGGCCTCCTTCACCCTCAAAGGGGTCTTAATGTAGAAGAACACCACCGACCGCAGAACGTCAAACGTACCACTGTCAAGAAACTTTAAACGATACATGCTGATGAAGGACATGAAGGAAGAACCTTCTTAATTTAGCAGGACAAAGCCGGGCTTTTTTCTCTTCAAATTAAGATATTCTTAAGCAGATCAATTCTTGAATCTAATTAATCATGAGAAGAAATTCTTATTCACAAAACTCTAAAAAATAAGTATCTTTAATTCTGAAACCTTTAAATCATGAATTAACAAAATTTGAGATGCGACTCGCTGGGCCAGCTACAACGAGTGTAACAAAAGTAATTAACAAACAGCATTATTGTAGTTATTTAAAAACCTACGAATATTTAATTTCTCCTTTTGTCTATTTAGAGTGAAATAACAAGGTTCAAATTACAGGGTGTTTGTCATGTTGTTAGAAATATCAATATATTTAATTGAAAAGGATATAACACGTTGCTCAGCAGATATTTCCTCGACTTCTCATGCCGTAAAATTGCAGTCGTCAAGCGAAGGTAGTGAATCTGGAGCCAACAACAACGGAAATATAACTTTATCGACTTCAGAGATTTCATAGATTTTGCATAAAAAAAAGCTAAATCTTTCTAAAACTATTAAAGTATAAATAATATATATATATAAATGTCAGAACTTTGCACTCGTTACCTGGAAACCCAGGTCGGGGATGATGGGAGAAAATCGATACGCCCTCAGTAATGACATCATCAACTGCTTCAGACACTCATGGACCTCAAAATCCTGCCAAAGTATTCAATAAGAACCAAACACCCCACACAGCCGCAGTCTCGTTTCATATTATAAACTATAGACAGAGAAAGTCTGGAGGCATTCGTATTGTTTCGGATCTCCACCCACCTCCATGAGCAGCCAGAAGAGGTCGAGCAGTTGCTGGATGAGGGGATGTTCGTCCACTGAGCCGCCTCCCTCCAGGATTCCCAGCAAGAAGTTCATGAGGACGTCCTCCACCAGGTAAACATTACACTGCAGAGAACACGGAAGATCAGTTTCACCCAGCCACTTTGATTTCATCAAACGTAAGAATTAAAGGTGTTGAATATGTACCAACCATCAGAGGGGCAAAGTAATTAAAGATATGCGCCAGTGTGACCAACACAGTGGGTTCACCTTGAAGATGCCATGATGCAATCTCCCTCTCCACAAGTTTCTCTTCCTGAAATTAAACCAAAAAAAAAAAATCATCTTAACCTACAAAGAAGCCTTTCTTTTTATATTACGATGTTTATAATTCATTTTTCTACATAACTGCAGTAAACTGGACTTTATGTGCAGGACGCAAATCAGTCTAAGGTAGAGCATCATTATGAATTTTAGAACTTTAAAACGTTTAAGCGGGTGGCACGGTGGCTTAGTGGTTGGCATGTTCTCCTCTCAGCGCTGGGTATTCCCGGTTTGAATCCCCATTTGGGTGGAGTTTCCACGTTCTCCCCGTGTCCGCGTGGGTTTCCCTCGGGTTCTCCGGTTTACTTCCACAGTCCAAAAACATGAATCAAGTCAATTGAGTTCTCCAAATTGCCCTATATAGTGTGTTTGTGTGAGGGAGTGTGTGCCCAGTGATAGATTGGCGTCCTGTCCTGGGTGTATCTGCCCAGCGCCCAAAACGTTCTCCCCTGGATGGGCATGGGGAACCCCACCGCGACCTTAATAGAGGATAAAGCGGGAGATAATGGATGGATGGACAGAACGTTTAAGCCTTTAACATCTGCACTGCATCAGTGCCTGGTTCTTGATGGGAACAGTTCCAAGCGATACAGTTATGAGGAGTTAGACATTTTACCCATCAGCAAGTCTTTAAATTAAGAGAGGAAAAAGCAAAGGTGGACTTTTCTCCCAACCAGTTATCAAAATCCAAACCACAGCTAATTAAATCATTTTAATGTTCGGGTTCTATGACATTTGTGTCCTTTGGAACTCTTTTATTACTTACATTAAACATCAAGGTGAAACCAGACAATAATTTATGTTCACAGTAGTAATAGCAAAAAATTACAATAAATACTGATCAATATTTAACAGCTCTAATGTCGGCATGACATTTGCGTTACCGTATTATCATATTTATTAAGCTTTTATTATACCTGTGAGTCTATGCCAGTGGACATCACTAACTTTATGTATCCCAGCAATTTGTTGGCTTTGATGAGGTCAGCAGTCGGTGAGTCTTGAAGGGGGCGGTAGCCTTCAACAGGGTATGTAAACGACTGAAGGTTAAGGAGCCGGACAGCATGTAATACTACATTTATAATCAGTTATTTAATCAAAACCTACTCTCACTATGCTGCATAAATTTTTCATTAATCTTAAACATCCTTGTCAGAATAAATTTGTCTGCTTTTACAAAAACCTTGATCATCACAACAGAAGGACAGGATATCGAAGAGGACGACTGCCGAAGTTGAAGGCCACAGACTCTTTGAATGAAAGGCTGATAGCAGGGAAGTATGCGAAACCTGGACCCATCTTGATGTTGCTGAACGCTGTGCCGAGGGACTGTCCATTTCTAAAGTCAAAAAAACAAAACAAAAGCATAAACAGATTAAAAGCTTCCCTCCGTTTTTATAATGTAATTTATAATCTGTATAAGTTTAAACTAAACATGTACTTACAGACAAAATGTTATAGTCCCTTCATCGAGGTCAATCATACAGCTAACAATGTCTCCAGCGGCCCAGGACTGAAAGCGCAAACCTTAAGGCGTTTAAAGAGTTCATTCTACACAGAGGGTTGGTTGTTTTATAATATGAACGTTATCTGACTAAAAATAAATCTTTAAAAACACATACACATGAACTTATTTGCTCCTGAACGTCTGGTGATTCAATCACATGTACCGTTCTACTGAATTAAGGTCTAAAAACGTTCTAAAGGGACTTTCAGAGTTCTGCAGACTGACCGCACTAAAGAGAACCTGTTCTGAAGGGTGAAGGGTATGTTATATGATTTTGCTAAAATAAAGCAGAGCTCATATTTTAAAGCATCACTTATTTACAAACTTACATTTATAATCTTTAAAACTTATCAGCTATAAATGCAAAAGAATAATTTTGACAAATCAAGACTGAGACGTTGGGGGATCTCACCTTGCCATAGTTGGTGGTCGTCACGTTCCATTTTCTAACTCTATTACCATCATAGGCATATGAGTCGGGTGTGTCACCCACTCCCTCCTGAAAATGTGAGAAATACAGTTAGTTTTTTATATACTTCTATATAATTAAAAAAAATATATAAAAAAATATATATATATATTATAAATATTCCAGTTTGCGCCCACTGTGTGAGGGGTGTTTCACACGAGCTCAGGAAAAGCAAAATGATTTTTACATCGTTATGAATCCAGTGAAGCCAATTAACAGCAGCTGCTCCGGCGTCTGTACATCCAAACCCAGCGGGCCGGAGCATACAGCGGTGAAAGAGCAGGTGTGAGATAAACACCAATCAAACCATCTGAATGATTTCATATCTATAGTACAACGTGATAAGTTTGATGGAGTAGAAATAATAATAATTATGATATTTTTATAATTATAATATCCATCTATTATTTATCGCTTTATCCTATATTTGGTTCGCAGGGGGGTTCCCCATGCCCATCCAGGGGAGAAGGTTAGGGGCAGATACACACAGGACATGGGGGCAATCTATCACTGGACACACACTCACTCCATGAGAACATGGAAACTCCACCCAGATTGGGATTCGAACCGGGAATCCCTAGCGCTGAGAGGAGAACGTGCTTACCACTAAGCCACCGTGCCGCTCTTAATTATAATATTTATTTATAATAAAATATTAAAATAATTAATATATATTATTAAGGATTGGCTTATTTAAGCAAGTGCGTAATATTTAAATAAACACAAAGACACTAAGGGAACTAAATATTCAGACACACACTGAGTTCACAATCAGAAAACATTGGCAGCCATGTTATTTCAAACAAAGCTTGGCGGAAACACTTTGTGGAAGTTCCAGAAGTTACAGACTGTCTACAGGCCTCTTTAAAAACACATGCAGACTTTAAAAGCTCCCACTAAATGCCTCGTACCTCCTGATTAAATCTGCAGTTTAGTGTGCACCAACCGATCTGCATTAAACCCTGAGAGGAAATCAGCACCTCATAAATCCATTTCCCTGGAAGAGTTCAAAATAAAACACACACATTGATATAAAATCAGTTCTGTGGTCTATAGATGTACATGCACAATATGAACGAAAGTATCGGGACAGTCACACATTAAACTCACAAGATTACAGAGATATTACCTTTAAACACGCAGGTGGTTGCTCTTATTGAGCTGAAGTTACTGTGTCCAATGACCTTTGGGGGAAAAAAAGACAAAGGGAGGTAAATCATTTCTGCCATACTCTGCATCTGCTGCTTAAAACATATAATATAAATACATCTTATATAGTAAATTATTTGTAATCACGCTTTCACCTGTTAATTATCTCAAATACATCTCATTTTCTCATTTAAAAGTGTTAAAAGTAAAATATTTCATTTCGCACCCCTAAGAGGTCATCGTCCACAAACAAGAGGCCTTCAAATCCACTGGTGTGATCCAGGACCACAGGGGAGGGTCCGAGACGCCCCGCTGCCTGATCTGCAGGGTGTAAATTAAAAATTGTAATAATACATAACCTCCTATATAATATAAAGTCTTTTTTATTTTTTGTCATTGTGTCATCTTTTACCGTCTTCTGCAGGTTCATCCTCAGACAGTAGCTTCTCCAGGTGACTGCTCAGATCCTGGAAGGTCAGGGTTTTCCTGCAAAAACGAACATCATAAGCATCTACACACTAAGAATTTCACACAATAAAATGTTATCTTATTCTTTTTCACTTTTTTCTAATTAAGAGACACCCAATAACAGATGATCCGTTGTTTTACACCGGATGCGCTCCTATTTACCCAAACCTATACCCGGCTGAATGTGTGCACGGATATACAACACACCTAATGAGCCTAACAAACTTTCAGCATGCCTGTGGATATGGGAGTAACCTCAGGCACAGGGAGGATATGAAGATTCCTCACAGACAGGACCTCTGTGTGCTGGGAGTCAAACCAGGGACCTTCCTGCTGTGAGATAGAAGGGCTAACTGCTGCACAACCATGCAGCCTGAGAAATAACCTAACCAATCAGATTCTGTTTGACTGTTACCATCACATCCTACAGCTCAGAATAAATAACACTGGGTTCACAGAGGTTCGGTAATCCATTCTGAAGGTCAGCTTACTTTACACTCCCATCATGCTCTATCTATAGCACTGCAGCAGTAACCTAAGCTCTTCAGTGGGTCCATGCAAAGCCCCCTTGCTACCCCTGCCCCCAATTTATCACCACCATGTCTATGGATCATAATATGTGCACTGGAGTGCAGTCTTTCCCAAACCTAAATCCTGTGGCTGGATGAATCCTGTGAGATTAACTTAATAAGAGACGTTCTAACAATGTCCACACAACGTATTAGGAACCCACCTGCAGGTCACTGAGACAGGGGACGGCTTGCTGCAAGCAGGAAACACATGGTGTAGGAAGTCACTCAGCAACTTCTCGTTTACAATACCTGAACAGATATCCAAAATCACGGAAGAACACAGACCGAGTGTCCAGGTCTCACTCACACTGACCACAGGTTTGTTACAGGCTCAGAGGAGAACATTAGGTAAACATACATCAACCCAAAGGACTCCACATGTTGAACATCACCTGACGTAACGGGAGACATTTCTGAATATCATCATCACGGGGTAACAGGTGAACATGCTTCAGAGGAACTTCTGGTGTTCTTACCTGTGACTTTGGGTTTTTCAGTTTCAGACGCCAGGCGATAATTTCGTCGGGTGAGGGCTGTACCACCCCCCTTTGAACTCATACTGCTACAATGGATTGGGTTCCACTTCTGATTTCATAAACACCCTTTAAACTCCCATGCAGCACTGCAGAAGGACAGAACACGCAAGTCAGAGGGACAGAAGGAAACGAGACATTCAGTAAAAATCTGAAACCAGACAGACGGTTCTGTTACGAGGACACAGGGAGGTGCTTATGATCATTTTTGAAGCTGTATGATTTTTTTTAAATAGTTTATACCCATACCCACTGTCTATCACTGTTCAGTGATCATGTTTAAATGTATGGATGTTAAATGTACTGTGTGTTTGACTGCCTTGTAAATTTATTCACTTTTATTTGGCTTTAAATTGGATTTTGTCCCAGAAATCAGTAAGGTTGACATCTGTGCATGAAATCATATACACCAAATTCAAGGTTAAAGCTTTAGAAGCTTAATATTAATATTAAATCACTAATAATGAAATGCCGCAGACGAAGCACTGGTTTCAGAGATGTTATCCATACATGTCACCAGTCCATCAGAGGACGCCTCATCTCATTATCTTCCACTTAGTCCTATACCAGAGACTAGGATAGTTGGGGTGGGGTGGGTCCCCATGCTCATTCAGGGGAGAACGTTTTAGGCGCTGGAAAGATACACCCAGAACAGGGTGTATTGCTGGGCACACACTCACACGGGCAGGCACACATACAATATACGGGGGCAATTTAGAAAGGGGCAATTTAGAGCACTCAATTTCCATTGACTTGATCCATGTTTTTGGACTGTGGGAGGAAACCGAAGAACCCGGAGGAAACCCACCGTGACACAGGGAGAACATGCAAACTCCACCCAGATTGGGATTTGAGCCGGGAATCCCCAGCACCCAATAATTAATTAAATATTCATGAGACTCATTAGAAGAAATATTACATAAGGACATGACAGATTAAACGAACGCTCTCATATCAGAACCCCAACCGGATTAAATTAGAGACCCATCGACCGTCTTCGCGATATTTACTTGAAATGACGTCATCGTGTTGCATAAATTAAGTCATCAAAATAAACTGCGAATAATAGAAATTAGGTAATTGTGTATTAATTGCCACTATTTATTTCCAAATTATAAAAACACTATGAAACGATAGTCATTTGGAACATCGTGTCGTTTAGGTGAATTAATGTTTTATATTCTATTAAAAGGAAATGACTTTACATTAACCGCATTGTGTACTTTTCACTGCAGATGTCAAGAATGTCAGCCATTTCAATAGTAAAAAAATAATTTAACTAATGTTATATAACGGGCATCTTTATTTATAAACATATTTTATAATATTTAGAGTAAACACCTCCAAGCCGTCTGCACGCCGACAGTCTGTTTATGTCGTTACTACACAAATGTCAAAGCACACGGGCGCCTTTGGCCCACCCGCATTCAGACAAACCCCGCCTGCGAGAGCTATGATTGGTTAGTCACCGCCTACGGGTTACCCAGAATTGGCTGGTTTCACTGTCAGGTTAGAAACCACAAACGTTTGACCAATCGTTGCACAGGAAGGCGGGGCCTGTCCCAAAACGATTGGGAAAAGGACAGGTGAAGACAAACAGCTTTAATGAGCTGAACACACTGCGGGCGCCGTGAATTTAACAAACACACTCAGAATAAAGAACTCACACAGCATTTAATTACGCGCTCGTTTCATTTCCCGGCCGTTTGTTCAGTCTGCGGGTTAAACGGATTTTTTAACATTAAGCAGCAGAAGAACTTTAACAGAATAACCAGCGCAGTGAAGACTTTAAGGTGGCTGACCTGTAAACCCCGCAGCCGATCGCGATCACAGCGTCACTGCAAAATCAGAACAACCTTTAAATTCCGAGCGTTACGCTCCGTTTCGATACAGCATTCCGCTTTAATTTAGGAGACTGGATCAGCGAGCGCCCCCTGCTGGAGAAACAATGTTAAACTACGGAGCGTCGTGGAGTCCAAATTACAGGACATTTTAAAAAAAACGCAAGATTTAAATCCATCCATCCATCCATCCATCCATCATCTTCTGCTTTATCCTCTATTAGGGTCGCGGAGGGGGTTCCCCATGCCCATCCAGGGGAGGTTTCGGGCGCTGGGCAGAAACACCCAGGACACCAATCCATCACTGGACACACACTCACTCACACACTCTATATGGGGCAATTTGGAGAATTCAATTGACCTTGATCCATGTTTTTGGACTGTGGGAGAAAACCGGAGAACCCGGAGGAAACCCACGCAGACACGGGGAGAACATGCAAACTCCACCCAGTTTGGGATTCGAACCGGGAATCCCCAGCACATGCCAACCACTAAGCCACCATGCCGCACCAAGCTTCAAATCGAAGACTCAAATTAAAGACTAATTTTATTTCAGTTTCGATTCATATTCATTGCCTTAAGTACATTGCACACAAAAACATGGATTCAAGGTAAACTCATTCATTCATTATCACTCGCTTTATCCTCTATTAGGGTCACGGTGGGGTTCTCCATGCCCATCCAGGGGAGAACGTCTCGGGCAATGGGCAGATACAACCAGGACAGGGCGCCAATCCCTCACTGGGCACACACTCACTCACTCAAACACACTCTATATGGGGCAATTTAGAGAACTCAATTGACTTGATCCATGTTTTTGGACTGTGGGAGGAAACCGGAGAACCCGGAGGAAACTCACACGGACACGGGGAGAACGTGGAAACTCCGCCCAGATGGGGATTCGAACCGGGAATCCCTAGAGCTGAGAGGCGAATGTGCAAACCACTAAGCCACCATGCTAGGTAAACTGAATGCACTTAATTGCCCCATTATAGTGTGTGTGAATGAGTGAGTGCCCAGCGACAGATTGGCGTTCTTTCCTGTCAGTATCTGCCCAGCGCCCAAAACGTTCTGCCCTGGCTGGGCATTAGAAACCCCTTCACAAACCTAGTAGAGGATTATGCAGAAGATAACAGAAGGCTTTTCTGAGGTCATAAAAATGTCTAAACACAGACTTGAAAGTTAATGTTTATTTAATTTGTTTTATAAAAGCGTTTTAAAAGATGCTGACTTGTGTTTGTTGATGTAACGATTCAGACGATCTGCGATAACAACGCAAAAGCTAAAAGAAAACATTAAAATCTGAATAATTACATAAAAATCCATGTGTTTCTTTCATGTGGGTCTTCAGGAGTCATGTGGGATGGGGGCTAATGTTTACACGTCTGTCCCCCAGTCCGCCACCCAAAGTAAAACTGAGGTTTAAACATTGGAGGCTCAGTTTGCAGTCAGAAAGCGAATTCTCCTGGAGACTCCCTCAGCTCCGTACCTCAGGCGTAGGAGATCGCGTTTGGAAGCATCGCCCGACAGAAGGGTTTGGTCATCACGCCGGGTCCAGATGGGACCGTGCACCGTGGGATCGTGTCCTTCCAGCAGATACAAGAGCGCCAGGGTGGTGTCACCGCTGACCTTTAACAGAGCCTTCATCACTGCAGGCAAGTCTTTCTTAGACTTCTCCATCAGGGTGACCACATGCTGCTGCGCCTCCAGCATGGCCCCTTTGTCCCCGCACCTTTCCGGAGGCTGGCTCGCATCCTCCTGGGACTCTTGCTGAAAAAGGAACATGTGAGTGTTGGAAGTCACAGGTGCTGCGCCACTCGGACCTGCTTCATCAGCATCGGGCCCCTGAGGGCTCCTGTTGCTCTGAGGTTCCCGTTCTCCGCCCGCAGGTACCACGCCCTCCACTCTCATGGCTCTCTCACGGGCCGCGTTGATTTGAGCCTCGTCTGTGTCCGAATCCAAGGAGGACTGACTGTGAAGGCTGTACTCTTGGCTTTCATCGTTTATCTGTAAAAAAAAATATAATCATTAATATGGGTTGGCATGGTGTTTAGCATGTTCTACTCTCAGCACTAGGGATTCCCGGTTCGAATCCCAATCTGGGTGGAGTTTCCATGTTCTCCCCATGTCCGCGTGGGTTTCCTCCACGTTCTCCGGTTTCCTCCCACAGTCCAAAAACATGATTTCAAGATCAATTAAATGCTCTAAATTGCACCATATAGAGTGGTTTGTGTGTGTGTGTGTGTGTGTGTCTGTGTAAGTGATTGTGCCCACCGATAGATTAGTGCCCTCTCCTGGGTGGGCATAGGGGACCTCCCCTAGTAGAGGATTAAGTGGAAGATAATAAATACATGAACATAATGACCCAAACTGGATGAGCAAGTCCAAGTTATTATTAAAATATTTTTAAAAGCATAATGTTTGATGTTCGGACGGCACGGTGAATTAGTGGTTTAGCATGTTCTCCTCTCAGCACTAGGGGTTCCCGGTTCAAATCCCGATCTGGGTGGAGTCTCCATGTTCTCCCCGTGGGTTTCCTCCGGTTTCTCTGGTTTTCTCCCACAGTCCAAAAACATGGATCAAGGTCAATTGAGTTCTCCAAATTGCCCCATATAGAGTATGTGTGTGTGAGTTAGTGTGTGTCCAGTGATAGATTGGTGTCCTGTCCTGGGTGTATCTGCCCAGCGCCCGAAACGTTCTCCCCTGGATGGGCATGGGGAACCCCCCCAGCGACCCTAGTAGAGGATAAAGCAGAAGATAATGGATGGATGTTTAATGTTCACGCTGCAGAGGAGGCAGAAAGTTTGAAAGACCGAAAAACGATCACCGTTTGTGAATCCTCAAATTCCCGGGCCGCTCTCTCCAGTATGCCGAGCTTCCTCTTCACGGGTTTGGAGGACTTCCTGCCTTTTTTCCTTCTGTTGCCGGGAGTGGGTTCATCTGCAACACAAACCAAACATCAGCTGATCCAGCGTCAGCCCTCAGCCGTCTGCACGGGGCAATAACAGCGTGGAGTTACCACCTTCTGCCGCCTCTTCTCCCGTCTCCATCCTGGCTCTTTTGTGTGAGACCTCCGGCTGCTCGCTGATGCCCTGATGTGGATGTTGTTGCAGCTGCTGCTCTGACGATGATGACCGGTCCTGTGCTTTATTGTTCTCCGGGTGACTTGGCCGTTTCTCTCCTGAATCAGGACTCTGAGACGATGGTCTTATCTCAGACGAGCTTATGGGAGCTGGTTGGTCCACTGTGTTTCCTTCAGCAGAGACCGCGGGTTCATCTGAATTGGGAGACACATCAGCAGCGGCGGTCCTGCTGGTAGTCCGTTTTCCCGTTTCGACCCCCGACGTCTGAGCAGCGCCGTCATCAGCGGCTGAACTTCTCACCACCGCGGTGACCTGCTTACCTTTTTGAGGAGTCAGGATCTGCTCTTTAAACTGCAGATGCTTCAGATATCGGTCCTTCATGGACTGCCAGCTGTGACCGGTGAGGCGCTCCCGCTCCATTCGCTTCCAAACCCGGTTCCCTTTGGCGTCACTCTTCTGTTTACTAATGTAATTAATAATGGACATGTCGTCCTCAAGCGAGTAGCCCATGCGCCCCACGCCGGGCCGTTTTCTCGTTGCCATTCTGGTCTGAACTGGCTGCAAGTTGCTGATCCTGTAGCTCTCGATGTCCAGCTGCTGATTCTGCGCCACGCAGTCGAGGACATACTGCGTGGAGACGTAAAACTGCCCGAAGCCCTCCGCAATCGCACTGAGCTCCACCGGATCGACCAACAGAACTGCACTGGGTTCCTGAGTCCGACACAGGACGCCGCCGCCGCGCGCTATCAGAGGCTGCAGCTGTACTTTGGAGGGACCAGGTCTCACGTAAAAGCGCATGGGTTCACCTTTAACATTCAGGAACAGAACAGGGGACGTGTCTTCACGTTTAATAGATGGCATCATTCACCTCGGACCTGAAAAACATGCAGTGTTCCATTAAAAAAAAAAAAAATTTAAATGAAAGAAAGCGGGGGCAGCACGGTAGCTTAGTGGTTGGCATGTTCTCCTCTCAGCACTAGGGATTTCCGGTTCGAATCCCTATCTGGGAGGAGTTTGTTCTCCCCGTGTCCATGTGGGTTTCCTCTAGATTCTTCGGTTTCCTCCCACAGTTCAAAAATATGGATCAAGGTCAATTGAATTCTCCAAATTGCCCCATATAGAGTGTGTCTGTGTGAGTGAGTGTGTGCCCAGTGATAGATTGGCGTCCTGTCCTGGGTGTATCTGCCCAGCGCCCTGGAATGCTCTCACCCCCCCCCCCACGCGACCCTAGCAGCGGATACTGCAGCAGCATCACCTCTCTGATTCTACAGCCACAAGGTGGAGCTTTAAGGTGGAGGTTTGTAAAAGTGTGTAGCGAGTAAAAACAGGGTTTAAACTCCAGCAGCAACACACACTAACACACACCACCACCTTGTCAGTATCACTGCAGTATCGAGAATGATCCACCACCCTAATGATACCTGCTCTTTCCATGGTGCTGATCAGAGATCAGAGAAAGATCAAAGATTATGACGCAAAATATCACATTATCCAAACATTTACAGCTTTAGAATTAAGCTAATGAACTACTTTTATCATTATATATTATTGTTATTATTATATATTATATATCGTTATTAATCACAAAGTCTCGTTAAACGTTTATAATAATAACAAGTATAAATATTAAACCTTTTGATGATTAAAGTTCAAACACATGGAACTAACAAGAGATCGCTAGTTCGCACTATTCGTATTGACGTCATTAGTCAGCAAATATAATCAAATTATTTAAATTAGTTGTAAAACAGAATTAAATTGTTTTATTTTGAATACCTTTGTTTTTGTGTCGGGTTCTCTACCGCGATTCGAAGCACTGAGCTCTCGTTCCGGAAACCTTTCAAATTAAAAGTCCGGTAGCACGCCATGGTTAGTACTATAACATAAAAATATATTATATATCTTATATATTATGAAGAATAGCGCCGATGTTTTTAAATAAATTCGAGCCACGGTTTTGGATGTTTCCAAATAATGCGGTTCCTTTATTGTTAATCATTGTTGTTTTACTTTCGCGTTGAAATTTTAAAGGTAAATAAACTTTTATTTATGGCATGTAAACAATCAGAACTGTAACTGATATAATATGACAGAAATTAAAGTGTCATGCTCACTAACTTTACTGTACTGATCAAAGTCGATCAAATAAAATAGATTAAACCTTTAAACTGAGCCTTATTTATATGAACAGTCAATGGTGGCGTTTGATAAATTTAAGACTTTTATTATGACAGGTGGTTCAGTTTCCTGCGTAGTTGTTTACAGTCACTTTACTTTGACTCGAGTTTTTTTGGCGGGAAAACTTGTTGCGGTGACGTCAGAGCTAAAGTCATTCATCTGATTCCGTAAATTAAAAACATAATAAAAAAACTGTAATTAAAAACTTCAAACACTTTAATCAGCAGTTTATTACACGAACTCACCGTCAGCAAAGTCACTGTATATCAATGTCGATGTTTCACGAGTCATTTAAATAATAAAATAACATGGCTTAAAATGAACAATATTTATCTGAATTTATTTCTGTTAATGTTTTAGATGTAAACATTTTGAGGACAAAATAAAATAAATTATTAAAATAAATAACATCAGTTACATTACCGAACCAGACTCTGAATCGATTCCAAAATGAATCAAACTGAATCTATTTTGTGATTATATATATATATATTCATTCATTCATTATCTCCCGCTTATCCTCTATTGGGGTCGCGGTGGGGTTCCCCATGCCCATCCAGGGGAGAGCGTCTCGGGCGCTGGGCAGATAGACCCAAGACAGGGCGCCAATCTATTGCTGGGCACGCACTCACTCACACAGACACACTCTATATGGGGCAATTTGGAGAATTCAATTAACTTGATCCATGTTTTTGGAATGTGGGAGGAAACCGGAGAACCCGGAGGAAACCCACGGGGAGAACATGGAGACTCCACCCAGATCGGGATTTGAACCGGGAATCCCTAGCGCTGAGAGGCGAACGTGCTAACCACTAAGCCGCCGTGCCGCCTGTATATATATGGATATTTATATATATATATATATATATATATATATATATATATATATATATATATATATATATATATATATATATATATATATCCACGTTAATTCAACTTTGGCTGAAAATGATGTCTTCTGAACACCTTTGTAAAAATAGAAAATTCACCAAAATCACCACTAGGTGGCAGCACGGTGCTTTTTACAAGAACGTTCGTTTGTAATGAATTATTTTATCCACAAGGTGGCAATAAGTTCCACTTTCTCAAAAAATTGCCCCCTATAGAGTGTGTCCAGCGATGGATTGGCGCCTGTCCTGGGTGTATCTGCCCAGCGCCCGAGACGTTCTCCCGTGGATGGGCATGGGGAACCCCACCGCGACCCTAACAGAGGATAAGCTGAAGATAATGAATGAATGAATGAATAATTACATTACATTCCAAAGTGAATAATGAAATGACGTCACAGTTTCGAACCGTTTCCATGTGTTTCAGATCGTAAACGACAGATTTTGCTCATTAATTACGAGTCTCTTTCTAGCAGTTCACAGGAGCAGAGTATTAATCAGACAAACTAAAAGATAATTAAAGTGAAGCCAAGCAGTCAGATGAATTGTGTCCAGCCTTCAGGTCGTTTATGTGATTGTGGAAAACATCAGCAAATAACTGCGTTATAAACGCCTTCCTCTGCGTTTACATTATTAATTTTGATAAACGAGGCTCCAACTAAAGACCTGAGCGCAGTCCAAAAAAAGCAAATGATTATTGTTTTATTAAAAAAGTGAAACTGAATCAGACATCCTGTTCTGAACCAGAATGGATGATCTGATTATAATTGACAATCTTTAGGGTCAAATCACTTCTGTTTTATGGAGCAAACAGATCTGTCCTCATCCTCTGCTGTGTCCACGGGACGGATTTATACCCCCTGTCCATCTCTACAAATTTTTTCTTAGTTCTTGTGTCGGTTTACAGATTTTAGTTTGTATTGCATTTAAGGAAATACAATCTGAAAAACAATGTATATGAATATACAGTTAATAACTGTAGTGGGCTCTGCTCATAGTGGGTACTCAATATACTAAATATACAATATACTCATTGTCTAATAGTGCGGCGTATTTTATCACAGACAAAACCAATCCCAATATTCTCAATTAAAAAACAGCAACTACAAAAGTGAAATTGAATGAAACAATACAGATTATCCATCTTTTTTTCCCCCACCAAAACACATATTTCTTTGCTATTTAAAAAGGCCTGATTTTATCAAACCCAAAATGTTATCTTCCCTTAATGTTCCAGTCCAGGGTTTGATATTACCTCCTTTATGCTTAGCACCAGGGCTGCCGTTTTGCGTTTTATAGTTCCGCTGTGGCCGAACCACATCCTTAAAACCCAGCAGACCCCGAATCCATTAACGAGAACCCCTGAAAGTCGCTTTTCTAATGTTTTTAAGCAGCTTTTAATTAGATGCCTATAATAACACAAAATACTTTGCCATCAACGACATTTGGGACATTACAACAAGGTTCAATTGCCCCAGCTGGACTAGCAAACATGTTTGGATTGTAAACACTGAAGTGCTGCAAATACAGATTGCTATTATGTGGGAATGTTAATATTGGCAGGGTGTTCATTCGTCCTATATGAGGCTCTGTGGTAACAGTTCAGTTGCACCAGAGCGGTACGGTTAGAGTTTAGCTTTAATGACAACGAGAGTCATAACTTATGAGCTCCTAAAGTACTGAAAGGTGAGATGTTTAGGCTTAAAGTACATGTAAAACTTAATGACCTTCATAAATCACTGTCAGGTAAAAGTCTATAATAACTTTCTAACCAACACTCTGTGCTGTAGGACATTTTAAATTGTTTTGAACGAGAAGCTGTAGCTTTGTTTTAGAATTTGCCAGGCTTTACTGTTTTTTTTTTTATTACAGTTACAGTGTAATTATCATGTGTTTCCTTTATTTTCTCCAAAAGTAAACATGTATATGTACCATAAAATATACGAGAACTAAACTCATCGGACAATTCTTATTACCTGGTACACTAGGACTCTATAACTAATATAACAACCACATTCCACAGGACTTAGACAAACTATTCACATTCCACAAATTACTATACTACTCTTATTGTTATTAATGACATGCATTCTCTGTGGACTATGTTGTCTGCCTGAAATAACCTTGTTCCTCATTATCATTTCCTCCCAAATGCTGGTTGTAATGGCTGAAGATGTAACAGGCATGGAATGTAATATAAGAAAATAGCAGGGATTTTTGCTCCACTTATGTAAACATTTTGCTATTTTAGGTAATTTAGCGTTTCCTCAGAGCTGTGTTTAAGAGGAACTGCAGTGAGATCACATTTTTTTCCTATGCAATTTACTGACTGTAACTATTTAATATCTGCAGAACACTGACGCCATTTATTAAGTTTATTAAACGGCACAAGAATGTTTGCAAAGTAAATGGCTTTGGGTCATGAAATGATAATACACATGGTGTGCTCTTCTACTTAAGTAAATGTAAATAATGTAATACATTTAATAAAGGATAATGTGTGTAATACTCATAAATAAAGCGTCCTTGGGTTTTCAGAAAGGTGCTATACAGAAGGAACTTAACCAACCGTGCCTTTAAGAACCTTGCTGGTGCTGTAGAAGACCAGCGTCATGGTGGAACAGAAAAGCACCTTTCTTAAACAGTTCCTACAAAGTTAGAGAGATATAGTTGTATGAAATGCATGGCTGGATTAGGATCACATAAATTAAACACATAAATTAGGTGTGTCTCCAAACTTTTGTTCATATACCTTATTTTTGATGGTCTTCATATAAACCTTCAACTATACAGGCAGCATATACAGTGTAAATGTGTGTGCATGTAATATATGCAGCTATATACTGAAATTGAAATTACTCTGGGTTGACCCAACAGCAGATTCTTTAAAGTCAATTAGTCACAAACAATTATCAACAGAATCCCTCACTCTAACATGGGAAGAACATGCAAATGAAAACAGCTGCCTTTTTTAGGATCTTCCAAAAAAAAAAAAAAAAAACATATTTTAATCGTGTTCTGGTAGATTATATTGTTATATTGTACATTTGCTGTGGCAGTGGTTGTTCAGCCATCATGGCATGTTGTTTTAATGAAAGGCCTCTGTGGGCGTGGCCGTGGCCGTGTTCATGTCCCCTGGTTCTGTGGACAAACTTTAAAAGACATTTGGAGAACAAACATTTTCATACAGTTTACAGATCTAAAGTTTATACTTTTCTTTGTTCTAATACAACTGATGAAATTATTAGGATGATAAATACAATCTATACTTCTTCTTTTCATCAGAACTGTATTTGTTGTGCTGCCTCTCGGTTCACTGACTTATTTATCTGCACATGTTAATAACAATAAATACATTAAAATAAATTTGTGATGTATTTTTAAATTTAAAAACTGCTGTACACAATCCAATCAGGAATTACGATTTATCACTAGACCAAGGCATCTGGATGAAGCCCAAAACCAGCAGAGCTGTCAGATTTACATGTGATAACACATCGTGTCTGAAAGTTAAACACCTCGACAGGCCCATTTGTTTTCACGTAATTGATTCCCATCACTCTGCTTGTTATTAGAGCGACAGAAATGTGAAAGTCATCACTGATATAAGATTAACGTTGTAATGCAGATTATTCTGGAACAGAAAGGGGCCGTTCCAAAAATGTTTCCATAAAATAGTTTAAAATCCTCGGCTGGGTGCTTGATTTTATTTACCTGTGGCGTTGGAAGTGAACAAGACCTGAATTCAGTGATTATGAGGCATGTAAAGCGTGTAGATTTGAAGTGACTGTCCCAATATTATAAATGTTATGTAATTGTTTTCTTGCCTTTGCATTTATACAATCAATATTCTGGTTTTATTAAAACATTATTAAAATTATTTAGTACCTAAAAAATAAGACATCACATGATCCACCTTAAGTTTCACGGCCCACTTCATTTACTATAAAGTAAATGGGTGGCTTAGTGGTTAGCACGTTCGCCTCTCAGCACTAGGGATTGCCGTTTCGAATCCCCAGCTGGGTGGAGTTTCCATGTTCTCCACGTGTCCGCGTGGGTTTCCTCCGGGTTCTCCACTTTCCTCCCACAGTCCAAAAACATGGATCAACATCTCCAAATTGCCCCATATAGAGTGTGTTTGAGTGAGTAAGTGTGTGCCCAGCGATGGATTGGCGCCCTGTCCTGGGTGTATCTGCCCAGCGCCCAAAATGTTCTCCCCTGGATGGGCATGGGGAACCCCACCGCGACCCTAATAGAGGATAAAGCGGGAGATAATGAATGAATGAATGAATGATTTGGGCATATTTTTAAGAACCCCATTTGTCCTTGTCCAACAAAGAATGCAAAAATTCTGAATGAAGACGGTGTTTACAGAGGTGAACTTTGAATCTGTCTCCAAACACATTCCAAGTGAAATCGGATATTCATACCAAAACAAGCACATTTACAGGAACGGCTCCAAACTGGCACGTTCTACATATACATAAAGCACATTTGTTTTCTCTCTAATGCTCCACTAAAACATCTGTGTAAACATTTGCAACAAGGCTTAAGTGATATGGAATTACATTACTTCCAGAAATCCAAACAGCTCAGACGTTGACGGGTTCCAAAGGATACACACACACAGCCATTTGTGGCTCTTGTTACATAACTCTTAATGAATATGAGTGATGATATTGCACAAAGAGATAATAAAGTTCATACTGTGGGTGGTAAGGATGACCAAAATAATGGCAAGTAATAATTTAAACCTCTAATTATAATCTGCCACGATGAGAAATATCGAGCCAGGACACGGCTGACCGGAGCTGGGCGCAAAATATGTCATTTATCATCAATTATGTATCGCAATATTTGGTTTTGGCGAGACGTGATTTTGTAATTATAGTGCTGGGGCAGATGACAAATGGGGGGGGGGGGGGTCGCTTATCTGTTAAGCTATGGATGCAGACCATGTTGCTACATACACATGAGTTCAGATATTTATTACAATTAAATCACTGTAAGGTGTTATTAATTTTTATTGTGTATTTAAATTAAAACTCTATTAATCCCAGGAAAGAAATTTAGTTATTTCAAAATAAACAAGCTCATATTATAACAATTCTATGAGTAAAGTAATAAAGTGACATACATTTTATATATATATATATATATATATATATATATATATATATATATATATATATATATATATATATATATATATATATATATACACATTTGCAAAGAAAAAATATATACATATGCATATTATAAGATTTAATATAAATTAAAAAATGTAATTAATTTGACCCAAATATACCAAAGCTTCAGCTTATGAGTTGAAATCGTAACATTGTTATGTTCTGCTATGATTTCACTACTTCAGCATTTCAAGCTCCTAAATTCAAGTCGCCAAGGCAATGAATTATTTACAATCACATGAATCCTCACACAGGCCTTGTGAGATTTTTAAACCTCCGCTCCCCATGAACTCCAACTTGCACGGTTATTAGAGAGGATCTGGTTTATCTCGAACGGCACCAATGAATGGCTGCTTGTGAAAGTTCAGACAGATTGCAGCGCTGGCAGACAGGGTGCTGGAACATTCCCACTCCATCTACAACCACTAACCATCCATCTTTATAACAGTTAGTGCTAATTGTTTTTTCCAGCACTCCCGCTGCTTTCCTTTCTCCAGTTCTGCTCCAGTCTCAAAGTTCAATTCTTTTTAACATACTTTCCTGTCTGGGCTTCAGGCTAGTTGTCAATTCGTCCCACCAGGGTTTGAAATTAACTCCACAGGTTTGACCTTCTAGCCTCCGGTTTTAGTTTTGCATTCAAACCGCCGACTTGGACCAAGTTTGTCAAGCAGCTTCCATTCATTGTAATTTTTTTTTGTAAAAACTGCAAATTTCAGCAAAAAACAGTGCCTGCAGTAATCTTACCGACTTTTTATGCAATGAATCAGAGAAACTGAAATGCATGTGGCTTGAAACGTTACCACAATAGACGTTGAACTGCGTAATTTAGTCATGTGCACTTACTACATTAACTTCAGCAATGCTATCCAGTTACTATAAGATCCCCTATAAGTTCTAAAATCCACCAGCATCCGAGGGAAGTGGGCTTGAATTGGGATCCCGCTTGTCAGCTTGAAATTTAAGATTCAAAACTACAGTCTTGAAAACAAGCCCTGATCAGTTCCTATTATTAAGTAAGAACCACGTCCCTGATTTGCTTTGATTGAGATCATCACTCCTGTATGTCATGATGAAAAAAGGACACGTGATAAATACTTCATTTTCTGTCAAGGGTTAAAACTTAAACAAAGATGCCATCAATTTCACAAAATGATTGTTCAAACATCATGTACATGTGGGATTTATTTAGTATTGAATAAACACAAAGCAGGTGAAGCGCATTAAAGTAAGCGGTACAGTCAGAATGATCTTGTATATGCTGCATGACATTAGGAATATTATATTCTGATCAAAGCTCATTCTTGTGGCATCTTCGTGATCCACATACCTGATCTGGTACTTTTATTTATTTACAGAAACTCAGCTCTTAGCTTAAAAACATAAATGAGTTATACTCTACATCAGCACAGAAAAGACTCCTGTCCAATAAAATTACTCGACTAAAACTAACTATTGTGGAATTTTTTACACATACTTGCATTTTGGTAACTCTACCCTCCACCCTCACGCTGCACCCTAACCCCTGCACCCTAAACCCTGCCAAATACTTTACTGAGATTGGTGGGTTCTATATTTTAAGTAAGATTAGTATAACCGCTTCAATAACCCTTCAGCATTAAAGTGGTTAATAATTAAGCTTGAGATTTAAAGGTTGATCTCTAAAACCCCATTTGTTTAAACTGCATTAAGCTTTTACTTAAAAACTGACTAATTATAAAATGTGAAAACATAAAGTCATTCATTGATCTGGCTTACAAACACAGCTGATTATACCATGAGAACACAAACTGACCGACTACAGACAATAAATACTGTACATTTCCAAAACCTGTAACGCCAAAGTTTAGTCTTATTTATTTAGATGGAGTTGTATATTTTTAAACCCGGCTTCCATTACGATAAAAGTGTTTTAGACAACACCCACGTAAAATCGAAAATGTCCATGTGCTTCAGCATGCAGCATTACAAAGACACATGATAAAGCTGGGTCTCTTCGCTGACAGCCCATAATAATAATAATCACATCACCTCCCAATCTCAGCTGACTCAAACCCAAGAGTGCATTATATCATGGGGTGACGCATCAGGGCAGAGTGCGTTTCTCAACCAGGCTCACATGAGAGAAGCTTTAAAAGAAAACTTTTATAAAAGATCTAAATCATAAACAAAGCGTCTTAATATTTATGCGAATTTTGCCGTATGTTGCAAACCCAATATATTAAGCTTTAATTCATATTAGCCAGGAAATAAAAGATATGCCATGCAGTAATCTAGATGGCAGCTCTGGTTCAGAAAACTAACATATTTTCATCGATTCTTTCTGGTCTTTTGCTTCCAATAAGCAAAACGGTTGCACATATGATTCAGGGTTAGGTTTTCCTGGAATGGCTCCGGTTGCTGCAGCCACACTGAGCGCTCGGGCTTTGGCCACACTGCCAGCAACAGAAGTGCTCTTTATGCCAGGCCTGGCCATTCGTCTCCTGATGGAAAATGTCAGTGAAGATCACCTGGGAGATCAAGAGGTCCGAGGTTAGAGGTTCAAGTTCTCAACCTTGATTTCCAAACATAAAAAATGTCAGTGGATACTCGTACTTATTGGGGCTCCATTTATAAGAATACTGTAAACCCTGCACACAAACTAGTCATGGTATTTCAGCGCGGCGTACGTCAAGAACTGAAGAGCTGATTTTCTTTGGCTGTCTCGCTGCCGCATGTGGTGCCAGTCTGTAAACGACAACTACACAATCCCAAACTGCATGTTTCCTCCTATATCTCTCTTAGCAGCATTGGCTAAAACTCACAGCCTGATCCAGTACTTTATATTCACTGTAGATTAATGGAGCAGCCATGGATTTCTGTCACTTTTTATATTAAACTACTCATTTTAAAAAGGACTTTTCCAAATCCCTCAAACATTGATCCATAATAAATATAATCTGTAATAAATATATGATTAATTTTTTTTTGTCTTGTTTAATGATTGGGGGAAATGGATACTGTCATCAATAAAAGGTTCAGATTAGTTAGATCCCCGTCCAAATGGAGAAAAAAATTAATGTAAATTACCTCATCGCATCCTGCACAGCGGGGTCTCCGGCTCTGGCAATAATGACGGCCACAGAGCAGCGTCTCATTTCCCCAGAAGTAGATGAGATCCACCAGAGCCTCACCGCACTCAGCACACACGAAGCAGGTTGGGTGCCAGAGTCGGTCGTATCCACCTCTCTCAGCATAAACCACGGGACTGTCCAACATCGCTAACTGTCCACAACCAGTACAGTGCTGCAGAACACACACAGGTTGACTTAAATAGGTAAACAGACATACAGACTGACTGATGCATGAACAGACAGACAAGACAGGAAGCAGGACAGACAGATGAAACAGAGAGAAAATGATGAGTGCCAGCAGACCAATGTCTGAAGACAACAGATCCAATGCCAGGTGGGTCAGATGACAGACAGACAGACAGTTAATCAGATAGACAGACAGACTGAGCCACAACTGTACTAAATATTAAGGGATTAAGGGTTTTTCATGCTAAATGTGCACGCAGTCAGAAGAACGAATGTGCAGATACACGGACAAATCGAGCGACAGGTAGAACTCACAGGTTATCAACTCAATCAAACACCATTATTTAATATGTGTAGTTTCCTCCGCATGCATCCGGCTACATCTAAAGAAAGGGAAATCGGATCGCCCGAGATAATCGAAGCCGCATTGTCATGTTAAATCCCAACAGGCCCAAAACGACGCATTCCAGTTATGATAAAACCACAATGAAGCGCAGATGTTCCTCCAGCTTAATTATATTCAGATTTGGAAATACCCTCCTTCCTGAAACGTGTCCTCATTAAAATGAGAATATGATGGAAAGAACACGGGGATGAAACCGAGGAGACCGGGAGCGTCCGCTTGTTTGTTTTCGTCCTGATCTGCAAGTTAGTAAACAACGAAACCCAAGAACGATAACGAACCTGGAAGTGGATTTTGGCAGAAGTCCCAGCTCGGGGAAATATTCAGACGCTTGCAGCTCAGTCAGCCGGATCTCACGCAAATGTGTATGAATCCTCAGAACCCGAAGCCATTTCCCTGGATTCCATAGGAATGATGTCGTATACAGGCAGCGACCTCTCACCTCCCTCTACCAACCCAAACCTTAAATGTTCCGAACATTCCCGATGATTTGAGCAATTTGCAATCATCAGGGTTCTGGTTCAGGGTCGTCTAAACATGGGTGTACTCAAAATGTGCTTTTTCTGAAAGAGCTATCAAAATCTCAGATTACTTTCTATTTAAGACCCAAAATAAATGCTCTGGATGATAACCACGTTCCCGATATTCTGTAAAGCTGAGCACTGCAGAGTTGTTTCACAGACAGCGAGCCCCCCAAAACCACAAGAGACTGACAAATAAGGGTTGAAAGAGCTCATTCAGCAAAACGCAAACAGCTTCTGACTTAGTGAACGCAGCCCAATATACAAACAGAGCCAGATTTATTAGCACCCTCAGAGAAAAGGGGTAAGAGCATGAAAAAAATATGTTGACATAAGATTAAATCTGTCAGAATGTACATGAGATACACAAGAACGGCCTCCAAATAGCTTTTTATAAGATCACAAGTCTAGGTTTTTGGCATGATGTTCACCTTGATTAATACAGACCTGAATTTAGAACACAGACTCGGGACAGCTGTGATTGAACGGCCTGGCTGAGTGTCCTACGTGGAATCACCCAGGAGGCTTGAAAGGAGGTCGAAAAGTCGATTGTGAGCACGACGTTAAAGCACACCCACGGACACACTCGAAAATCTGAAATGCTTCCCAGAGAAGTAAAGAGTATGGTATGGGTTACATTAAAAAAAACACACTTTGGAATCAGCTGTCTAGATGTTTGCGTAATAGTCAAGGTTCTCACGGTTCTCCCTGATTCACAGGTTAAAACGAAGGACATTCATAAAGATGTGGAAAGTGTGGAAAGAAACTGTTGTAAACTGGCTGAGATACGAGGAGGACATGCAGACAAAGGGAGAGCCTTTGTTTGATTCACCGGTAATTAAACCCCGAACATTGCCGTAAAGCCCTGTGCTCATCAATCCCACGAAGTTCTCCAGGGCAACTTAAAAAAAAAAATAAAAACCTTCATCATAAATCATCACCTCATTTCATTTAGTCTCTTATTACAACAGAACCCATTTCAGACTTGTCATTTGTCAAACTTGTGATTAAGTTTAAGCTTTAAATAAACGAAAAACCTAACTGGCTTGCTTTACAAACGATGACATTTTGTAAAAACACTCAACTCTGATCCATGGAGAATTTGGGGACATGTGGTCGAGGTCGTCAGTTTGATTTCAGCTCCGTTCATTCAGCATTTGCAGAGCAAATTCACCAATGCACCGCATTCATATGAACGAAAGGTCAGCTTCTGATCATCTCATTAGTGCTTGATTAAAAGATTTAATTAAGTCTTAGTTATTAGGAGCTTGTCACGCATTCATTCCGAGTGTCCCAGGTTAATCGCAGCAAGCTGTTTTCTGTTTGCATGTGGTTTGAATAATGTTCAATCTACACAGGAAACTGCAATTAACCTCCAACATTTTATTTGTGTACTACATCATAAAACATGACCTCACTGAGATGCAATCCCCAAAGCAGAGACAAAGTGAACAAGAACAGCATCTGTGCCAAAAAGAACGAACCACTGAGATCTTTACAGGCCTATAAATGCAGCCCGGCTTAACACACGCACTAATTTAGACATGAATGGTAAATGGAAAGCCATCACCTGCCCAAAAAAACATTCCTCTCTCGAGGTTTATTCACTGTGATCACGTTCACTGAAGCCGTCGGACTGTAAAATCCAGCGCCAACACAGAACGCATACTTTCAGCATGAGGTTCTGTAACGTTACAGATACTTCATCTAAACATCATCTGTCAGTGCCCACGTCCCTCAGACAGTCATCTCACTCTTTTGAAGGTCCATCGAACATGATGCTCCTTTTACAAATGCATTGATTTAAATGTACATATATATAAGTGAGCGCAGATACAGTGAGGTATCAATGTAATTTATGCAGCGACTGATTTACATTATTTGCTCTCTATGTTTAGTTCGGGACTCTAGCATGTTCAATTCCTTGACATCTCTTTACCCAAAGCAAAAGTTCAACAACCACAAGAAAGCTTAACAACCACAAGTATCCATAAACTACAAACATTAGAGTCCATGAAAAATCCATGAAAAGTTGCAAATATAGGCCCTTACATTTTTTTGTTAACCTCCAGGATATATTTGAGGCACAAAATATTAATATACATACATTCTGCAGACTACATTTCTCAACATGTTTCTCTTTTATACTCATTTTAACGATCAGATCTGAAAACAAGTCAGAATCATGGGTCTGATCAACACACTGGCTGAACTATTAAAAAGAAGAAAAAAACCACTGCTGGAAGCCTCTTTGATGCTGACACTCGAGTTTTTTTTTTTTTTTAAGAGATTGATGGATGAAAGCGCAGGAAGAAGAGGAGGCTGCTAAAGACAGATATTGCAGACAGAGCTTGGCGAGAAGATCCATCTGAAAATCTTGAACCAATTAATTTTCCAGCCATTGCAAAATAAATGCAGTGCATCTCTTTCTGTTTGGCACAAAGCTCGATGAAAGAGACATTCGTAACAGGGTGGATTAGAAGAAAGAGAGTCAGCCAGTCTATGGAACGCATCATGTGGGTGCTACGAGACATTCCAAATGAAGATATAATTTCTTGAAACACATGCCCCCCCCCCCCTTCTGTATCTGTGATCAGAATGTATATTAAGATATTATGTTTTACGCAAGAATGGAAATTCCATTAATCAAATTAAACTTATTTAACTGATTGCAAATGATTTACTGCATTCAATTCTCATTAATGATCCATACCTTTCTTATATTTAAATTTTATTGTATATTTTCTTTATACTTGTAAATATTGCTTTTTCTTTCTTTCGCTTAGCACAGTTTTGGGTACTCACACAAGCTTTTCACCCACCAGTACACAAGTACTAGGTGATGTGACAATAAAGATCCTTGAATTGAATGAATTATTTTGTATAATTACTTTACATGGCCTGACCTATCGATGAATAAATATATAAGCTATGTTTATACCAACTTTGACATTCACTACATCTTTCCTACATTTTTTCGGACATTGTAACTTAATAACTTTACATTTATTTATACGGCTGTGTCAGTCAGAAAGTTCTATCAACTGTATATAATTATA
>JAFMOD010000040.1:239941-320744 GCA_019802435.1 Corydoras maculifer
TGGTTTCTCCGGTGTTCATGGAATTAAACTTTTTTAATAGAAAAGTTTAAGGTAGTTCATGTTTGTGTGTATTGTGTATGACATGAAGAATAAACAGTTAAAGGTGTGTATTCAGTCACATTACCACTTACATATTCACTCTTCTTTCCATTCTCCAGAGTGCCGTTGGTGCTGGGCTCTGGACTCGGCTGTTCTTTTCCATTCTTCTGTTTTCCTGCGTTGTCTTTCACCATCCCTGCCTCTCCCGGTAGAGCTACCTCACCCACTCCCAATGCTTCCTCTTTGTAGCTTTTCACAAACTCAGCCATGGCTTTGGTTTCAGCCTCAGACAGACTGTGGCAGTGAGATGGGTCATTATCATAAGCAGGAAGCTGCCTCATTAGCTGCCTGCGTCTGTACAGCGCACCCTCCGTTCCTGCGATGGGACGCCATTTCTCAGGAAGAAGCTCTACGTACTGCATGACCTGCAAAAAATCATAATTTAGTAGATAAAATTTATAATGAAAGGGTGGTCACACATTTTCTTTTCTTAAGTGGGCACAGAAACATGATACAAAAGTGTCAGCCTTATTCCTAACCCTTACATCAGTAATTATTAATGTTACAATAACGCTGTTTGTAAAAACTCACGTTATTTAATATTCTACATTCAACAGACTTCTCGTGAAAATAAACAGATTGAGAGATTTTCTGATTAAATAAATCAGTTTCCTGCTGCATCTATTCAGTCTCTAAACAATCTGCTTACTTTATCTGGTAAGCATTTGCACGTTAACTTTAACTAGCCCCGAGCTGCACGGTGAGACTTGGTGAAATGGAGCTTTTAGCACATAATAAGTTTAATTAACATCCAAATCATGCATTGGACGGAGACGTACAAGCATTTAGATTGTGAAGGAGTTCATTCAAAACAGGTTGTAATTAATCCCGTCTGTACGCTATACGCCAGCCGCCTTCCATATTCAGGACCTGAGGCCATCACTAAAGCCCCAGTCTTAAGTGCGTTGCGGCCGTAACGCAGCCAAAATTTCTTCATGGCATTGTAAAGTTCGGAAATATTCTTTATAGCAACCTCAACTATTCCCAAGCATACTAAAAGACAACATGTTCAGCATATCTAGAGTTTGCACAGAATGAACAATAGTGCTATAGATACTTAATGTTCTTTAAAAGACAGTGTGAAGCCACAACACAGAGCAACACGAGAACAATCTCCCTGCAGCAGTAATTAATGCGGGTCTGGTACAGATTTACACTCTTTAAAGTGCTGCACTTAAACACAATTTTCCTCTTGAACGGCTGATTCTGATTATGCAGATGGGCACCGAGGTCAGAATTACCGCCGTGCAAAATCCGCATTGTTCCTCGTAAATAGACCTTTCAAATTCTGTGATCTAGAGTCAGTGTTGCTTGATTGTACCGACTCCCCCCATTTCAACACAAACACGAAGATCTAAGTGAAATTAATTCAAACAGGAAGTTTTTATTAATAAATAAAATGCACTTTTAGAATTTAATAATATACTTGTCATTGAAAATCACGTTTAATTCCATCTGTACCAAATTTATATTTATATACTGTATTGATTTTCTTTTTGTCCATAATTTCATTAAAGTAAAAACTCTCTCTGACAAACAAATCAATATCAGATTGTTTTAAAAGCATAACTAACTTACTTCTGATTCTGATAAGTGGCATAAACTACTTAATAGGTAATTTGTTATTTTTAAAAAGTAACTGGCCAAATTCTCCCTGAGACTACACTATAGGGTGTGTATGTATTTATAAACATGATGGGACAGGTTACCAAGAAAAAGACGTATTAATTAATATTGCTATTGATCCTCAAATGGCCTACTGACATTGTTCTATATAACAGATGCCATAATAAATATCTGGTTACATTAAGATGAAGTTCATTTCCAAAGACGTTCCTGCTTTTTTTTGGAAAAACACTGGAGGGAGAACTGGAGGGCAAACACCTTCTCATCTGTTTCAAACAGGCGAACCACAGTTCTACATTCCACTGCGGTGAACCTGCAAGACTAAGTATAGAGAACAAAGCTTGCCAATACACACTGGGTTTCAGGAAAAGACAAGGGCAGTTCAGATGGCTGAAAAAACAGTTGCCCAATCCCCCGAGAGATAAAAGTCTGTTGCCTAAGCACACAGCAGACACGCTTCCTGGCAGCTAGAGTGAAATAGTAATGCAGAGGGTTTATTTCCAGATCTCCACCCCGCTTAAGAACAAAAACCACATACGGTGCCTCTGGCGGAGCCGAAAGCTGCATCAGAGCCAACTGGAACCCCAGAGAGGTCTGGCTATGGCAAATTAAAGCCCAATATAAAAATAGGAACGATGGCTTTCAGCAATTGCTATGGAGAAAAGGTCACCGTCCTTATCCCCACACAGCGACCTGCAGGGCTCCCGATAATACCACTGATTAAAAGCATCATGTTACTGTTGAGTCTAAAGCCAGTGGAGAAGCACATATTATGAACGTTTAAGAACTATGAGGCTGTTTTTCACTTTAAAAACAGTGATTGTCATCAACAAGATACAATCTGCTGACACAGGGACAGACAGAGTTTCATTTAAATCCCAAAACAAAGCCCGGATCTTTCATCTGTTACATAACAGGAACCTAAGGCACTAGTCTCTTTATCCCTTATAAATGTCTTGACTAAGGGAAAGTAAATAGCTGCCAGAATAAAGACGAAGTTTCTGTCTCAAAATCAACATTGGAATTTTGGTTATTTTAGCAGTTAACCGTTTTGCCAAGATTTAAGAAAAAAATATTTTAGAATTTTTTTTGTAACCTAAAGCTTTTTCTCCCAGAATATTGTTATAGCATTCCATAAATATATTTTAATTGAGTCAATTTTGTGCTGACCCTGTTGCATAAGGGCATATACACTATATGGGTTATGTTATTGGGACACAGCCCTTAATAACAGAGTTCAAGTGTATTAGATGAATAAGCAGCCATGCACTTTGGACAACTGTATCCTCCCATCTTGGGAGCAACAGTATGGGGAAGGCCTTCCTCTTTTTTTTAGCATCAGTGTGTCACTACATAACGTAGGGTTAATGAAATGATGTGAAAGATCTTGAATAAGCCCTGACCTTATTCATATGAAACGAACTAGATTGGTGATTGTAATCCATGTCCTCTCGTCCAACATCAGTTTCTGACCTCACACATGAATGCCCAAAAAGTTCACACCCCAAAATGTTGAAGAAAACCTTTCCAGAACTGGAAAAAATGCGTCATTTCTTACCAGTTTTTGGGTCAGACCAGGAGGAGCCCAGTCATAGGTGGTGGTGTTGAAGGTGGGGTCTTTGCGAGACACTACAGGGTTGGTGATGATCATACGGTTACGTTTGTAGACCCTCGAACCGTCTCCGCCTTTCACCTTTGCAGTTAGGTGGGCGAATTTAGAGTCTGCCAGCAGACGGCCCATTTTATGGTCATCCTCCACGTCCGTGGTGGGTGCATGTTCTTCTTGGCTGCAGTGGCACTGTGTGCAAGCTTTTCTGTGGGAGAATAAGCGGGAAAATTGCCATTATTATTGCACAAGCAAATGTAGCGTGTTGGAATTATTTGCTTTGATAATTTAACAAGTTCTGAGAAAGCCATTCATGTTCACTTTGATCAGCAAACTGTGTTTAAAACATCGAACAAACACCATGCGGTCCGAGTGTAAACAACTTAAAGGCTGTGCATAAGACTGGACATTCAGACTGGACTGCAAACAGATTTAAATGCTCAGGAAATGTAAACGGAGACGCTCACAATAGCCAACAACACACTTGCACTAAAGTTCCCCAAATGTCAAGGCAAAGGGCCCGGAGTTGGGGAACCATGTCCTTATTTTCTTTGGGTTTTTAACAGAGAGAATAAATCACCTCCAGGAATGTGGCTGGAATCCAGCGCAGATCCCTTTGCATGTCAGGCACGCCGCACCTCGTGCCACTGGAGGCTGTCCCACGGACATCTGACAGAAAAAAAAGACAAGAATGAAAAGAGAATTGGTATTCACATAATGGCAACAAGTTCCTTTTGAAATTCAATTAATTTTTTAAATAATGCCTGATAAATGTTCTTTAGGTTAACAAAAAACTTTGTCAAATTTGTTCTTGCCATGCATTATGGGTCACTCATTCACTTAGAAAACCCGCTTTGAAACCTTTTAGAAATTTGATCTGCATAACATACTTTTTAGTTCTCCAAGGTAACCATGAGGATTCTCATAAGAAACAAAATGAGATAATGAGAGCTTTATGGACTAAACTCTTCCTGTACTCACCCTTGAGTCTAAACTCTCAAAGACACTGGTTTTGAAACACAATGTTCAAGGTAATATTGCTGTAACATCCATGTCTTAGTATTTTATTCTCCTTGCGGTTCAAACCCCAGGTCTACTGAAGTTACCAGTGTGGCTCCTTGAGCAAGGCCCTTAACCCACATTGCTCCAGGGATGTTGTGATTAACCCTGTGCTCACCTTGTAAGTCGCTTTGGATAAAAGCGTCTGCTAAATGAACAAATGTAAATGTAAAGTCTTGTAATAATTGGAAATTCTTACTCACAAACAGACTCGATACCGGTTACTTTATGCCAGGGAGCTGGCAGAATATGGGTTTAGTGTAATTAATTGGATGTTTGGACTCACACATAAAGTCTAAGAAGCTTGGACTTGCAGCCTTGTCTTCAGACGAGACATTAAATCCCAGCTGTTTATTCTGTGGCTGATCGAGATGAATGTTAACACTCAGGTTAAATAGTAATTACAGTTCGAAACGTTAAACAAGTTAGTAAATATGTTTAGATGTACGACTCGAGCATGTAGTGCAAGTGCCTCATCAGTGTCTCATTAAAACGTCTAAAATTCGTTTACTGATGTGTGAGCTCACACAACGGGAGACGACTGGCTAAGTCAGAGACATGCCAGAACACAGATTCACAAGGGTGCAGACCCAGACACTAAATGTGTCACAGAGCACCTCTACACACACAAACACTAACTCAGGCACAGCAGCACTTGGGGTGATAATCCTCTTGAACGTGATTCATCACGTCTTCCATGACTGTTATGAGCTCAGTCTTCTGCAGAATTACTACGCTCCTCAAACCTGCTGCTTCTCAGGCCTCTATATGAATCATGGCCTGCCCTCCAATAAAAATCTGAACACCTCAAACAAAGACAAGTACACACTCGATGCGTTGGTCCCTGTGCAAGTATTTACATGATCTACAGCCCCTTATCTTTAAAAAGCTGTGTGACAATTTCGCCCCATTTCACATCTCTTAGCTGTTTGGCGGTTCCAGTGTTTCAAATAAAATTTCAATTCAATGGTTGTTTATCAGTACAGGTAAATGTAACAGCCTCGATAACTAAAGTCAGTGATCAAAAGCTTAATCTAATAAACTTGTGTGAAATAATATGATATATATATACTCTTGCCAAACAAGGCTTTATTTTTTTTTAAATCTCTTTCATCTCTTCGTCTCTTAGTGGAATTTGAACTCGAGCCATACCACATATAGCACAATTGTTCTTAAACAATGTCCACTGTCCAGAAAAGGCAGGTGTGGGAGGTGTACTGAGGACGTGGGAATGGGAGACATGTAAAGACAGTGGTAGCTCAGTGTTCTTTCTCGCTTAAACGTTGTTAATCATGGCTGTTCGTTCAACACATACTAAACCCGCAGCCATCATAATCACTCCAGAGCTGTCAGAGCCCCGCCGCAAAGATGGTGGCTTAAGCCCGGCGATGAAGTGTCAGCGGACAAAAATAACATTATAAATAGTGTGTGCAGAAAACACCGTCCGAGCGAGGACACCACTAAAGCTCTTTCTAAGCTCCTGGAAAAGGCAGACATTTTTAACCCATGATTCCAGATTCACACAGAACGTGTACACAGCAAGCAGGTAGCAAGTTAGTGTTACTACATCATGTCGAACCCCCCCATGACTCTCCGTACCCCTGACATCTGGTAATGAATGGCCGGGATAATGACTGAATAGCTGAATTGTGTAGTCAGGAGGCTTAAGTTTCCACCCAACTGAATAAGGTCAAGTGGCCATTCATCATTTCAGGCAGAACAAAGATGTTAGTAATAAATCACATTACTCAAACAATAATCCAATTATGAACAGATTCGTTCTAATTTCAGTTCTTTAACTGTGCTGTCTTTTATTTCTCCCTGATATTTCAGCAAACTGAAGCCGAATGAAATCAAAGCCATGCAAATGTGAACACAGTGTAAAAACAAAATCACTTGTGGTTTTTTAAGTGATAGATTAACCTTTACTTTATTATAGTAATATTACAGAAAGTGATCTGGGAAACTGAGGTTGCAGAGAGATTACAAACTGATGTTATGAGATCCCAGCAACCCAGATGCTATAGTATTTAGACCCCTGCAGTATTGAAGTAGTCTTAAAGGTGAATCAATTGGATTTGAGCCATTCACCATTCAAAAGCATCAAAGAACATTCATTCCAAACACTAAATGTTTTTGACAGGACGTCTCTTTCCACTGAATAAACAGTGGAGGTAGACGTGTTATTCTCCCTCATTTTCCACCAAACTGTCACAAAGGTTTTCAAAGTAATGTGGGATTCACTGGATAGACAGTCGACTAACAGACATGTTGTTCCAGACATTAGAACATCAAACACTGAGAGGAAGTCTGAGTCAGTGTGGTGAAGCTCACAGAACTCACGCTGGAGCTCAGAGAGAAAAGTCAAGTACAAGAACACGAGGATACAAACCAACGGTCGAGACGGAGAACTGATCAATATCACACAAAGTTCACAAAAACGATTTAAAGTACAATTTTATGCAAATGATTAAGTGATTTCCATGTTTTGTTTTTAATAGACTGAATATAATTATATATTAAAATATAGAATAAAAAGCACAGCATACAGTGAATGGCTTTTATTTTAAAGCTGGCTTATCTTTTTTTTTTTAAGTTAGCACAAGGCACAAATTTAATGACAATTAATTTCTAATTTCTGATATGTGGCCCCAGGGCCGTATTTGGCTGTAAAATGTCCAGGTATGTTCTAAGTGATTTTATCGCCTGGGAATATATTTATGTAAGGCATTTATGAATATTTATGATCTAATAAAAATATGACATCCTGTTTGAAAATAATAGAAAAAAATTTATTTAAAAACTGTTGATTAAAAAGTGCAATGTTTGATCAGTTAAACAAACTCTCTGTATAGACCCAACTGGTGAGGTCTCACCCCAACCACACACACACACACACACACACACACACACACACACACACACACAACCTTCTAGCCTTCTAAAGATTTGAGCTTCAAACCTCTGAGGGAAGCTTTCAGACTTTAGATTAGACCAGAGCCAGTTGGACTTGTGAATGCTCCTGTCTCCAGATGCCTTACATCTGCAAAAAAATTGTGCTTGAACAAAGCACAAAGACTGGAGACAGCATGCTAAAATCATTGTTGTAACTGTATAACGCATCATTAACGTGGTCTTTGGTTTTTCGTTCAGCTAAAAAAACAAACTAACTAAAAAAAACAACCTAAAAAGCATGTAAAATAACTACACGTCTGTCCAGTAACCACAAGGAGGGGGTGAGTATCACAGACAGACTCCTCATTGTAGTTTCACTCTACTGGATTTAAAGTCTCTGCCCTTCTTTTAATTCAGAGGCAGACTTTGAAAAGAGCCGATTTGAACAGATTGGGACAGTGTCTGCTCTCTCTTTGTTGACACATTGAAAATGCGGGCAAACTTACAGAGGTTGGGGGTTGATCCTGAATAGTAGGAAACTATTTTAATTAGCCTGTCAAGTGATATGGGGGAAGTAAAGTGGCCTGTATAGGCAGTAACAGCACTTGCACCTCTGCTCACCCATGCTTCAGTAAAAAAAAGTGGGCACTAGGTCAGAAATGTCACCAAACCTATAGCTGTTTACAGATTATTGAATCTAAAGAACAGAAGTCAAAGTTGTGGATCTAGATTTCAAACATACCAATATCAAATGATGTAATGAATTGTTACTTATTCAACTGCATTTCTCTATTTTTTTTACAACAACAACAAATGAAACACTTTTGGAAAATAAAGCCAGCCAAAGCCATGGATAATGTTTTAATTCAAACCAAATCTAAAAACTGTAATTTTTTATAAACTGAGAGCACAGATTTTAATATTTTAGTCAACACACATACAGTCTTAGTCTCATTTCGGACAGTCCTGGTTCAAGTCCCCAGAATCCCAAAGTAAAAAAATCCCAGACACAGAGAGAACATGCTAATGCAACATAAATTATTAATCTGAACCAAAGAGAAGTTAACAGACTCGACTGGCATTCACAGCTAAAGTCATATTTACATAATCTAACATACTAATCTTAATCTGAAGTGTGTACAAAAGTGATGAAACATAATAACAGAAGATTAAAAGTCATTTAAATGAGTTCTGATGAGGAGGAGGTGTTAACACACTGAAACTTCAAAAAGAAACACAGTCATTTATAAAGTATAGCACTTTGTCTTTGAGACTGCATTGTTATTGTTTCATCAGAAGCATGATATTTTATCATTGTTAATAAATAATAATAATAAAGTTGATTGTGTTTTGGTTGTTTTCCTCTGATCACAGAGAATAATTATCGAGTCTGGTGTCGTGATTACAAGAAATTCATCACAACACGAATTCGACACCAGCTGCAAGTCAAATGTTTCATTCTCACCTTCTGGATTCCTGAAATCACATCCATTCTTTATAGTTCCAGTTTCCGGAGCGTCTGCAGGGAGGACTGCGGCGCGGCTGAAGCTCTGCGGCTCCATGAGTTCCATAAAGCGCTATTTAAACTCACAGCGCGCAGCAGGGACGCCGCTGCAGCCCCGCCCACCAATCACAGCGCGAGCGACACGGGGGAGCCAATCAGAAATCACTGCGTACGGAGCAACCATCATACAACATAATGAAATATTTCAAATAATAATAATAATGGATAATAATCATGATCAAAACGTTTAAATACACAACACAACGATAATAAAAAAACATTAACATACATAACGCAATTAACAACACACTAATGTTAGAATAACGGGCTAATCATTTGGGCCAAATCGTGGTGTTTGTCATTTATTATGTCAAAATAAATCTCAAATAAGAAATTATAAAATGAATGACAAGTAAGCTCAAATATTAAAACTATAGAGCAGTGCAGTGTGCAAAAGCAGGATTATATTATGACGTAATTATGAGCAGCTACTATAAAAATCATCACTTAATCTGATTAAATAAACGCGACCATGTTCATTCATTATCTCCCGCTTATCCTCTATTAGGGTCGCGGTGGGGTTCCCCATGCCCATCCAGGGGAGAACGTCTCGGGCGCTGGGCAGATAGACCCAGGACAGGGCGCCAATCCATCGCTGGGCACACACTTACTCACACAGACACACTCTATATGGGGCAATTTTTGAGAATTCAATTAACTTGATTCATGTTTTTGGACTGTGGGAGGAAACCGGAGAACCCGGAGGAAACCCACGCAGACACAGGGAGAACATGGAAATTCCACCCAGATGGGGATTCGAACCGGGAATCACTAGCGCTGAGAGGCGAACGTGCTAACCACTAAGCCACCGTGCCGCAGCGACCATGTTGTATCATAAAAAAAAGGAAATATACACCTATATTACACCTTCATTTATTTTAAGTCAATCATATAATCAATGCATAAGTACTTTCTACCACATAAGTTACGGAAAAGTCTGTAAAATCATCCAAATGTATGATAAACTTAATGTAAAATAAACTTAATGTAGTTTTAATAATTAGATTCATACATGTTGCTTTGGACAAATATGTAATGATAAGGATGAGATGTTCTCTGCTCAAAGTTTATAAGGGTTCAATAAGAGCGTTTGTCCTTTGTCTTTGAAAGAATCCATTACTCTTTTTATTTAGGAATAAGCAGACCAAAATAAGCCATGGTGTCAGCAGGGTAATGACTGGACGATATAAAAGAGAAAGAATGTACGACTCACATTCTCTGTCACCAGTTACACCTCCCGCCTCCAGGGGAGGATGTTTCCTGTTTTTCGACTCAACACTTTATTTTTTTGCCTTTTTATGGAAGAGGGGTGTGGGGAGTGGAATGCATTAAAAAGCATGTATACCAGCAAAATGACTGAGCTTGCTTATTTTTAGAAGCTCTTACAGGATGATGAATCGAAAGTCAGCTGTACAAACCCATAACAGTTCATTACCGCCAAGGTCAACAAGTTCCTCATTTTCTACAAACGTTAAACTGAATCCAGCACATTTGTAAGATATGACATCATAATAAACCAAATCTACGTGAGACTTGCAACCTGAAGGTTCCCGGTCCCACCAAATACTATGACTGAGGTGCTCTCGAGCAAGGCACCTAAACCTGATTGCTCCTTGTTTCTTCATCTCTTAGTTGTAAACACAAAAGACAATTGCTCGCTGTTGCTGCAGGTTGCAAGTCATCCTGTAATCCTTCATCAGTGCTCACAGGATGCTGAAGGCTGGACATTTTTGTTCTTGGATCATTTTTAGTAACTTTATTCTAACCCTTAAATTATACTAAACTTTGAGCCAGGCAGCAAAAAGATGATTTTACCAACAGAATATGACCGACTTGGGTGGCTCACCACTGATTCCGGCAATGTTGGCCCTGAAATTACAGTCCTGTTTATGTGGACGGCTTTGTGGATTCCCGTGGTTAACGAAGAACTGAATCCAAACTTTTCAGAAGAAAGTTCCTCAGCAAAGCACTAAAGTTCGACTCATCTCGGCTTCAAATGCTTTCCTTCAGGGTCTTTAACACGCTAATAAAGTTTTAAGTACAACACATTTTGCCTACAGTTTCCCCAAGAGATTAAAGGCAATGTCTGAATAAAGAGCTGCTTATTACAGGAGATGTTGAGCACTACAGGGTGGTGGAACCATCAGTTCTGTACATTCAGGTAAAAGTTAATAACACGGGACGATTTTAATCCCTTCTCAGCATGTTGGACCGACTCAGCCAGCTTCCAGGTTTTGATTAATAGTAGGTTCTCCTCTGAGTGGCTTTTACTGGACCCTTGGCTCTTTTTAACACACTGTAGCAAATGTGGGCTCATCATTACAGTTTCATTATTTTGTATTAAACTGCTGAAACCATCAAGAATCAGGAAATCATTTCCATTTTGTGTTCTTTTTATACCCTGTGACCTGAAGTTTCTAAACTACAGAAGTCTGTAATTATAGAATCACAAAGTGCATCTGATATGAAAGAAAATGTGTTCTACACCAAAAGGTATGACTAATTAATTGGCCGGTGAGTGTAAACCAAAATACAAATACAAAATATAAAGGGTTAAAGCTTTGATTGTTGTAAATATTAGACTTAATTAAATTAATGACAGTATGATAAAATTAGGTTTGTTTTACTGATAATTCAATATAATTTTTTGCTAATTTAATGTCATCATGGTTAAATTATTTAATCTGATTAAAAAAACTGAAATGAGTCATTTATAATGCAGCTGTACATCTGACATGCTTCATTTGCTGAATCATTACATCAGAGAGTGAATCGTGTACTGAATCATTATAATTGAGAGTGAAGCAAGAATAAAAAGGACAAAATGAAGACGTGCGGGTCATCAGCTCTTTATCGCTGGTTTTTAAGGCAGTTAAAGTTCATCAAGCCTTCACATAAAAACTGTCTGGGACTGAATGCTGCTCAGTTAAGGCTTGTATGATACAGGACTGAACAACAAACAGCGCTAATAAACCTTCATGTGGATCGTTACAAACACACAGAGATTAAAAACAGTGTTTTCAGTTTGCATAATTTCCTTTAAATCATCTCTCATCGTGCTACAATACTTACAACATCTACACGACCCCAGGTCTGCTCGTCTTCGCCTTACTGTTCTAAATGTTCCACTTCCCTCGTGCTCTCCATCTTACAGTTCCAAGCACCCCATCACACCAGTGTACACTCCCCCACACCGGGCACGAGGTTTCCTCTACATGATGATGCGGGGCTCAGGTACAGAATCTGTTATGGACTTGTGGGGCAAAACGTTTGCACCGTTAATGTAGAGCTCGTCACTGACGATCACGTCCTCACCCAGAACCGTCACGTTCTCCATCCGTACCTGAAAAACAGCCAGGGTAAAGGGTCATTCCAAAAATTACATACATTTTTTAAATATTTAATGTCATTATAGGATGTTTGGGATTTATTTTAACATCATAACATCCCACAGCTGTTTCATCTGATTGTTAGATAATCATCGTGTTTTTTTTTTGTTGCTCTTTCTTTCGGTTCAATCCCTTATCGATTCATGTCCATGTGTCCACAGGTCCACAGAGTACAAACATTAAAACTTTCTGTAGAATCGTACTTGACATTCGACCCTGTTGGTTGCATCAAAGAGCAAACTGAGAAACTCAAATAGAAGAAAGTAATATTATAATGACTATTGTTTTACAAACAGTTAAATATAAAACACTTTATAATTTCACTTTCATAGAAACAAATGACGCCTCTCAGCACTCGGGATTCCCGGGTCGAATCCCCGCCTGGGTGGAGTCTCCATGTTCTCCCCGTGTCTGTGTGGGTTTCCTCCATGTTCTCCGGTTTCCTCCCACAGTCCAAAAACATGGATGAAGTCAATTGAGTTCTACAAATTGCCCCATGTAGAGTGTGTCTGTGTGAGTGAGTGTATGTTCAGTGATAGATTGGCACCCTGTCCTACGTGTACCTGCCCAGCGCCCGAAACGTTCTCCCCTTGTCCCATTCCCCCCACTCCCATTGAAAAGGTTCTCACCCATTGTCCTACTGAGGAGCTCCAGCCCACGATGCACGACTCGAGCCAGGAGTGTGAGCGGATGTGAGCGCCCCGCAGTACAGTGCAGCGTTTGATCCTCACGCCGTCCTCCAGCACCACTCCGGCACCGATGGTCACATTGGGTCCGATCGTGCATTTCTGACCGATCACTGCTGTCGGGTCCTGCACATTAAAAAAAAGCACATTAGATTACATTTGATTTGATTTATTTTATTTTTGCAGTATATTTCATTGAAACCCTGCATCAAAACAGGGGCATTAGTGACTGTGACCATACGACTGCATCTCATACTGCCATCTAGTGGTCTTCTGAAGAAAAAAAAAATTATAAATCCACCTGTCTTTCCTTTTATTACTCACCACTAGCACGTTGCCAAGGAAACCGGGGCCCGTGCGCAGTCTCTCGGGAGCATGTTGTCTGACAGAATGCAGGTACATGCACATGCCTGTGAGGAAGTCCTTAGGCTGACCAATGTCCATCCAGAAACCTGGAACATACAAAAGATAAAGCAAACTTTTGCTCAGGTGGGTTTGAATCTCAGGGAGGGTGAACTGTGTCTTATCTATGTGAATTTTGCATGTTCTCTTTGTGTCAGCATATAGTCCAGAAGCTTTTGTTTGTTCAGAGACATGCAGGTGGGTACTGAAGTCTGAATCTCTGTTTAAAGATGATGATGGATACTGATGATGGTACCTTGAAGCTCCATGGCATACAGATGTCCTTCCTCCGCCATGACTGGGAAGATCTCTTTCTCGATGGAAGTTGGTCGCAGCTGGAGGCAAAGAAAACGAAATATATTGGTTTTCGATGCAAAATCATCTAAAAGTTGGAGAACACACAATGCACCAACAATATTCAATAGAACCGCTAGATAAGCGCCTCACCTGGATCCTCTTCAGCATGTTCGGACTGAAGATGTACATTCCAGCATTGATCTTGTTGGAGACAAAAACCTGGGGCTTTTCAACGAAGCGGTGAATTCGTCCAGTATCTCCTTCATACACCACCACTCCGTATTTGGACGGCTCCTCTACTTTAGTGACCTGAAACAGCGATGATGGTCATTATGATAAAGAAAACCTCCACTGAAGCAAGATGACTGGAGGTGGAGTTTATCATGTGAGTTTATAATATGACAATTATGATCAGTCACAGCTACAGACTGGGAGTCTGACCTGGAACTCGACCTGAGTCACATGAAAGCATCTTTACGGGATGCTTTTACAAAAGGAAAGTTATAGGTATAACACGGGAAGACAAGAAAACCAAGCGACTTTGCTGCACAAAAACACACAAAAAACAAAGCATTCATTCATTCATTATCTTCCGCTTATCCTCTATTAGGGTCGCGGTGGGGTTCCCTCATGCCCATCCAGGGGAGAACGTCTCGGGCGCTGGGCAGATAGACCCAGGACAGGGCGCCAATCCATCGCTGGGCACACACTCACTCACACAGACACACTCTAAATTGGGCAATTTTGAGAATTCAATTAACTTGATCCATGTTTTTTGGACTGTGGGAGGAAACCGGAGAACCCGGAGGAAACCCACGCAGACACGGGCAAAAAACAAAGCAAAAAGGACAAAATTAGTGTGAATGAAAAACTTACGACAATTGTACCCTCTTTGCCGTGGAACTTATGAAACTTGAGCATATCTTCGAAGGGAAAGTCGCAGATCACGTCACTGTTGAGCACAAAAAACGGTTCGTCGCTGTCCGTCAGCAGTTCTCGAGCCAGTGCAAGTGGACCAGCTGAAACAGAACCCATACAAACACGGCTCAAACAGTGTCATTTCACTGAGATTTACATCCGTACAGCAAATCCATCCAAACTCTCCTACCTGTGCCCAGTGGCTCCTTCTCGTGGGAGAGAGAGATCTTTATTCCAAGCTGTAGAGTCAAGATCAAGTATTATTAGGGATCGCAGGATTTAAATCAACTCTCAAGACTTTTCAGGTCCAGTATGTAACTGAGGGATTTAGTGACCTCTCTGGCAACACTGTGTTACTGCACAGTACTTTTCGCAAAATATTCTGAAAAAGGTGCTGTATTTTCATTAGACAGTTACAGACTGCACATCAATAAACATTCTGATGTGTGTTTAGGAAACCAGAAACCAGATTTAGATTATTGTGATTTTCACATTGTAAGTTATACAACTTATGTTCATCTCCTGGACATAATCAAGTGGAAAGGGACAAAAACACCATAGATTATGCTGCATGAAGTGAATGTTAGTATCCTGAGGGTCCTTACTCTCTGTTCCTGTGCCTTCATCTCTCGTTCCAGCAGCTCGGACATGTAGCTCACGGCCAGAATGACATGTCGAACGCCAGCCTGTTAAAAAAACATGGTCACGACATGTGCAACATTCATAAATTAATTCTTTAAAGAAGAAGAAAATGCAGAAGTTAATAAATGACACTTCGCCTCACCTTAGCCAAGGCCTCCACCTGATGGAGAAGGATGGGTTTGTTGCAGAACTCCACCAGCGGTTTGGGGACGCTGAGTGTGAGAGGCCGTAATCTTGTGCCGTAGCCTCCGACTAGAATCAGCGCTTTCATGATGGGAGTAGAGGTGGAGAGGTCAGTGGGATTCTGACTGGTCTGAAATGCACATCAGCATCGGGTAGGACCGCACCTGTGGTGGCAAAGACATGGAACACCCACAAACATCTAATAAGGTGTGGTAGAGGCTGTGTCGGATTAAGTGTTTGAGTCTGGATCAAAATAGATGGGTTTAAATAAACCCTGGATGCTTCAGTTAAGTTTTATAGGTGTATCATTCAGGATCCTGAAGCATTGAACGGCAGCTTCCTCAGACTGAACGCCTGAAGAACTGGATTCAACTGATTGAACAGATGAGTATTTTGGCAGGTGTCCTGGTTATTTAATAAATCAGAACACGGGTTCGTGAATTAACAGATAACTAGGAACAAAGGTTACGTTGAAAGGTAAACAATGGCATTAGTAATCTGGTCATCAGGAGACTGGTTACATTAACTGAATAAGGTAGCAGTCAGACAGGTTATGAATGTAGATAAAGAGAAAAGTTGTCAGACAAGTTAAATTCACTCACTGGCCCCTTTATTAGCCCCCCCCCCCCCTTGTTTCTACCCTTGGTGTCCATGTTATAAGTTCCACTGATTATATGGATGGATTTTGTAGTTCTACAGTTCCATTCTGTAGTCCATCTGTTCCTCTACATACTCCGTCAGTCCTCTGTATTCTAATGATCAGGACCACGGACAGTGCAGGTATTCGTAGGGTGGTGGATGATTAACTACTGTATTACTGCTGACTGGTGGTGGTGTGTTAGTGTGTGTTGCGCTGGTACCAGTGGATCATCCATTTACTGTATACTCTATTACACACCTCCACCTTATTGCTCTAACTTCCATCCATCATCTTCCGCTTTATCCTCTATTAGGGTTCCCCATGCCCATCCAGGGGAGAACGTTTCGGGCGCTGGGCAGATACACCCAGGACAGGGCGCCAATTTATTGCTGGGCACACACTCACTCACACAGACACACTCTATATGGGGCAATTTGGAGAATTCAATGGACCTTGATCTATGTTTTTGGACTGTGGAAGGAAACCGGAGATATAATTAAGAGTGTTAGAAACTTAGTAAACATTTTAATTTAGGTTATAAATAATAATAAAAATGGGCGGCACGGTGGTTTAGTGGTTAGCACGTTCGCCTCTCAGCGCTAGGGATTCCCGGTTCAAATCCCCATCTGGATGGAGTTTCCATGTTCTCCCCGTGTCTGCGTGGGTTTCCTCCGGGTTCTCCGGTTTCCTCCCACAGTCCAAAAACATGGATCAAGTCAATTGAATTCTCAAAATTGCCCCATATAGAGTGTGTGTGTGTGTGTGTGTGTGAGTGAGTGAGTGTGTGCCCAGTGATGGATTGGCACCCTGTCCTGGGTCTGTCTGCCCAGCGCCCGAGATGTTCTCCCCTGGATGGGCATGGGGAACCCCACCGCGACCCTAATAATGGATAAGCGGGAGATAATGAATGAATGAATAATAATAAAAATAATACGGCACAGTGGCTTAGTGATTGGCATGTTCTCTTCTCAGCGCTAGGGATTCCCGGTTCAAATCCCCATCTGGGTGGAGTTTGCATGTTCACCCCGTGTCCATGTGGGTTTCCTCCGGGTTCTCTGGATTCCTCCCACAGTCCAAGAACATGGATCAAGGTCAATTGAATTCTCCAAGTTGCCCCATATAGAGTGTGTGTCCAGTGATGGATTGGCGTCCTGTCCTGGGTGTATCTGCCCAGCGCCCAAAAAGTTCTCCCCTGGATGGGAACTCCCCCCCCACCCTAATATAGGACAAAGCGGAAGATGGATGGATGTAATAATAATAATAATAATAATAGATAAGAGAGTTCGGTCCGGTGTATAGTTTTTAAATCCGAGCTGGCAGTTTATGATAAGTTTGTAAAGTAAACGAGTTTATCAGAGTAAATGTTTTGTTGTAAACAGTTTAAACGCTTGCTTCTCTTACCGTCGGTCGGTCGGTCGGTCCGTCGGATCGCGGGGCCCTGGTTGAACTCGTGCTCCCGGTTCCTGCGCGCTTGCCGCCGTCTCTCGGGCTGTGAGATGAATGAACAGGTTTAGCAGCTACAGCAGCCGTTTAGAGAGTTAGGCTGCGCGCCACACCCGAACACACCTCCACCCGAAACCTCCACCTGAACCCGGCGCTCTGTTCATCAACACAGCGCTCTGCCTTCTCCAGGATCCCGGACCTGTGGGCGGGCTTCGTGACGTCAACGGCGTCAGCCGCAGCGTCACCGGGGAGTACCATTTTCGCCTAATGTTTTGTCAGACCTCTTTTCTTTACAGATTGTTACACTGCTGTACTGTTTGCCTAAAGATTTTATTTTAAATACATTTTTATATTTTGTTTAAAATTACGTTTGTAGCATCGTATTCTATTTCATTCTCCGACACATACACGCCCAGTTTAAAAAATGGTATGTTCCATAACCAATGATTTGGTCGCGCGTTATTCGTCCGTCGGTTGAACCAATCACAATAGAACAACGTGGAAGGAAGCGCAAACACCTCGGCCGTGTCCTAAACCGAAGGCTAATGAACTACATAGTGTGCCCGGATCGGCATCAGAGTAATGATAACACGCGACGGTCTTGGCTCGTAATTAGGAGCTGAAAACTCGATTTGGGACACAGCCAGGGCTGTCAGGCCGTGTTATGGGTTTACGCAAGTAAAACGTGCATGTTTGCCCCAAAATCACTGACTCGAATTTATTTAGTGTAAAAACTAAATACACATATTTTATAAATAAACTCCCTTTTATCCATAAATTTAATCACTAAGCAAGTTTAGCTCGTCGTAAAAAAAATGCCGGTTTTTAATGTGATGAAAGGAGCGACACGAATAATTTAAAACTCCATTAACATAAATATACAGTATTATTAATTATCACACTCGAAGTGTCTACTTGTTTCGCTTTATGTTTTAACTTTTATGTTTGAACTTTTTTTTTGTTTATCTGAAGCGAATTTAGGATGACCAGATTCCAATTCACCAGGTGTGGGACAAGACTGTTTGTGTGGGACAATGTGGGACACCAACGCATCAAGGTTGTCTAAAATAACTTTAGTGGACCTGGGATTTGAACGCACAACCCTCAGATTAAGCCCAGCACCCTAACCACTGCATGTGAGTTAAGGCATGTGTGTGGGTGAAATGCCAACCTTGTATGTCAGAAATAAACAACTCAAAGACAAGACCTTTCTTAAATAAATGATTTATAACTCACATTCAAATATGTCATATAATTTTCTTAAAAAAATATCCATCCATGCAACAACAAAAGAGGAAAAGCAATTTACAGAGTATTAGGTTTTTCTCTACCTGTAGTATCTCACATGAATGTAAAGACCAAACATCCACCACAGAGGAGTTTTATTTTAGCTTTAGTCTCATCCTAGTGCCTCAGACAGACGTACGTCTGCACTTTTTATTTTCAGTGTGCATTTCTTCCTCCTCTGACACAAAACAGAGCATCGTTACTCTGAAGATGTCAGAAATGCCACCCATCACACCACCATACCGAACCTGATTAATGAATACTGCAGGACTGACACGGTTAACTGTGGGTAAGTGAAGCTGTAGAGTAAAATGGCTGGTGGTATTAGTTTAGGAGTTTAAAACCTGAACATCATCAGTAACTAGTTCCCTGTAGAAATGTTTACAAGTCTCGGGACTGAGGGAGGAAACAGTTCTGTACCGTTCACTAATTCCGCTCTTGTTTTTAAACCAGTTCAGATAAAACTTTTATTTTTTTTTATTTTTTATTTTTTTTTTAGATATTTAGAATTTTAATTCATTTTTTAAGAAAAGATCTGTCCCTGCCTTGAATTGAACCCAGGACCCTGTACTGTGATTAATAGTAACCATGATGCCTTGCTTTACTATTTAACCTTTTAAAATTTGATGGTCACAATATAAAAATACTACCTTTAGTACAATCAGTACAGAATGCATGCTGATGTGCATCTGAATGACAGTGGAATCTGAGATGTGCCAGAGGAGGAGAATCCACTTATCACCAAAAACGATGATGGCTATAGTTCCACCTACACACAATACACCCTAATCAAGTGTAACTACGAGGTGACATTGACCATCCATAGAGATGGTGACGGGGACACGACGGAAGGAGATGAAGAATTGTCTGGCTTGTTTGCTACATGTGCTGATGGATGAAGTTTTTTTTCCCCCCCTTCTGTTAATATCAGTACAGTTCCAAATAATGAACTATAGAATGGAGAGGGCTTGAACCATGCTGGATGTATTTAACACAACCTACAGTGCAAATGATAGTCAGGATCTCTATTAGCATAACCATAGTGGAGAAAAAGAGGGAACACAAGTGTGACTTAGTTTACGAATATACACACTGTCCCACAGACGAGCCTAGGACTGGCTGTACTACCATAAAAGCAAAGACTTCAATACAAAGAGAAATAGCCAAAAAATGAATAAAATGCCATAATTTTTGCTCTTTTTTTGGATAAGATGGCTATTGGTAACATTATTAAGGAAAAAATAAAAGAAAATTAAAATGCCTGTAACCTCTAAACAAGATCGCCGCACAGCTATGCCTGGTAACAAACCCTAAATGTAGGGGGTTACCTAATTTCTGGCATCCAACTTAATTTTTACAGTAAAGCTATCTCAAATGATCAAATCTGCTCCCTTTAGGAATACTGCGATGGGAATTTCATTCCCAAAAATCTACTTGCACACATCTATGGACACACACATATGCAGACAGACAGATGCTTTCCCTGCACCGAACCCTGGACTTGCCCTGAGCTGTGGCTGCCTGCATGCCTGCCTCTTATCTGCCTGCAAAACCTTAGATGGCCACACGGTGGCGACAAATTCACAGGACGCAATAAACGGGCCAGGTTCCCTTTTAGTTCAGGTCGTTCCTGCCATTTTTGTCCACAAGAGGGCAGGATGTGGAAAGAGCACTCCAGAAGTCCTCTCCATTTCCCCTGAATGACGATTTACAATCCGTAATACCCTCGTGCTCCGATGAGATGAAGGCTCTCCTCCCGCCTCCTAATAGTCTCAGATGTTCAAAGAAATGCCATGACATCATTGCACATTAACAGTACTTTAATATTCTTGAGTATGAGAAGGGAAGGGGGTTTGGAGAAAAGCGAAGTGGCACACAATCCTTCTTTTTGGCTACTGGTTCTCCTCCCGGATCTCTTCCAGAATGTTAATGAGGCTCTCCAGTCCAAATACGTAGCCTCTGTCAGGCCCGTCGTGCACCGTCTGGTCATCCCGAAAACCTTTAAAAGTGCTGTGAGCGAAGTCTATCATGCGCACGTCGACGCTCAGGGAAGGAGGTGGCTCCGGAGGCGGAGACTGGCATCCGGCATGAGGCTCCTTGTCAGTGGGGGTATCAGGCCGGTCAGGTTCCCTGCCCTCGTAGATTATGAGCAGGGAGCTGGAATAGAAGCGGTAGGAGGCCTGGCGCTCCAGCACTGCCTTCAGGCTGCGCAACTTGCCCAGAATGGGCTCGAACAGGTCCTGTCGCAGCTTGGCGCCGTTGTGCATGAACTGGTAGAGAGCGTGCCGAAAGCCTTCTATGGACAGACCTCTTCCGTAATACTTGTTGTGGCACAAGTAGTGGCCAGTGTCCATCTGATAGACCTGGTGGAAAGGAAGAGAAGAGCAGGTGACTACACATGATCATTATACTGTTTTTATAAAAAATAAATATTCATTCATTCATTATCTCCCGCTTATCCTCTATTAGGTTCGCGGTGGGGGTCCCCATGCCCATCCAGGGGAGAAGGTCTCGGGCGCTGGGCAGATAGACCCAGGACAGGGCGCCAATCCATCGCTGGGCACACTCACTCACACAGACACACTCTATATGGGGCAATTTTGAGAATTCAATTAACTTGATCCATGTTTCTGGACTGTGGGAGGAAACCGGAGAATCCGAAGGAAACCCACGTAGACACGGGGAGAACATGAAAACTCCACCCAGATGGGGATTCGAACCGGGAATCCCTAGCGCTGAGAGGCGAAAGTGCTAACCACTAAGCCACCGTGCCGCCTAAAAAATAAATAAATTAATTTAAAAAAAAAAAGAGAAGTGGCTTAGTGGTTAGCACGTTCGCCTCTCAGCGCTAGGGATTCCCGGTTCGAATCCTCATCTGGGTGGAGTTTCCATGTTCTCCCTGTGTCCGCATGGGTTTCCTCCGGGTTCTCCGGTTTCCTCCCACAGTCCAAAAACATGGATCAAGTCAATTGAATTCTCCAAATTGCCCCATATAGAGTGTTGTGTGTGTGAGTGAGTGTGTGCCCAGTGATGGATTGGCGCCCTGTCCTGGGTGTAATCTGCCCAGTGCCCGAAACGTTCTCCCCTGGATGGGCATGGGGAACCCCCCCGCGACACTAATATAGGATAAAGCTGAAGATGATGGATGAATGAATCAAAAAGAGAGAAGCTTCTCAATGCAAATGCTACAGCATGCAAAGACGTCAGGGCATCAATATGGGTTCTGTACGATTCTCCCACGACTGACGCCAGTGAACCACAAGGTCCCGACAGAGCTCTGATCTCTAAACTTTAATCCACTACAGAACTGAGTACATAATCATTCTGTGTGACGGCAGATCTGCAGTGCAGATAGAGGCATCGCAGTTGGACGCTGTATCAGTCAGACCGGCGGTCACACCCAGCTCCGGTAAAGTAGACCTCTATAAAGGGAGTTACTTCAATCACCCGGAGGTCTCATTACTCACTTCACAGCTCGTGTCAAAGCTCTAGAATTAGAAACGGGGAAAGCAGCCATTAATGAAAACCACTTCCTGCACTGTAGCCTGACCTAAGCAGGATGGTGTACTCATGGATAAGGGCTTTATCGCCGAGTTTGCGCATTTTACCAGGATGCACTTCCTCCATGACCAGAACACACCTTCAATATTTGTTAGAAACTATATAACCATGTAACTATATAACTCTAATCTGCTGAGGACGGCTGCAAACAGGGGGCTGTGACTCACAAGCCAATTCCCACTGTTCTAAGTTTAGAGAAAACATCAGGCAACCTTTTAAAAATGAGAACACGAGGGCGTGAATTATTATTACACATGCAAAGCTGCAGGTATGTTCACAGGATCACCTCATCTCTGGGTTAAATCAAAACAGAAATATAAATTTGCAATGGCATGAGAGTTACCTAACTAATGTAACCCTAAGAGTGAACCACACACACACACACACACCCCTGCTGACCTGCATTCCACAAACACGCACTCCCAGAGTTGCGGAGGTGCTCTGCTCACACTTCTTCATCTGCCGCGCAGCTTTCTCCTCAGATGCGTCGTCGCCGTGCTGCCGCGTGCCCATCTTAAGGTCCAGGATGCATGGGCAGCTGAAGTGATGCACCACATTCTCAAGGAGCAAAAATTCTAATGAATGAAGAGTCAAGGAACGAGCAAGAAAAACGATGTAATGCTGTTACATAAATTCTACACCTGCTGTATGTCGTGGCTTCATTTAAATTGTTTTACATTACTCGAAGATTATTGACCTGACCTCAACCTGTTAACCTGACTGGCCCTCACAGAGCCCCGATCTCAACCCTATCAAACATGGTGGGGTTATACTGTTATGGACAAGCATTGTGATTGCGTTTTGTCCATCAGTGCCTGACCTTACAGAAACTCTTCTGGAAAAATATTCCTGAATAGTTCAAAAAGTTTATAAAACGGCCTTTTTTGGATTTAAATGTCAGGCTCAAAATATTTTTCATCAACAAGTCCGTCAGTGCTGATATTCAATTCAGTCTACTTCCAAATTGAGAAATCGGTGCGAAGCTGAATACATTCAGCATAAGCCGTGTCCTATTTGCAGATTAGGGGGCTGATTGAGTAGATTGAATGGTCCATTGTGACTCCTGAGTGGTTCTTTCAGACATGTTGTAGACTTTAAGGAAATTACAACAGCAGGGTGGTCGCCACCGCCGTGCTGTTTTCACGTTTCACCACTTAGCAGCTCGAAACTAAACAATCCTGGAATGTGTGAAGCCCAGTGGAAAAACTAATCTGGCCCATCTCTCGTTTCTGCAGCTGCACAGGGGATTATCATTTTGACAAAAGGGGGCTTCGAGGCTGAGCTCTGTTCTGTTAGGGGACCACCACAAACACCTGAACTTAATCCTCAGATTAGTGCAAAGAACAAAAAGGACAGTAAGAGCAAAACATTTCTCTGAGGTGTTTTTTAGGTGCATTAAGGTGCGGGAGCTGATATTTCAAGCGGTGGAAGAGTCACTCTGCTGTGTGCACTGATTTAAAGCAGCGCGTGTTATGGAAACGTCATAAACAGCAAACGATTTCAGCTGTCAGTCCTTACTGTTCCCTCAGACGTCTCAATTGTACATGGTTTTCATTAATATAACAGAAAGCCCTGTTTAAATGCGTTGCTCAGTGTTGAGGTTACCAACGTCCCCGAACCATGCTCTGTGCATCATACAGTCATACTATACTGTTGCTGGATGCCTCCAACTGTCCAAAATACAGGTTTACATAAGACCATTAATTTATACATAAGGAGACGCATCCCAATAAATCCACCCATATAGTACTAAACTGAAATTTGAGTGAGATGAGGATACTGTAGAGCTTCCTCTCCTTGGACTCGGACCTCATACGGCTGAGCTGCTGTTTGTGACATCGGAGACTCCACGGGTTGTGGCTAATCTTCTCAGAGGTCAGACCGCTGTTGCTGTCCAGCATCTGGAACGGCACATCAGAATGAATGTGCAGCTCCAAACGAGGGCTCTTCAGCTCCTGCAAACTGAAGACACATATACAGAGATTAAACTTTGTTCTTTATGTCTGCAGTCATGTTTAACCCAGTAAACCCCCCCCCCCCCCCATCTGATGGAGGCACTAATCCCTGCACCACCATGCCTTTTTGGGCGTTTCTGCGTATTAAGTAATCAATATTAAAGTACTTATAGAAGTTCTGTGGCAGTATCTCTGGTCGATAAAAAAAAATGAGAACAAATTGTCGGGCTGCTTTGTCTTCTGTAGTTCAAAGCCAGATCATCAATCATGGCTGCAGCTTAACCGTATGAATGCATGTAGCTCGTAGTGTGGCGGCAACGTTCCACCAATGTAGGGCTTTAATGTACCAATAAATTATTTGCGGAGTAGCTTGTCCAACTGTTAGTGTAGGTCATGAGCCAAGAGCATATTGATCCACAAGATGATGAATATGAATTAGTTGAATCAGTGCTTTAAGACAGAGCTCGTATTTCTCTGTGAGGAACCGTGGTCCATGCGGTTCAAAAGATATTGTTACAGGAAAAACGGAGTTAAATATTTTATCAACATGCTCCTACGGCGAAGCGCAGCCCTTCGAGCAGAAAGGAAACAATGACCGGGTTTTGTGTTGCACTGTGTGGTTGTGCTGTACCACCTTTATTGACGTTCAAAAGGAATTCTCCTGTATTATCGATGATATTACGATTCCACTATTGCTATCAAGTAACCATCATTTTAGACAGTAATGGTGTAAAATGTGATTAAAATGACAAAGTTAACACTATAAATCCATAAGACATCATCAGCTCACTTGTCATTGCTGTCACTTTCGTGAGCAGGTCGTTCCTCTTTATGATCGCTGCTGGACCGATGCAGGCTGCGGCGCGAGTGCTTCCGCCGCGGTTGGTCCCTCTCGGGTAGGTCTTCGTGGTCCAGGCCTTCGCTCTCAACGTAAGGATAAGCCACCAGGTTTATGTAGCCGTCCAGGTCACCTTCAAAACACACCAGGACCACACCTGTGCAGATTACACAAGCAGGGTAGCGCGATTAGCAGAGATCAGGATTCTGCATTAACAACTTCGGTATGATCATCAGACTCAAATGCACTGGATTACAAACTCAAACACATCATTAAAGCACATATTTCACACTGAAGCTCCTGTGTTCACTCCGTGAAAGACTAGACTGAGTTTGTACTACTTCTACTATTACTACTACTACTAATAATAATATCTAGAGAAAACAAAATGTATTAAATGTTAAAAATACCAAGCAGGAAAATTGTATAATGTTTAATTCCAGGCATAAATGAGCTGAATAGACTTTGTGCCAATAGACCAGTGTGTAGAAAGTTGAGATGACTTTATTTGAAGTCAGCCTGACTGATGGTTCCACGAATCGGTTTGCGTCAGTGAAGTGAAAGCGAAGAAGCCGGGGTGTGGCGTGTGACTAAGAGGGAGCGGGTAAGAGGAGAAGGTGCGACGAGGGGAAATCATGCATTATCCTGCTGACTTGCAGCTACTGGTGGCCTTTTTAGCTCAGTGATCCCTTCTTGGTGATGTCATCCCGTTACTGGAGCTAATGAATGGAGACACTGCTGATGTCAGAACTGACCCGTCTACACCGGGGGCAGTGTCTGTGTACGATAGCGACTGCCTCTGTTTATAAGCCATGGAACGAAAGCTGCCACAACACAGTGCTAATACGGGAAAGGCCTGGATTTAATTGGGCATTACGGATTAGGTTTGTTTTGTACAGGCCTTAAAGAAACAGAGCAATGTTAAACTCGTCGGTCTGTTTTGGTTAAAGATTGTCATTCGTAAACAAAAAGGACGTGATTTAAAGTTCAGATACTGAGCTCACTGCTGGTCCATGGTTAATTCCACGCAGCCAGCATTTTATATCAACACAGTGGAACCATAAAGTCGGCGTGTCTAACGGAGGACACAGCAAGTGAATCATTTAAAAATTAAAAAGCTGTGCTAATAAATAAGCAACGGCCAATATGACAGTGCAAATCGACCACCTTAATACTGCTACTCCATAAACAGCAGCATCATTCAGTCAGTACAGTATTTAAATTTTTATATTTCCTCCCCAAATGTTCTTATGTGCACAATGCGGTGAAAACACAATGTTGGGACAGGATTTTAAGATCAAAGACAGACTAAGGGTCTTATCAAGGCCATCATGGTTTGTCCTTACGGGCCTCCTTCAACTGCTCTCGCCTCCATTCCCCTATTTATAGCGTTTTATTCCATTTCATACCTTAAAGGTTCGCAGCCGATTCCTCCAGGCATGCCGTAATGCATAAACAACGCAGAGCCTGTAGTTTGCAGGGACAGGCCTATTTTTAAACTCCTGCACAACCGCCCACTGCGAGGGGTAAATTCTACCGTGTGGAAAAGAGCCTGAGCTGTTGCGTTACCTGCGCTCGGATGAAAGGACATTCACATGGCTGTATTTATTTACTCCTGCCACTGCGCGAGCTGAGAGTCATGTCTCAAATCTAGCACGGTGCCACCCTTATCGGGCAGGGGGGTTCGGGGAGGAGGTGGCAGAAGCCAGGTGTCAAATGGGCTTTGAAAGGCAAGCTTTGTGCAATGTCACATACATTTCCGTGTTAAGGACAAACAATTGGCACATGAAGTTTACAACTCCAATCACGCCGAGTGTGAGCAGAAGGTAAAGGCCTAGATTTAACATCAATGCTGACAGGAATAGTTCTTTATCAGGGATGGCATTCACTGCGGTTCACATGCACAACACAACCATGCAGAAAAGAAGCGGTAGGCATCCTATAAAAAGATTTAAATAATCAAGCAGATTACAATTTTTTTTTTTTTTTTTTATTATCTACAATTGACTTATGTTCTTAATGTCTTTAGTATGTCCTCTATTTACCAGGAGCAGCAAAACAAGCACATCTATGTTGACTTATCATGCAGAGCGATTTACAGGCCTTTACATAAAAGGAAGGTCAACATCACAGGACCTCGATAGGATTCTAAAATCCATGCCAAAACTAAGCAGTTAGAAAAATTCCATCCAGGTTAGAGTCATTAGTCACTGCTGTGTCTCCATCACACGGACACTGGATGTCAAAACATTATTTTGCACCTGGCCCACGGTGCTCTGTTTGCTGCTGTTGCTAAAGCAGAACGGCATCAGCCTTCACAAATCAAGAGGAGGAAGTGATTCGAGGTCGAGATTAACGGCCATGTCTGGTTCTGTGCGCCGAGCTGACGCAGGTTCAGTTAAACCATCCTGCCTGTTGAACTTGCTGTTTAGAGACAGACCCTTTTTTTCTTTTTTTAAATGGCAGACTGGGGGCCGCTGTAAAAGGTTACCGTAGAGCTGCAGTAGAAACAGAAGATGTGTGGCTTGCACAGGAAACAGTGGGAAGTCAGGGTGAATGGGGGCTTCACGCTTGCTTATCAGTGTCAAAAATTTTTTTTTGGCCTGTGCCAAATTCAGATTACAACGCCAACATCTGTTGCCCCCTGTAACTGCAGCTCCGAAAGACTAAAAATGAACATGATAAGTGTCAACACTGATTACAGCACGACGGCTCTGATAGGCCTGCTGTCCATGCCATAATTTGATGATGGGTAAAAAGGGTATTAATAATGTTATAGCATGTGTATGGGGCTGATACACACTGATCATTTATAACCAACAATTTAAAAACGTAGCTTCTGTTTTAGCATCACTGAGAATCTCTGATGACATTCGGTAAATTTATTATGCAGGAACTTTAAAAGCCTTTTTTGTTTCTTAAAAAGTGAAACATAAAAATGTAACGGCAAGTGTTTACCTTTGTATTCAGGTGTGAACTCTTTCATTTCAGGGGGCAGTGATTCATAGAAGCGCTGTTCCCGAGTAATGAGTGGCTTGCAGACGGTGTGATCGTCGTAGCGCATCATGCTGGTGTGGCCGCCCACCTGGTGGACGAAGGGTTCCAGCGGCACCCCTCCACCGCGCCCGCCGTGCCCCTGACCCTGGCCTGTGTCGGCCGAGTTGTGATGCTTGCCCGACTCCATGGTGTGCGGGACGCACATGGCGCTGGATGGCCGAGTAGCACTGGGGGCATGGGCTCGAGCACGCAAGCCAGGCGAGCACGGGGCACACGCAGGAGGCGGCTGAGAGCGCACGCTGCCGCCAGGAGGAGGAGGAGCCAGCCCGCCAGCCACGCCCGCCAGCCAATCGATTCCGGCAGCGAGGGCGCTGGGACACGCCCCTACGGCTGCCTCCTGCAGGAAACCAGATGGATGGAGAGTTTGAGTGTCCACCTAAATCACAAAGCACACTTTCTAAACACCATGTGTTTCACAAACATGCAAACAAATGAACATCTTGGATGTAGACCAATCTCAGTAAACAATATATTTCTGCAGACATTGCTCAAGCAGGCAGCCGGTCTCATCTCATTTACTAATCTCTGTGTAAGGAGAACCCAGAAGATATAATTACAATCAGAGCTCAGAGCAGCAATTAATCCCTGACTTTTGGTGCTACAACATCCCTACCGCGCTCGGATTCAAATCAGGGTGGCCTCTCAATCCAAATGAAAATATAATCCTTCCTGACTGACTCACACATGGAGGTTTCGTCAACAGTTATAAAAATAAGTAGTGACATGATCGGTTGGAATTAAAATGAAAATTCCTGGCACATCATGAGTTTAGTTGCTAGCACGAGAAAAGTGTGCGATATGAGTCATGCATACACATATACATGTACACACACATACACACTCACATAAACAACTAAGAAACCTAATGACTAAACATGACAGTATAGCACTTCAGAGTCCTAATATAAAAAACAAAAGCCAATCGTAAAGCAAAAATTTCTATTTACATTTATATTTTTTGTGTGAAAATACAAAACAAAAAACTAAACAAAACAAAATTAATAAAATTTACATTTTCCAGTATTTCTCATGTGTCATTGGATTCCCAGACTAAACATGCAGTTAGATTTTCACATCTTTCTTGTTTTGTTGTCGGTAGTATAAAGCACTACAATCACTAACACAAATTAGGAGCTGTTCCATGTGCTGTAGCTTTTAAACTAACCTTCCGCCGAAAAAGAGGAGTGTTCACCAACATTCTGGAACACATACTGTTTTTGGAAGGTCTAACAGATCAAATCATGTTGCATTGTTCACTTAAACTGTTTTGTTTTTTGTTATTTTTTTAATAAAACTGAAATAATGGGGTTTTGTGTCATGTTTTTTTATTAAGGCAGTATTTTATAGGAGCTGCTAAAACACACAGGGAGGGGCTTCCTCCTCCTCCTGCCCCAAGTGCCTGTGCGATAGAACAGCCAGTAGAGGTTGTTGTTGCAGCGGCACAGAGGAAATCCCCAAAATTGTCTTCCTCCCAGTAGACACAGCTGATTGTGTCCGTGAATGCATGAGCAGCCCAAAAGCACTTTTTAAGACTTAACCATGAGGCTTCAGCGGCATTGAGCTGGGCACGGATTTTAGAGCGCCGCTCCTGCCACTCGATTCCTCCAAAGCACTTAAAATGAATTAAGTACAACTGTCTGGGTTATTCATTTATACACGACTGTCAAAAATGCAGACAGCCTTTTTAATAAGTCTCTGTCCTTGAGGAATAAGAGTCTGTAAATGTAGGACCTTAATGACCAGGATTTCATTTATATTGCTTAAGAAGCTTTCTTACTTTGTGGAGACTAAGCAACTAAATCTTTTCAGTTAAGCGATATGTTTAACATTATTACCCTCACAGAAAGACAGGAGTCTGATGTTTTCACACGGTCAGCATCGTTGAGCTACGAGTGTATTAAACTCCCGAACTGACCTGGCCATACATGGAATTGCATTTCAGACATTTTCAATTAAGCCACAGTGCCAGCATGTCTTAAACTGCCATGGGGATGAGTGGGCCTCTCACACCTGCCCCTACTATTCCATCTGACATTCACTCTACTACGGACACAGTGATGCCCGACACACCACATGACCTGGAAAAATTTGCCCCATAAACAGCCGCTGTTTTTAACTTCTTTGCCTAATTTTTTTTCCTCAGAGGACAAGCACATCGATTATAGATCATCCAAAAGGTGTGGAATTATAAAATATTCTTCTACTCAATATTTTTACTACTACTAATACAAATAAAATATTAGTGTCGTTTATTTAACGCCACAATTAACATTCCGATGACTTTATATAGCCATGTGTTTCGATTGCTGAAGACATTCAGATATATGGTACATGAGGCATCTTCATTGATTTCATAAAATCTTTTAAAGGCTAGAAAAAGAAGTTTAATTGTATTGTTAATAACTGCCTGCAAAACTAAACGTCCCTTATGAAGAGGAAACAACCTCGTCAAGAGAAAATGGTATTAATTCTATAAAAAATTAATCAGTAGGCAGAATTCATTTAGATGATAATTCGCCAAGCCTTTACAGACGGTTTAAACAATGTTTAATATGCAGGCGGTCCAGACCTCAATAAAGCCCAATGTCAGATAAGGTTTTCATAAAAACAAAACACACAAGACAAAAGCACAATAAGCTTCGAGCTGACCACATCACGCTTTATTGTTTTTTAACCATGCTCATTTATTAATAAGCTGTTAATTTGAAAATCTGATCTTCATTTCAAATGTTCAATTGTCTGCATCAACAGAAATGTAGAACAAAGCCTGGAGCAACTGAATGGAGAGACGAGTGACCGCAATTATTTCCCAATCCATACAAAGACACACTCCCACTGAGCACAGCGCTCTATCAGTTGGAGATGAGAAGCATCCACAGCACTAAACGACACTATTGGCCGGCTTCCCGTCACGCCCCCTAGTCTGTTTTGTCAATACACTTGTGGTGGGCTGCACATTTGCTGAGCCTTTATCGGATTTCTAACTAGAATTCCAAATCTCTCATTTGCAGCAAGGTTTGATTGCCATGGTACCAGAGTTCTCTTCATGTGCACTAATGAAGTTAATAAGGGAAGCTCTCAGATACACAAGTCGGATTTTACATACTGCAGTGAGACAGATACCCTCAGGTATGTTCTGCAAACTTGACCTAAATACATCCCCTTTGAAGTCAGTTAGGGGAAAATGTTCCTTATTTAAATTACAGGCCTACTAAAAACATTAAGCATCAACAGTTTGTGTGTCAAAACAACGGCAAACACACACACACACACACACACATACAGCAGATTGGCATTTCTGTAGTGGGAAGCAACAGATCACAAAGAAGCAAGTTACATCCATAACTTAAAAAAAACTGAAATACGAGAAGCAACATTAAGTCAAGTTATTCAACCCAAGTATTCCAGAGCAGGAGCGCTGTAGAGAACGAGTCTTGCTGGGGTTGTGGTTTCAAGTGACACTCATTCTTTTGCTGATTATTTTCCAAGATGGACCTTCTGGTCCCTCCTGATGGATGAGCGCAAGCAGAAGATCCCTCGGCTCAATTGGCGTTCATAGTAGTCATCACCATCATTAGTAATGTCATCATCACTTTCAAGACGTGAATAGTATACATTCGTCACTCAGTGGGGAGTCTTTGAGCACTGTATAGAGAAAGAGGCATTTCCTGGACTACAGCAAAGGCTGATGGGTAAGGACACCATGCTGGACAAGGAGTCTTTGCAGAATTAAAGGATTTTAGAAGACAAGACCAGAACAAAACACTAAAATGTGCATCATTACATAAGAAAAGCAGCAGGCTAGGTATCAGGAAGGTAAATATGCTCCTAGCATTCGTCTGATTCACCGCATTTCCATTTACACCCAGCTGAGAGAACATGATGACCACTGCATGGAAATGATGCTGGCAGACATGTTTAATACATACCTGCATTTCCTTTACTCAGCCACGATCACACCTCAAAACGATAAATAGTAATGCATGGCAGTGGCTTTTTACCAAAATAATTCAACTGAGAAACTAACTGCTGCATTTCTAATCATCACAGGTCTCAAGTTTTACTTCACATGCAAAAAAACAGTAACAGTGGTTTAGATCATTTACTTTCGAGACTGAAGGGGTGAAAACCATGGAAGAACTCTAAATATGTAACCTGTCCATTCCAGGACAAATGCATTTACGCATTACTGCTCACACTCACATTGAGTGGTTTGGTATTTTCCATCTCTTGTGTATTTGAACTGCAAGAGGGAGCAAGAACTCACCAAGAGTCTTATCTGTAGAAAGGTAATTACCTTTTTAATTGGCTGAGACAAACAATGTCATGCATAACAATAAATAAATCCATTCTGTGTAGACTAAAACGAAGCAGTGGCTGACCACCTGACAGCAAGGTCCTCTAAAATTCACACAATGAACTCAACATGGCAACAGCGATATCGGAGGTATTTTAAGGAGATGCACTCACATTAAAAGCCCTAGTTGAATGAACAACAGACTATTAGAAGGGATATCTCTCCATTCGCTGAACACTACATTGAGTTCTCTGGCAATCTTGAGCCACATATGTTGTTCCCACAGCCTGTAAACAGAAGGGGTCTGGGGAGTGATCAGTGGCTAAAATAGAAGCCTGGCCACATGTGCCTGCAGTTCAGACATTACCATCAGAACAGCAGAAAACCTCAATTTTCGCAAACTGGAAAAGAGCATCAAGCACCCAGTGGGGTTTCACGGATTACAACTCCGATTGTTTCTGTCCTGAATCGTTTTCTGATGCACAGTTCGCATTATGAATGGAACATCAAGAAGTTATTTACACATGAATTCAACATGATTCAAATGTACAGTGTTTTTCAGTTGCTTGGTTTCACAGACGATTTGCATTTTTTTTTTAAATACCATATTGATAAAACATATCTTCAAGCAACACCAATGCCTGTCTGTAATTGACTAACTCAATTTTAATTTTAACTCATTACACACCTATACCACACCATCTTATTCGTTATGTGTGTAACAGCAAGTTCAAGATTTACTTTTAATTATCTTTTGCCAACCACAAAAATCAGCACGATGTTAATCTCCGCTTTGCCCCTGAAGATTTTCTGATGCACTCGGATAGACATGAGTGCACTAGCAAATGAGATTTGTAGAGCTCTGGCACTTACATCACCTGGCAGAATAACATGACGCGGTCATCTCATAAGTACCACTTCTAAAAAAAAAATAATAATAAAAGTTTGCCAGAATTGGACGTTTTAACATTCTGAACTTTTCACATGCTCTGAATGTTGAAGTGACCGATTCTGGCAAACAAGTAAAAGATCACCTAGAAGCTGAACAAGAAGATGAGACTTTTCAAGGCTGATGCCTTTAATCACATGCATCAGAAAATTTGCATTGTGTGCAAATCCTGTGTATGAACTAAACCCCACATATCTTCCATCACCTGCAGGCAGATCATGTTTCCCCTTTTTTCCTTTCTACATTCTATAGCTGCCGAAAAACGGGTCACCTGACAGGAAGCTGTCATGTTAGTACAGCAGCTTTACTGGCCATTGATGCAGTTTAAGGGAGCAGAACATTAATGAAGCTGCAGTACAGGTCAATGGACGTGACTGTTTTCTGCAGTCTGCAGCTTCACCACTAGCTGCCTCAGAATTCGACACACTGCCTCTTTAATCTGTTACTTCAAGGTTATAATCACCCCTCTGACTGCTGTCTTTGTCATGTTAGCATTAATTGTTCTACTAACAATCTCTAATTCAGCTAAATAATATTTTCATAGAAATATACCCAAGTGATGCTTCTCATTTGTTCCAGTTTATGGCTAATAAAACGACCACAGAAGTGCGAATAAATTTTTTAATTTAGCAACATAATTTAGTAATGTATGTTGACCTTCATCCAGATTAACCAGTAACAAACATTTATCATTTTGAACTCCTCAAACCAACACATTTAATATTTTTAAGCACATTTCAATTCGAATTAAAACCCTCCAAGCTTCTCTGGTTAAGTTACCGTGAACTTTTGTCTGCACTTACAGGGTGTGAGGTTAATTCCAGCTGCCAGTTTTCCCAAACATTGCACAGTCTGTCCTCCGCTGAGGATGCAGCGGTACGCCGTATGCTATGGTCCAGTGTGCTGTGCTGAGGAATTTAACACCGTGAGTGGGTGTCTGCAATGCTGTCCAGCAGGAAAGTTTTTTTTAATGAAGTAACGCTGCTAAGCTGTCCACGAAACCTCTTCGTATTAAAGCATGAAATCACGGTCCTAACAGAAGGCACTTCCTCTCAGTGACCATTCCAACTGCTGCTAGGAGCTGCTGCACTAAAGGACCGTTCGAACAAAATAACAGAGGGAGTGGTTTAGACATAGGGAGGGCTACAAAAGAATGTAGAGGCTGAGACTCAGGGTGACTAAACGAAACCAAGAGACAGAAAGAAGTAGGACTAGACGACCTCACTAAGCCTCTTTTCTTCGGTGACCGTCGTGTTTATAGGCTGAAGTGGTAGATTAGAGCTCATCAGCCACTTTGGATTTCCTCTTGACTGCCAGTCAGACAGAATTACAGAGCTAAAATTAGTTCTGATCAAAGGACAGTGCGCAAATCAATGGACTAAACAAATAACTTAAGCCCTCGCTCAGGCAAACAAACTAAACACTTTTCATTTTCTGTGACATTTTTGCAAAGTCTCCTGGTGCACTAATCAATCTCAACATCACTTAAAAAAATAACAAAAACCCCAACATTTTAATAATAATAATAATAATAAAAAAAAAGAAATTGCTGCCCTTCTTAAAAGATAAAACAGCCCAAAATCTATGAAATGCCTTTCACAATATTTTAAAGTAAGTTGGTATAAATTGTAAGCTTGTATCAAAAACAGATCACTTATTATGTGAATGCAGAAATAACATACTATTTGCAAAAAACTAAACAGATTGAAGTTTAGGAAGCACAGATTCATTATACATATAACAAACAAATCAAATTAGAATCCAGAGATCAAGCGCAAAATCTTTTAATTAAAGGGAGTGCTTAATTATTCTGACTTTAATGAACGGTTAGCACACGAGGCGACATCCCTGCAAACTTTACCAATAAACAAAAGACCACAGGACATACTTAACGAGTGGAAAACAACCTGGGTTCCATCATCCCGAGGCATTACCACTTCTCTTTAGTGCCACTAACCACAGCCCATCAGGGTGATTTAGAATAGACGAACTGAACAGCAAAGCACAATTTAGGCAACAATTTTAATAACTAAACATGTCATCTCCTCAAAGTCAGCAATACTACGGATATGGACAGAGGCGGCTTCATGGCTGCCGAAAACCTGCATTTTCCAAATTTGTTGTGTGTCATCAATATAGAGAAACATACCAGCATGCAACGTCTGGTCTGCTTCAATTGTCTGCTCAGGCTTTAACAAGCAACGAGCCTTCATCACTGTTTTTTTGTCAGAACAGAGGATTAGACAAGTATGCAAACATGGAAGACATTACATTATGCAACATGCTGGCTTTCATCATTTGTTGTTGGGGGGGAAAATCAGTTTAAACGCAGAGCTACATGGTGGCTGGGTTATGGAATAAACGGCCGAACATCACGTAAACATCAGCAATCAAATGCGTCTGCGAGAGGCTGGTGTGCTATTGATTTTTCCCTGCTCACAATTGTCTTTATAAATGCCTTGACATGAAGCACAGGGAGGTGCACAGTGCACTGCATTGTTTGTTATTTCAGTTTGTGTCTTCTGGAAACATCAAACCTACTTTGGCCCGCTGCATATCTCGCTCTAAAATCATGGGGATTAATACGAAGTTAGCTCCACTGCTATATTAGCCTAATATTTTAGAAAGACATATGGGGTGGATACCCAGTCAGTCAATCAGCACAAGCAGTGATGTTGGACGAGAAAACCTGAAAAACATCGCTGAGACCTCGCTGTCAACTGCACAGTTTTTACTGAAGTGGTACAGATTTACTAACAGAATGAGCATCAGATTTAATCACAATTATTTATTTCTTTATTTTCATTATTAATCACCCACGATTATTTTTAATTTTTGCATTGAAACTAAATCAACTGGTATATTTTTAATCAATTTAAATTTAGATATATTTAGTAGTTCTACAATTACAGACTGCAGTTTAAACATTTTTTCGACGTACCCAGGTAGTACCCCTTTCTATGCTCTTTATTGATTGACCACCACAGACCAGATATTATTCAGGTGGTGCTCACGGTAATCTTCACTGAGCTCTTATGAGTTTCAATCAGATCATCAAATCTATTGCAAAACAATCTTGCAGTGTTCTGGCATTAAAGTGTTTAAATAAACCATACAGTAGTTGAGCCGCCAAAGAGCACATGGCAGCCATCAAGTAATACTCTATTGCGTCAGCTATCAGTGACACTCTGGGGAACGAGTGCCAAGTCCACAAAGGTCATTCTGTGCAGGAAAGGAGAGGCTGGGAATGAAAACACATGCCTGTGAGACGCAACTGTTCATGACTAACCGCGCATGCACCAATGGACAGACCTTCTTCCAAACAGCACGTGTACACAAACTGGCAGCAAGATGGTAAGAGCTCTGAGGATGAAGATGCTGACAGGGAAGAGCAGACATTTTCCACATGTCCCTCACCCCGATCAGTGTAAAAGGGCTCAGTGAGGCCCGAGTGTGTTATCCATGGAATGCATCTCATGCCAAAACACAAAGCCCATGCTGCAGTGGGAAGAATTCAAGACTTTCTATCACTATCAAGCCAGCTATAGTTTCGAATTTCAAACTGGGTTCGACTTCAACACAGATCCAAAACTTAAAAGCTATGGATTTGGAGATTAGGAACAGTGCTGTGTGTTTGTTAAAAAGGCAAATAAGCATTACAGTTCCATTTTGATTTTTATCAGGATGATCAAAACATTAACATCACCTAAAACTACACAAAATTTTAATAAAATTACAAGTAAACAGCAATAAAGAATACTTGTTATAAGGGGTTAGCAGAAGTCTAGTAAAAGGCAGTTTTGTGTTACAAAAAGCCATATTTTTCGCCTTCATTCTCCTGTGTCATTGCTCAGATTTAACCTGAGATCTTCACAGCGTATCCTTGCATTGTCATTGCAACCTATTGGCTGCTGTCCAGTTTCTAAATACACACGGAGACACCCTGTCTGTTCCACTGGCTTTCAGTTTGTTATTGTGAAAGATGGAGGCCCAAGAACAGAATTTAAAAATAACACCAATTAGGCTACACTGAAATAACCGGCAAATATATCTGATGTTAGTAGGTCACAGTGTTATGTGGAACAATTCCCAAGATAATTGATATCTTTAGCAAAGATCAGATTCGTCTGCTAGAAAAAAAAAGTTTCACGGACACTAATGAAGAAATGACATCATTTTGTATCTAATGACAAACTTATGTAGGACTGATGAATGCAACTGGTACAATGTACAGCTCTGACCTTCATTACAATGAAAGGTCTTAATCTGATACCTGGACCAGTTCATGAGCATCAAGGCTATAAATTAATATAGTATAATATATAATACAATAATTAATATTATTGTATTGTACAAACATTCAACTGGTTTTAGGCATTTAATTCCAAATCAATGAAATAAAATTAAACTTAAAAGGTCTTAAAAAGATTCTTTGACATCAGTTTGTCCTCTTTGTAACTAAACTGTCGTATTAATCCATGATGAGCAAGAAAAACAGCAGCTTAGTCAATCCGAACACACTGACTAACCTTCCACTGCTGCTGTTCTGTGTGCAGGTGATGTTTACCTGGTCATGCATCGAGGACTTTATACCATACAAACTACATTAAAACACACTGCGCTCAGGAGCTTAATAATTCATTTCGTCGTGTGTATGTCAGGAACCGTTTTCTAAACAATTGGGATATCCATAGCACAGTTAAATAAAAAAAATCCAACAATATGGTGTGATTAAACACCTGGTCACCTGAGCTGCACGCAGATCGTCTTAAAGAGGAAAAATATGTAACTAACAATGCAAACACATGCCATACTTATAATAAATAATTACTGTTGATCATAAATAAATTCAATCTTCACTCCATGGAACTAAATTATACAAATAAATTATCAATTAAAATAAATGCACCACTGTCTAAACACCGAGTCAGAACAAAAACTTTATTGACAAAAAAAGTGACTTAAGCAGTTTATTAGAAGTAACAATAACCCGATTCATCATTGATCTTTGGCTTGTGGTTAAGGAACCAGCCTTGTGACCTGAAGGTCCCCCGGTTCGATTCCTGGTCCCAACAAGTACCTTGGCTGAAATACCCTTGGGAAAGGCCCCCAACCTCGATCCCTAGGTGTCATGCACATTGCTGCCCACGGCTCTGGGCACTCTATGTGTATATGGTGTTTTTAACTGCATGGATGGGTTAAATATGGAGGAGAGATTTCTCTGTGTGCAGAGCAGGTAAAATAGATGACTATACTTTTTGAACTGAGCAGAGCACCATGGCATCAGCATCAGACTTAAATGAGATGTGAATTTCAGTAATCTATCTTACACATGATGTACAGATCTGTTATTAAAAAGCCATCAACCGAGGTGACTTACAGCGATCCGGTACATCAGACCAGCTCAGCTCAGGATCCCGGACCTGGATTCAAAAACCAGGCGGCGGCAGCAGACTCGCGGTTCTGATGCTTGAACCTTTATCAGAATTACAGCCCGCAACTACATAGCAGTTTGCTAAACGGACGTTTAGGTTAAAAACCAGACGCCGTCACGCTGTCACAATGTGCGGCTTAAAGCGTGTGTTGTGCAGGACGACGATCTGAATCTAAAGGAGTCGATTCATCAGCACGCCAAAAACCCAAACCCGCCGTCTTCAGATTCACAACCATAACGCACACGTTTAAGCCACGGATCTGAGGGAAGAGCAGCCGTTAGTTCGGTCGGGGTGTGCAGATTTACCGTGAGCGACGAGTCTGAGCCTCCATACTGAAAATAAAAACGCGAGCAAAGACTGAGGCAGAACCGCTTCCGGTGCGTTATCTGTGTTTACACCAAATGCATCCCATAAAATTCATCAACCGGGGATTCGCCCGTAAACGGATTGCTCTCGGTTTCTATAAAACAGAAAAACAGAACTATTTTCCTGGCGAACCAAACGGCGTAACGTTCATCAAAAACAAGAAGAGCGCAGGATGGAACGCGTCTGATTCAGAGGCTTCGAACGAATCATTTGCCAGAATAACACACGATCTTTTGAATCGATTCCTAAGCGGCTAATTCACCGAAGCACTGGGCGAACGCCAAAAGCGCGATCCGATTCCAGAACCGATTCCGCGACGGTGTTCTGTATGCTGGGAATCGACCGAATGCATTTATACTACATTTATACTACATGATGCTTCATGAGGGTGAGGTTCTGTGAGAACAGAGAACAACCTTAAATTAACCAACACAAATAAGCAGGCATTTAAATGAAACTACAGCAGCACTGCTGCACTAAACCACCACATCAGTGTCACTGCAGAACTGACAATAAACAATCCACCACCCAAATAATACCTGTTCTGTGATGCTCCTGACCAATAGAGAACCAAGAACCAACAGTAGACTAACAAACACAAAGAACACAGATGGACAACAAAGCATTTCAACGTTGGTGTTTGTGGAATAACTGTGAGGAAGACTTCAGAATAAACCGAATAGGTTTAGAATAAACGTCTGTTCTCGCAGTGAAACTTTAAAACAGAAAATATACCAGGATCTAGAAATCGGCATCACGCAATCAGAAACAAGAAAGGCATTTAAATTTGATCCGACTGAATTTGGATTGGAAATAATTTTGGAGTCTGAATTTGCATCGTATTTGCACAAATGCACAAACAACTAAAATAGCATTTGATGTTGAACAAGGCGTAAAGTAGAATAATATTTTAAGTTTAATATATATATATATATGAAAAATCATATACATCTACAGTTTGTACAGATTATTTTAGGTTCTGTTAATATGGACGGTGCCATGTGAATGTGAACTGATTGATTGATTGATTGGAAATTCAGTGTGGATGTAGATGTGATGGGGATGTGAGGATGTGATGTGGATGTGGATTGATTGGAAATTCAGTGTGGATATTGATGTGTGATGTGGATATGACGTGGGGATGTGGATATGAGATGTGAATATGAGCTGTGGATGTGATGTGGGGATGTTGCTGCACTGTGGATTCGTATTAATGCAGAGAGTAAACAAGTTCTGTCCGTGTCCTCTGTGTGGAATCGCCTCGGAGTCGATTCCTATTCAAAAAAAAAATCCATTCTCTCTACAGCATGCACGTTTACCATCGCTGCTCTTCACACAACGTTAAGCACATTCATTCATTCATTCATTATCTTCTGCTGCATCCTATATTAGGGTCCAAGGGAGAACGTTTCAGGCGCTGGGCAGATACAACCAGGACAGGGCGCCAATCTATCGCTGGGCACACACTTACACAGACACACTCCATATGGGGCAATTTTGAGAATTGGATTCACCTTGATCCATGTTTTTTGACTGTGGGAGGAAACCGGAGAACCCGGAGGAAACCCACGCGGACACGGGAGAACATGGAAACTCCACCCAGATGGGGATTCGAACCGAGCGCTGAGAGGAGAACATGCTAAACCACTAAGCCACCATGCTCAAAAAAAGAGCGAGTAAGTGTTTTTATAATGTTATAAATCTATTTGAACTCCACCCGCCATTCAACCCTCGTCATGCTGAGGCGAGGCAGATGGGGATTCGAACCGGGAATCCGGAGAGTAAACACATTTATTTATAATTATATATAATTACATATCATAAATATTGTTGTCAACAATTAGGCCACACGAGCCGCCAAAGTATAAATGACAAGTCAAAAGAAAAGCGCCGGTAAGGTGAGGTGAGCTCACCTGTTCTGTGACGCGTTGCTGTGGCTCTGAGGAGCTCTGATGAAGGTCTCCCCGAAATAATTCCACTTCATTGAACTTTATTTCACTCTTTTTTTTTCTCCAAATGGTTTCGATTTCCACTCGACGAGCAGCGCGTCTCTTAATGTCACATTATAAACGCGGTTATAAAGCCTTCACCTTCGAACTGACACGCGTTCTGAAACGTATTTCATGTCAATCAAAAATAATGAAACACTTTTAAATGATCTAAAATCTGAACCAACGAGCGAACCAATCTCCGTTTCCAGCCACTCACACGGTCATTGAGAAACAAGACGTTGGCTGTGTCCCAAACTTTACCTCACTACACTATATAGTACTGAGCGCGCGAGTGACCTCGATGCTTTTTTTCACTTTGAGTGAAGTGTGGCAGTGAGTGGTTTGGGACGCAGCCGCTATAAAAGACGGCGGACGCTAAAGCTAATATTTATCAAATCAAACGCTCGTATATTAGACATACCATAACCTAAAGGTTGACAATATCCTTCTAATTATGTAACTTAAAAAAACAGAGACGAAGAAACTAATATTCCGGACTCGCTCACGCGCTAACTTATTTTTGTGGCGATTGAATCGGTCCTCAAATCGAGCTGCTCCCCCACGTAATCCTATTGGCTAAACTCATTCGCGTGACACCCTCATCGCCCGTGTTTCAATCACAGGTTGCCTTACTAAAGCTAGGCCACTTAACTCCACAAAGTCTGTTCAGTTTTTTTTTGCTCTAAGTGATGATCCGGATGCGGTTTGAGACGTCACCGAAAACACACGCGTCGACGTGACGCAAAGACCTCGTTTTCATTTATTACGCGTGTTGATGCCATCTAGTGTTACAAATTAGGTTTTAATAAGGTTTACTCATTTTGATTTTGGCTTACTAAATCCGAATTCTGAGATCAAAGTCGGCATTCTCAATTAGTAAATCAGAATTCTGAAATATAAAGGTAGAACTCTGAGATCAAACCTGAAACACTTTTGCCTTTTTTCCTTCTCAGGGGCGGAACTAAGCGTTCATGTTAACGACACGTTTTAAACTGAGCTTGTCAGTCGATATCGACGAAACAGGACATTACATAAAGTGCCCGACAGATGGAGCTATAGCTTTTCTTTAAAGCGCGTTAAAGCAGTAGAAGCAAACGACGGTCTAATCTCATTTTGCATGTCACTAAGTGCCGTAGGGTACTATTTAGGGTTGAGAGTAGAAAACATATGATTATACATAGTGCACTTGTAAAGTAAATGGAAGAGTATTTGGGATTTATCCATCGCTTATCTAATGATTTGAACACATTGGTTGTAGCAACCGTAACGTCAGTGGAAACAACTGCTTTGGATTTAATTTCATTTTATTTTATTTTATTGTTATTTTAACGTCATATGAGCTCAGAATCAAATCATGAATCTCGGGTGAGTGTGTTTTTATTAATCCTTACAGTTCTATACTTAACGCTGCGTTTGTACTGAAAAGCCTTAATGTTTCATCTTAACGCTGTTTCTTAAAACGTCGCTATTTTTTGTTTATTAACTTTAATCTTTAATGTTTTTTATAAAGTCTATTGCACTAATTAATCTGCTTCTCTAAAAGAGAACACAATGCAGCGGGTAGGGTTATATGAACCGGATTAATTTAGTTAAATAAGTTAAATTAGACTAACACGAGACACATTAAAGATAAAAGCTTTTAATTACGTTCTTATTCGAGTGAAATGTTGATTCCTCGAAAGCTCTATACAGGTTATTATTACATCACTTATGTACAATCACAGGCCACTTTATTAGGTACAGCTGCTTATTTATTATTGTTTGTTAAATCAGTTTCTCTGCATTTAGAATTTAGTTCTGAGCAGAACATCCACAGGGGTAGATGGGTGGAGGGTAAATGGGTGGAGAATTCTCAGTATTGCAGAGATGATGAGGAATGAGTGTTATGACCATTTTATTCACCTTTTGCATTACTCACTTTCCTTTTGTTCTCATTTCTTCAGCGATGGTCTGATGTTTGAGCTTGAGAATGGGAAACCCAGACTTGTGTTATCCAGCTACGGTAACATACTGCTGAAAAATGTTCCAGTTGCATTATTTTTACTTAATTATTCAAATATCTTCATGAATATTCATTTTCTCTGATACAGGGGAAGCCAAAGCCTCCGGTAGGATGGGATTTTGTCAAGTAAGTTGTTTTGTAAAAAGCTATTTGAGATTTATATATATATATATATATATATATATATATATATATATATATATATATATATATAGGCGGCACGGTGGCTTAGTGGTTAGCACATTCGCCTCTCAGCGCTAGGGATTCCCGGTTCGAATCCCCATCTGGGTGGAGTTTCCATGTTTTCCCCGTGTCTGCGTGGGTTTCCTCCGGGTTCTCCGGTTTCCTCCCACAGTCCAAAAACATGGATCAAGTTAATTGAATTCTCAAAATTGCCCAATTTAGAGTGTGTATGTGTGTGCCCAGCGATGGATTGGCGCCCTGTCCTGGGTCTATCTGCCCAGCGCCCGAGACGTTCTCCCCTGGATGGGCATGGGGAACCCCACCGCGACCCTAATAGAGGATAAGCGGAAGATAATGAATGAATGAATGAATATATATATATATATATATATATATATATATATATATATATATATATATATAAATAACCCCTTTGGTTGTAATTATAGGCAGCCCAAAAGAACAGGGGCTCCAAATCCACCCTGAGACAGTGTACGAAAGGGGCTGATGTGCAGAGACACCGGAAGTGCATGGATGCTGGGAATGGAAACCCCACTGAGCAGGTGACTGTACACGGCAACAGGAAGAGCACGAAGAAGAGCGCTACCAATCATTGCAATGTTATCGGCGTCGTACGAGTTCAGTCACAGAGTAAAACCAAGAGCAGAGACAAATCCTCCAACTTCACAGAAAAGACTCTGAAGGAGAGTGTGGTCTGTTTAACTCAGGACCAACTTCAGCAGATTCTGGACAGCATTAAATTATCTGCTCAAAGCGTTCCAGAAGATTCAGCAACCTGCAGTCAGAAGCAAGTGTTTTCCTCACCCAGAGCAGATCTGCACACGGACATCATCTCTGCACCAGGAGAACCTGCAAAAGAAGAAAGTGCATCAAGTGAAGTCACGACTCGGGGAGGTTCTGACCTTCATTCATATAAAGCCAAATGTTTACCAGGAAGAGATGATGAGATGTAAGATAAAAATCAGTTTTGTAGTCCACAATTATGCGTCTGCAATGGTTTTCATCTGTAGACCCAAATAATGGCAGTAATTAAAAGTGATGAATTAAAAAGAGAACTTAATTTATTAGAATGTAATATCAAAGTCACGTGGCTAACACTCACTGTTCTCCCAAACCAGAAAACCTTCTGAATCCAGACCTACAGGTCTCTTTAGCACGTTAGGGGAACGAGAACTGGAGAGGGAGGCGCTGAAGGATAAAAGGACTCAATGGAAAAAAGAGCTAGGTAATAAACATGGCGGTGTCCGATTGCACGATCTGTACCAACAGGCTTTGTCGTTGAGTCTGACAAGACATTTAATTTTCAGCACAGTGAAGTGAAAACTGCTTGACATGTCAGGTGACACAGTGATCATGCGTGTCGTGGTGGTGGTGGTGCTCAGATGTGGTTAATTGTGTGCGTTCTGCTTTTTTTTCTCAGACGAACAAATGATTCTCAAAAAGCAGCACAGCGAGAATTTACAAGTTCGGTCTCAGAATGAAAAAAGCCAAAGAACTGGATCATGTGATCAGCTACCAGGGGTGAGTCCGTGAAACGCAAGTTTGGTTATCTAATCCTTATAAGCATCAGCCACCTTTGAAGGTACATCTACTTTATTCCACACTTAAATTCTACTTTGTATATAGATGGAATTTGTAGTTCTAAAATTACAGATTGGTATACAGAGGAACAGATGGACAACATTCATTTGTTATGGGGGGGATATATAACGAGATCGGACCTTTCAGGGGGCGGAACCACCGTCGCACATTGATTTTTTTTTTTGTAAAGTGAAGATTGTAAAGAACTATGTAGTTATTATTTTTTTAATCGCATTTTTTATCACGTGATAGAAATGCAAGAATCACATGTTCAGTCTTTATGCATCTTGCTTTTTTTAAATCTAGGTGCAAAGAAACAGACTGAGAATGTCCAACACTGAAACATCCGACTGCAGACCAGCAGTTCCACACACACACGGCAACACGAAGCCTCTTCATGCTGCCATTCGCTCAGCGTTCATAGTGGGGGTAACGTTTTCACATCACGTCTCCACTTTTCATTACAAGCCAAAAATACGAAAGTCCCCTGTTGGACCAGTTAACTTTAAATCTATATTATGTGGAATTTGTTTTTCTTTTTCTTTGTCTGTCCCCGTCTCGCCCACATGAGGGATTAGTGACAGTCCTGACACATGTTCTTACATACGAACGGTTATTACAGACACACTCCAAATTCTTGTAAAGTCCTCCCTTCCTTAGGGAAGTCCTCCCTAAAAGAATAAAATGAGAGTTTAGAATGGGAGTTCAAGCTTCTTCATAATCGACTAATTAGTTCAGATAACAATAATTCATTATTTACATGTTAATGCATGTTAACAAATTCTAATTACGATGACATGAATGCTTTATCAAGTTATTATTCTGAACCCTGACAGGAAGCTGCACCAATTGCACATGCTTTCAGTGAAGAGAAGAAGGAGCAGCAAAGACTCTGGCTGCAGGACCTTGAAGCACAAAGAGAGGAGGCCAAACTCCGCAAGAGGCTCGAGAAACAGAGTCAGAATCAGGTCCTCCACCCCTGCACTTCAAAGTCTGCTTTTCTGCTTTTAAATCCTCTCGCTCCTCTACTATTTAATGATTTTATCTCTTAAATGCGAAACACAGTCTTTGACGTTTTAAAAAAATTTAATACAAAAATTACATTTTTAAGGGCGGCACGGTGGCTTAGTGGTTAGCACATTCGCCTCTCAGCGCTAGGGATTCCCAATTCGAATCCCCATCTGGGTGGAGTTTCCATGTTCTCCCCGTGTCTGCGTGGGTTTCCTCCGGGTTCTCCGGTTTCCTCCCACAGTCCAAAAACATGGATCAAGTTAATTGAATTCTCAAAATTGCCCCATTTAGAGTGTGTCTGTGTGAGTGAGTGTGTGCCCAGCGATGGATTGGCGCCCTGTCCTGGGTCTATCTGCCCAGCGCCCGAGACGTTCTCCCCTGGATGGGCAAGGGGAACCCTCCCGCGACACTAATATAGGATAAAGCAGATGATGGTGGAAGCTTCTCAAGGCAAATGCTACAGCATGCAAAGACATCAGGGCATCAATATGGGTTAAGCGGGAGATAATGAATGAATGAATGAATTAATTCCATTTTTAATGGTTATTTTAATAGAAATGTATTACGCATCGTTACTTTTGTATAAGATGTTAATTCATTATAAAAATGATTAAACAAAGTTTGTATTTTATTGTGTTGTTTTCTGTAACGTTAATGTTTGTGAATGTGCACTGTACCGATGATTCTGCGCAGGTTGAGGACCACGAGCGCTGGGCCATGCACTTTGATTCCTTTCAGCGGCGTCTTACCGTCCAGCCGCCTTCCGGTGCAGATTCGGACAGGGGGGTGGAAAGCACCCTCTCCCTTCAGCGTGCACCCTCTCAGGCATTCTCCACAGCTTGGGATAACATGAGCGCGTACGGCGGCGACAGTCTCGGCCGAGCCAGCGTGGACACCACTCGGGGGATGCAGCCAAAATCTAGGTGGGAATGTTCAGGAGTTAGAACAGCACCTCCTGTCTAACCTCTATGACTCCACTCAAATAAAACATCCTCAGTCCTGTCACTCAGTCTGGTTAAATCGGTGGGTTGTGAGTTAATACTGCAGTCAATGGAGTTTGTGGAACTGCTGTATAAAGTCAGAATTAACCTTGAGCTAAAGCTGTTAAACTGTACACACCTAAATGATAAACAGAGGAGTTAATAAGTCAAAAATAAATCTTAATTAAAGATGTGTACTAAAATAAAAGGTTTTCATTACAACACAATTCCATGATTTAAGCACAACCACCGCAGCAAATGATTAAAGCACAAAAGTACTCCAGATCCTCGGTCTCATTTTTGATGTTTTAAAATTTCAAATGACAAGTTTGATTGAAGACTTTAACTTTTTTTTTTTGCCTGGGTAATGACTTCAGCGTTTGTCCTCAGCTACCTGCGTACCATGACGGCGCTGCTCGATCCTGCTCAGATAGAAGAGAGGGAGAGGAAACGATTAAAACAGCTGGAACATCAGGTAGGAGGTTGAGCTTTTAAGAAGGATGACCATCTGCTGAAGGAAAACAGAACAGTCTTTAATTTTTTTATAAAAGTGTTAAAATATGCTTCGCCTATTCGTAATGTCTTGGTCTCAGAGAGTTCAAGGGTGTTTTAACCCCTTGAACCCTTTTTTTTTTTAAAGTCATTTTCTTTCTCTGTAAAGCATTGCAACGTTAAAAAAAAAAGATAATTGAGCGTAATGCCTATTGCAGCGAGCCATTGAGGCTCAGGTGGAAGAGCGGCGACGTCAGAGGGAAAAAGAAGAGGCGGAACGTCGGGCGTTGGAGCAGGAAGAGGACAGGAGAGTGGCTCGCGAGAGAGAACGCCTGCAGCAGCAGTTTATAAAGGACACACAAATACAGAAACAAAAAGAGGTAACAGGATTTTTAAAAAATAGTGCTGGATTAATTAATTGATCGCTGCAGTTAATTTAAAACACTGGTCTGCAGGATGAGAGCATGCCTGGATCTTTAAAAGTAAAGCGTTTACAGATACATAAAGAAGGTGTAGAGTTAAAGCAAAGTTAAGTCTTCGGTCTTTTTATTCAGGAGTTACATTCAAAAGCAAGAGAGGAGCTGTATAAGAGTGTGCAGAGAGCACAAGAAGAAGCACAGGAAGACAAGCGTCTGGAGCGAAACAAGGACCGGTCCGAAAAAGCCCATAATGTATCCAACCCGATGAGCAGTCTGGGGGGTGAATCTGCCCTGCAAGGTGGGATATGCATATTTTATTTTAAATCATGAATCGTATGATGCAGCCTGTGTTAACAGATTTGATTCACATAAGTCTCATCAACAAAAACATTTAATCTGCTTATTAATTAAAACATGTGTAATCAGGAAAAAAAAACATGTATTTTCAATCTTTCATATAAATATTTACATTTCACTGTATGTTTGAATGACGCAGTTCTTAAACAGAGTTCAGTGGCTGCTCACATCACAACGCAGCGAGCCGAGACTCCACACACAGGACGCAAAGACACGGCGGTTCAGACGGGTAAGGTTACGAGAATTTTTTTGACGAGAAGCTTTTGTTGACAGAACGGTTACATACATGACAGACTTGATGGCTCTAAGATTGTAAATGGTTCCCTATGCCCATTCAAGGGAGAACGTCTTGGGCACTGGGCAGATACACCCAGGACAGGGCCCCAATCTATCACTGGACACACACACACACTCTATATGGGGCAATTTGGAGAACACAATTGACCTTGATCCATGTTTTTGGACTGTGGGAGGAAACCAGTAAACCTGGAGGAAACCGACGTGGACACGGGAACAACATGCAAACTCCACCCAGATTGGGATTCAAACCGGGAATCCCGAGTGCTGAGAGGAGGACGTGCTAACGACTAAGCCACCGTGCCACCCTTTATACAGATTACTTTAACTTAATTTATTAGTTAAAACTACCATGTCGTTTTCAGAATTAACTACTGCAGCAGAACTACCCATGAACACACACGGTAGCAGTAACGCATCAGCCGAGCACAAGCCTCCACCGAAAGGTAAACGAACCAGACGTGATGCCAGACCAGTGGAAAGAAATGGTGGGAAGGAGAACATGTGTACAGCAGCCAAGGAGGCCGACCCTTATGAGCCCTATTCCAGGACCAACAGAGCGCAGATCGGCCGGAAATCCGACTGGAACACACAGAGACCCAGTAAAGCTTTTGTCCCGGCGTCTGAACGCTACCCCGCCGCCATGCAGAGACACAGACAGGAGAGCAGGATGCGCAGGCAGACGGAGCTCATGGCCCTGGTGGAACGGAACTCTGTTTCCAGAACAGCGCAAGTCTATTCACCACCTCAGTCCAGAACCCAAGATCACGCAACAGTAAGACAACAGGATGATGCATGATGTGTCCAAACTGTTGGATTTACCTTCTTATAACTCCAATCTTTTCTCAGGGTGAAGATTTGCCTCAAGTTCAGTCCTCCAGCCGTCAAAGGTAAAGATCCGTATTCAGTTTCTTAGCAGCACAGTTGCAGGGAGCTGCTGAAATAACTCTTGAACATTTTTACTGAAACAAACCACTTTGTACTTAAATTAAAGTTTCAACTTACCTTCCTCTACTTTTTTTCAGTTGCAGAGTTCTCTCTCCACCTCTTCCTGCTGTAAAAGCCAGACTCCAGCAGCGCCCTCCACCCTGTTCCGAGGAGCAGACCGATGTCGGCTGGCCGCCATTATCAGATTACATTCCGTACGTTCGCACAGATGAGGTTTACCACCTGGATCCTCTTGCCCCCATGTCCAGACCCGCCACACACGAAGACCCACAGAGGAAACATGCAGGTAACGGTGCTCGATTATATTTAGAAACCCAGAAATAGTAAAATTTTATAGATTCTGGTATCATTTCAGTAACCCCACTGTTAGGTACAACCCATAAATTGGTCACCTGCAATTTCCCTCCGGGGATTAATAAAAAGTATTCGGATTCTGACCTCTAAAAGTTCAAATTAAAATGTTGTTATTGGTGAAATGAACTCTAGCATACTGGGCTTGCACTTCTGTCTTTAGACTTTAAACTTTGTACTTTGTAATCAGACTTCCCCAGTAACCGGCAGCCCACCCCCCTGATGCAGCGGGACCCTCTTCTCCACCCCGAGCTGTTGAAGAGCACAGAGAGACAGCAGGCCATTCTTAAAGGCTTGTCCGAACTCAGACAGGTGACTTCATTAAACATTATAATCCCATAAATTATGTTGCAAACACGCATCACTTTAACGCATCGTTGACGTGTGCATCGCAGGGCCTGTTACAAAAACAGCGAGAAATGGAGACCAGCCTGAGTTCTTTACTAGAAGACCCTGGCAAAGACCACGCCCCAGCATGTTAACTAAACAAGAGAACCACAGCAAGTGAACCAGCACTTTATCGTTGCGATCAGACGTTTTTGTTTTTTATCCTGTTACTGGTATTGTAGGGAATTAATTAAGGTGCTTGATCTTACTGGTATTACTTATGGGGTTGCTAATTGAGGCCCTTAATGTTTTTAAGCTCCACCACTTTTTTTTATATTTATTTATTTTTTTATATTATTTGAAAACAATTTTAAGTTTGTGTCGCAGCAAACAGTATCATTAAAGTTTTGAAAAAATTAAACCGTGCCATTTTTTAAATAAAAAAAAAAAACAGGAATTTAGTAAAACCAGGCTTCTTTTATGTATTATAAAAAAAATCAAACATTTACACGGACATTAAACAAACCGCTGCAGCAGATGCTCCAACGCACTCAACAGCTTCATCATAAAAACAATAGGCTAAAACCAGGTCCTAACAGCTAAAGCCTGTAGTGTTCTCCAAAAGGAAACCAAGCAAGACAACAACAAAATGTCAAAATACAAATATGGTGATCTGTACAAAATGATACAGGGACTCGCACGTCAGTCTAACTGAAAGTTTAAAGTGTAAAGTTTTTACAAGTTGCGTTTTCACCAGCTGTCGTAGCCACCTCTACGAGGATGCTGCGCGCTGCCTTGAAAAGGAGGGTTTCCGTGCCACGTGTAGCCCTGGATGAACTGAGTCCGGTGAATTTGGCCTAGCCGTACCCCCTGCTGAATACCCCACATGTTCACCGTCGTGCCCTGCGCTATGTTGTTCCAAGCCATCTGCATGTGACTGTTCGGTAGAAGCCCCCCCAAGCCTGACTGAGCGACCACGCCCAGTCTGTTGGCTACTGACCTGAGTCCAAGAGCACCGTTTTGAGAGGAAGCTCCATGACCATTAAGTCCAAATGATCCATGCGAAGTAGGCCACAGACTCCTGTTCTGCAGTAGCATCCTGTCCATTCCTGTGAACCTGTTATTCAAGTCAAACACTCTGGGGACAGGGAGCAAGCCTGCACCACCGTTCTGGTTCCCACTGTCCACTAAGCGGGTGTTCGAGGAGCTGGAGTTGGTTGTAGTGTTCACGTCGGTTACATTCTTCTCTTGACTCGGGCCCCTGCGTTTTGGATTTGCTAAAGTGTCTTGGCGCTCCGTGTCAGTTGTCTTATTCCATTTGTGTTTTGAGTCGATGGAAATATTGCTGGCGGTTTTCGAAATAATGAGATTCGTCTTCACAGAGGTGGGAAGATCGCTCACTTGAAGCACGTCTCTCGTTTTAGAGCAATCGTCCTGAGTCTGAGACACAGTGCGGCTCTCTGAAGGTACGTCGTCAGCAGGGTCGGGTGCATGCTCGCACGTTTGCTCCCTGCTGGCAGAGGGTTCATCCACACGATACTGAGCAAAGGAGGACGCATCATCGCTCTGACTGATCAACATTTGAAGGGCACTGATGTCAAAGGGTCTCGGTGAAGACCGTCTGGACGAGCAGGACTTCGCCTGCAGTCGTGCCTCTCTGAAATGAGCAATCGTGGCTTTTAAAGCTTCAAAATCCAGATCCCCGGGCAGTTTGGTGGCCGAAGAAGGCGACGCCACGTCGAATGGGTTGCTCACAGGATGCTCAGGGTCACATGGGTCTGAATCAGCAGCCTTTTGGTTTGTTGTGACAAAACTCCTCTCCTCAACAGAAGACATCCTGGTGACAGTCCGAACATCATCATCTTCCACTAGAGCGACAGAGAGGAGCGAATACTTCAGAACCTTGTAAGTAATTAGTTGATCCTACAGTCTCCCCTAGACTTAAACACATTATATACACTAACACATCACCACCACCACCACCACCAACCACCACCACATTGAGATCACTGCACTGCTAAGACTCAGCTGCTGACCAAATAGTACCTTCACTGTGATGGTCCAGCTTAGAGAACAGAGTAAAGGGGACTAATGAAATTATGTAGAGAACCAGATGAACTACAGTTGATCTTTCATGTCTGTTATCGGTCAGTGGCAGCACATTAGTTTCATTACTGCTGTCCGATGTGATAAGGCTACTCTAGATGGCACAACACAGAACAAACGATGTTTTGATATCGTTAATAAAGAGATGAAGTGCAAAACTAATATTCCGCGTGTAATGCATTAAGTACATAATTGATTCACACTAGGCCCTCGGCAAGAACACACCCTCGGACATGGAGACATCATGTCCAGGTCAGCCGAATGCAGACCATACCTGCTGATGATCAATGTAGAAGGTGGACTTACATGGTGATTCAGGACAGGAAGAAAGGTCTAAGGATGGAGGTCTGTCCAGTGCTCCACCAATCAGACTGGCCATGCTATACAGGATGTCATCGATGTTTGCAATCACAATGCCGCTGCTTGAATATTGTGGAAACATCTCAAACCGATGCTCTGAACAAAAATAGGGGGGTGAGGGGTATGGGAGGATGGTTGATAATGCTGTTAGGATCAGAAGAAGGGTCTGCAGAAAACATGATTTAAACCAGATGCTCATCCTCATGCAACTCAATTTATACAGTCGTCTGGTGCACTGAAGCACACGTCCCACTACGGCTAGGACAATTTAATGTTTTAAAATACTTTAATCAGCCTTTTTAATTGTGGGAGGAAACAGAAGACCTCAAAATGAACCCTCACTAAAAGATAGCCTTCACCTCAAATTAGGTGATAGTATTTGATATAATAATGAAGAAAAGCTCAAACAAATTAAGTATATGCATACAACAGGATTCACAGTTAAAAAAGACTAGCTGAAAGCCAGCACCAACATTTAAACAGAAATGAAGTTTGCAGTGAGCTCGAAGGCTGAGTGTTAACGGGTTGCAGTTTAGTGCGTCTGCCACGTTTCTGGACAGTTTCAGAACAATAGGAATCAGTAATAACATTGAGAGAATAAGGAGCATTACCTGTGAGGAATATAACATGGCGTTGTCGAATGTGTTGCGCTTGCAGCTTCACCAGACAATCCAGACCCGGTGCCTGGTGTAACGGGGAGTCACACTCATGGTATGACAGAAACTCCACGATCTGTTTCTTATGGTAGGTGGTGAGCAGGTTTAACACGTCCAGGGCTTCACTTTTACTCCTGGGGAAAATAAACAAAAAATAAACAAAATAACAAATGTTGGTAAGTAAAAAAAATTAATTAAAAAAAATAATTTTAATAATCCAATTTTTTTTTTCATCGTTACACATTATAAAAACTGTGGACATCACTGCTTTAGTTACACTGCCATTTATGACATTGCATCTTATACACTCCGGCGTAACCGTAACAGCGTCCTGCATTAACAGGAGTGTCTCTAACATAAAATTAAAAAACCCTCTAACCTGCTCAGCTCCTTGACCTTTTTGTGGGTTTTGCAGTGCACTCGCCAGCGCCACGGACTCTCGGGTGTGTTCAGCTCCTCCAGATAACTGAGAAGCGCCTGAAGTCTCTCTGCACAGAAAACAGATTCTCTCTCTAAACACTTTTGAATGGCATGCCTGATGCGCCATCCGTTAATAATCCCCTTTAATCCAGGATTGAGACTACTGCGGGTGCATTAACACTTAAACCCCCCTAAAGACTTGGCCCATTTATGCTTTGATAGAAACGTAAATATGAAAATATTTTCATAATTCTCTGGTGAGAATCTCTTGGTACCTATCGAGATGAAATCAGGATTAAGTACAAGTTCGTCGGAGACGATGAAGCCTCCAGATACGAACAGCTCATTGTAGGTGTGATTCTTAATGTCGTCCAGACTGTCAACTCCAGCAAAGCTCACCGACGGCAGCTTCTTCAGAGACACCAGCGCCGGAATCTTTCAGTAGAAAACAAAAACACATTTTAAAAAACTCTTTTCCCCCATCTAATTATTTACCATATTACTTTATAAAAGTCCACGTGTCACTTTAGCTCCTCAGACCTGGTGAATATGAGCATCGATGTCTATATTCTGGATAACCACCAGCAGTTTGCCATTGCGGTCCTTCTTCTGTAAGAAGGTCGGAGGGTCACATTCGGGGTTTCCGAGCTTTAGAAGGTATTCCTACAACAGACCAAATGGCAGATTAGAACTGAACACTGCTAACCCAGATGCTTATGTGGGTCCACGGCATACCTTAATTTCCCAGCAGACATTGCTCTCTTCATCTGCACAGTGGATGTAGAAGTGGCTCGTGTTCTTCTGCACATCCTGAATGATCTTGGCCAGGCTGCTGATCATCTCTGGACGCAGTTGCTTAATCAGAGAGCTGATGGCGGCCGGAGGCGGCTCTGGCGTCACGCAGTCCTTTTTCTCTTGGCTGTCGGACACAGTCTCACCCGCAGCCAATCGAGACTGGGCCTCCACGGCACGACTACCAAACGCCGCAGCCGGATCCTTGGGAAAACCACTGCCAGCCTGCCCCGGTGCGTTGAGCTCTACTAATTCGTCTATGCTCTTGGAATTCTGAATATCTGCGGGAGACGGGTTCAGACCCGGTGTTGTAGCCTGCTGTTGCTCATTGTGGGCTGAACCAGAGGATGAGATGATGCTGGCGGAGGCAGATTGATGAAGTGCGTCGGTAACAGAGACTGAGGAAGTCTGCATAGCACCAGCCCATGTATTGTCTTTGGGGTCTATGAAAGCACTTAGACTGTCTCTGAAGAGGTCGATATAATTCTGCACATGTGACGGCGTGTTGAAGTGCGATACATACTCAGAGAACGGCAGGATTTGCATTGGTGCTGGAGTCCTCAGAGCTTCAGTGCCAGAATAAGGAACGTAGGAAACATGCTGTCCCCTCAACATTTCCTCAACCTCCGTCGAGAAAGCGGAGATGTGCTCATCAACGATGGAGTCGACGTCTCGATCAGGAGTGTCATCCGTTTCAGCGGGAGCAGTCTGTTCCGAGCTATTGGACAGGATTACGTCAGGAAGTGCGGGTTCTTTGTCCTCTGTGCATTTAGGATCAGGCTCTGGCTCCATTTTACTGTTTTTGGGTTGAACTGGAGCAGGTTCATTCCTTTTTTCTGCGATGGTTTGTGTCGACACGGTCGGGCTTTGCAAAAAACGAGGATCGTCGACGCTTGTGTCACTGCGGTGACTGTATCGTTCTGTTTTCAGTCCTTCAACAGGAGCCAAAAATAAATAAATCAGAACATGAACAAATGTCTGTACAACAGCAACAATGAAGAAGAACCATGAAATAATCTTTACATGAGCCCGTAATTATTTCTCAGTAAATTAACATACCCGTAATAGGAATGAGGACCCAGGGAATGGATCTCTCTCCAGAAGCCTGTCCGCGCTGCAGTCCGTTATTCTCAGAACACGGACTAAAGGCCTCTAAGCTGCTCAGACTATTTGTGGTTTCTTCCTGAAATCATAGTACAGTAAATCAGATTAAAATTTAACTTCCACTTATTTTAGAAAAACATAAATCTACACCAACAGTATGTTAAACACATACAACGAAGCATCATTATTAAAAATAAGGGGATTGGGTGGGGGGGGGGTATGAGTAGCTGGATGTTCGGTGCAGAAATCTGACACTGGGTTTGTGAAAGAAAAGCAGTTGACACTACCTGTATACCCAAAGACATTTTACTGACATCAAGATAAATAATATTACTGCCTTAAAGCAAAAAGAAAAAGGTCCTGGGTTTTATTCCTGACCAGGACGTATGTGAAGTTTGCATGTTCTCCCAGTAACTGTGTGGATATGCTCTGGGAGCTCCCAATTTTCTCCCACAGCTTCCAGACATGCGAGTCAAACAATTACAGGAAACTAAATTTGCCCTCAGGTGTGTGAATAGGTTTGCCTGCACTGTGATGGAGGACCAAACACTTTGGGGCATTTCCCCAACTTGTTGTCTGGTAGGTGCTGGGACAGGCTCCAACATTCCCTACGTGTTACTTATTAAAGTAAAGTGTCTTAGAAGAAGAATAACCAGCAAGTCAGACAAAAATGTACCATACCTCAAGGTCAGCTTTTTCCTGCACCGCTTGATTTTTATTCTCTTCCTTGTCCACAAAGCGCACTCGCAGGTCAGTGTCACAGTTGGCTGGCAGGCCCATTTTGGTCATGCTGTCCTGCAGACTGATTTCTACATTCTCACCACTGTTCACATCCTCAGCTTCGTCAGCGTCGGTCATCGAGGCTCCAGAGAAGGTTTTTTTCAGATTTTCCAGCACCTTGCTGCTCAGTGCACCCTGCATCCCGTCCGTCCTCAAGTCAACATCCATAGATGCTTTACTGAGACTGTCCAGAAGCTGCACCACCTTTAACACCTCCTGGGTCCTGTCCGTTCTCAGGTCTGTGTCTTGAAGGCCGATGACACCCAGAACGTTTAGTAGATTTACTTCAAAGAGATGAAAATAAAATCATTAATACTTTTATAATTAGTCCAAATACAGACAATTCAGCATCTATATAAACAGTAAACTTCATTAAGAATGACTCCATCGTACCTTCACTTTCTCCATAGTCCAATTTCAAACACTTGGAAGTATATTCCTGCACTTCTTTCTCCAGCTTCCTCTTCTGACCGTAAGCATGGGAGGTGACCGCCTGCGTCTCCATAAGCTCAGCTTCCTTCAGGCTTTTGTTCAGATGAATGACTTTTAGAAGTTCCATCATTTTTTCCACATTGCTCTGATCGTCCTCCACGTCCGTGGTGCCTCGGTTAGGATAGGGCTTAGGAATTTCCCCCAGGTTCTCCACCATGTTTTTGGCTTTCTCTACAGGCATAGTGAACATGCTGGGACTGTACATGTAGGGGAGCATGTAGCTTTCCCAAATAAACCTCTGCCTTGGAGCAGCAAAGACTTTCTCCATGTCATCTAGCTTCTCGTCGTAGTTGAGTCTGGCCTGCAGGTCGTGGCTGGACTCAGGAAGGCTGCTGAAGTATTCACAGATCTGCTGCTCCACAGCCATGTTAGGGTTGGCTGGAAAAGCTGAGCGCATCTTGTTGAGAGCGTAGTGAAGTCCTGGTACAAAGCAATCCAGTTTTGGCATGATGGGTTCCTCAGGCAGAGGGGTCATAAGACCACGGTCAGAAGTGGCCCTAGATGCTACAAGAGGAACAAATAAACAAGAGAATAAAAAATAAAAATAAAAAAAAAAAAAAAACTTTCCAACAGTTGGTGGATAAGTGTTGGTAAAGGTACAGAGTATGTAGTTCTTCTAAAAGTGTTCTCAAACATACATCACACTCTATCATATAAAATAAAGTCCAATGAAGTAATTAATTACAACATTAGAGAATTATTATAATGGAGTAATACTGTGAGTAAACATACTTAACACACTTACGTGACTTCAGGACGTCCCGCGGCCGGCGATAAGCAAAAAGGGCTTGCAGGCAGGATTTTTTCCAGCCACTCCAGCGTTCTTAAAACCCACAACACAGAACGTGTTAAACCATTACAGAGTAATAACAACAACAGGGCTCAATGTGTGTAAAGGACACATACCACTCGAGTTAGACATCTGTCCTGAGGACAAGAGGAAGAGGAAACCCTGATCATTCATTGGAGTTACCAAAACCTGCATATGTGAGAGAGAGAGCGAGAGATATTGAGTCTCTATCAGTACAAATCGACTCAAGTCCATTTTCAGTTGAACTTAACATCGAACTCAACATGCATCAATTCAGCCGTAAATAACAAAATGCCAAAAATGTAATGTGTAAAATGTTTGGAACGTACCAATTTACTCTCTTCTAGTTTCTGAAACAGTTCAGTCAGGCCGTCCCCTAGTTTGCTTTTGTCCACCACTTCAAACAGACAGCAGTGCATCCCATTTCTAAACACTACAAAATATCACAGATATAAATGACTTTATTAGAGGGATGTGAAAGAAACATTACTAATAATAATAATAATAATGATGATGATAATGAGTTGGACTTGGGGAAGAAAATATTTTTACCCTCATGGCTGCCAATGTAAATGTCCCATGAAAAAACTGCTGGTGGAATGACTTCCTTCACTTGGTTCAGTCTCATGATTTTACCGATCTCTATCCGCTCTGGCCTGCAATATCAGTATGAAGCATCATCCAAACAAAGCAACGGCTTCTGAAATCTATATAATACACATCAGTGCTTTAAAGGAACTCACAGTTTAAAAGGTAGGAAGGGATGAGAGGGAGAGCTCAGACTGGCTTGATAGACCTCCTTGCTTCTGTTCACAAAGTGACCCTTCCAGACCGTGTAGCCGGAACGCTCTAAAGTATAAGTTATATACACACATTTGACATTTATTAGGGTTACCACCTTGTTTCTAAAATCACAGTCAGTTGTTTTAGCTCCTCTGACCATAAAAATGCAGTCTGTAGGTTTATAATTAGACTGTGGTCCATTAGTTTACAAACATTCTTTATATTCTTGAATGGTCAGGACCACCACAGATCAGGTATTATTTGAGTTGTGGATTGCAGTGACTCTGCTGGACTGACATTATCCAGCAAACAAAAATATGCAGCACAGACATACGATCAGAGAATGACTAACAAAATGACGATGGTTCATCTCTACTGTAAGTGTAATTGATACACAGGACACCGAGATGTTCGTCTCATAGAATGGTTGAGGAGTGTACACTCATGTTTATACAGTGCATGCATCTATAAAGAGCAATTAACTGTATTTAAAAATATCTGATTGGACGTTACACAGAATAAAGTGCTTATTTCATATAATAAAAATCTAACAGACCTGTTCCAGTCCCTGAAGACTGACTGGTACATCTATAGCAGAGAAAGAAAACCAGAGTTTTAACAGTTTTCAGTTCAGTCCTGTTACAATTCGAGTAAGTGTATAAAGCTTTTTAAAGTTTTGTGAGACGTACCTTTGCAGGGCCGGTGGCTTTTGTCCCACCGTTATAGCTTCCTTCCCTCGAAACTGGAAGGACACAACAGCATAGGGACATACGTGTCTCGGCCTGGACGCCAGTTCAAAGTCCACATACTCGTAGAAATATTGCTGTAAAACAGAACCATAAATGACTCCTATGGCACGTGCAACAGGGAGCCTTCAGAATCACCTCCATTACTACAATCGAGTACACATGTGGCCAGTAGAGGTCGCTATAACACCAGGAGTGAGGGCTCATGTGTATGTGTAACTTATGATGTACTGATGACCTTATTCGTATCTGGTTGTTCTAATGAGTGATGATCACACCACTGATGTCTTCACTTTCACAGAACATGCAAATAATGATAAAATAATAATATGCACAGCTGATGCTACCACAGGAAACCACATGTTCCATCTTTCCCTCTGATATTTTAATAAATAAAGTCAGTGTGCATTAAATTATGTTAAATTTGCATTAAGGCTACTAAACAAGCATCAAACCAGATGTTTGAGACAAACTTGTAATTAGACATTAAATGACCAGTGCTTGTCACTCAAATGCTTAAATACACAAACCCAGTGCGTTAACCAGAACCATAGATACCTGTGTAAACTCAAACGCCTTGAAGGCCTGCAGCGACGTTACTCTGGTGGCATTCTTGGAGAAATGACTGTCAAATTTGGGAGTTGGGTCCAAACACTTTGCCTTGTTCTCATAAATGCTCTTCACTTTACCCTTAAAGCAGATCAGATCATTAAAACACAAACACAGTGTTTACTGTATGATGAAAGGGAAGGGCCCGAGTTTAAGCTTCAGTACCTTTATAACTTTAAATATGATGATCTCGCCGGTGGAGCCGGGTTCATGTGGGTTGGCCTGAAGCAAGTCTGAGTACTGACACAAGTACACACCTAAAACATGAACATGTAATTATTAATTAATTTTTTTCTGTCAGAAATCACTTGAGGACTTCTCTGGCTGCTAAGCTTTGGGTCACTCCTCTGTCAGAAGGCCCATGCGCTCGTTACAGCTCATTTAAAATTCATATTCATGAGTGTGTAGTTACTGTTTCACAGCTAGTTCACAGTTAGTGTTAAACTACCTTTAGTAAAATGTCCCAAAGTGTTCAGCCAGCTGCTGCCAACAGACAAACCCTTTTCACAAAGCAAAGGAACCTGAGAAATTAAGATTAAAACAATCATGTTGGTTAATGCTTCCATTCTTAAGAACATAGTTTTAAAAATTAAAGCCCATGTAACTAAAGGGTCGAATTACTGCTTATTTTTTTTTACTTGTCGCTAAAATTTGAAATGGTACATAAATACGAATAAGTACAGAATTATAGAGAACGTTACCCTGTTGGAGTCACAGAGCAGAAAACAAAATGACTCAGTCAGCTCTTTTTCCGTCCGTCCATCCTGCTTTAGTTCTCGCCTCTTTTCCACAAACTGCAGATTTTACCCCCCAAAAAAATTTTAAACTGTTAAGACACCCATGTAAAAAAACTATGAACATAACTTTCTAAATCTAAACATACAAATTAGATTTATTAGACTCATAATTTGATGACATCCTTCTGATCAGCTGTTTAATTTGGAACAGCTTCATGATTTAGTTTGTGGTAAATTTCTGTATATAAGCAGCACTTTGATTTTGTTCTCGTTTTAACTCACTTTTTACTTATAATATAACTCATAATATAACTAATAATATTAACATGCGGTTTAGTCACATCATCAGTTACTTTATTGCACGACTCTTAAACACTCACTTCTTTCTCTAGTGGTTCGTTGTGGATGAGACGAGGTTCCGAGTACACAAAGTTTCCTCTGGAGGCTGGATCCTTATAGTTTGAGATGATTATATTAAGAATTTCTGCAAACTCTCTGGACTCAGAAGACAAGGTCTGGAACAGAGCTGCAGAAATAAATCCCAACATGACATTAATTAAACATTCAACACAGACTGACAGTGCTGGTTTTAAAGCAATAAACCAGCCCCGTTATGTTCAAGGACACAAATCTGCACATTTATTGCCTGATTACTTTTTTAAAATCGTTTATCAAGGTTTAAAAAATTAAACAAACACACACAAAACAAATGATTCAGGGAATATCATTATCGCTTGTGATTAAGCTGTTAAAAAAATAAACATGGCCATTTCATGATTTTGATCTGAAGGAACTACCAAGATCTTTACAGAGCCCTACGCTTGACCTCACAAACCAAAACTTTGGGATGGACTCAAGAACTTTTGGAATATAAGTTGAGTTTGTAGATCAGAAACTTTATAAGTAAATTAGCAGTTTAATCAGTCACCTGAATGAGAAGGACAGGACCCACAATGAGGATCTGATCAATAAGCATCGATATTACAGGGCTCCATGTCAGGGTCACCTGCTGGACTAGGTTTTCCAACCATTTATTTTTTTTTGTGGTCAGTCTTTGTGTAGTTGCGTTCTCCCCAGTTAACCTATTGTGCTCGGCTTCCTCTGTAAGCCTACAGACCTGATGTGTGGACCTTCATAAGGTGGTGGGGTCAGGGCATTGGGCTATCAATCTGAAGGTTGGGAGTTCAAATCCCAGGTCCACTGAAGTTACCAGTATGGGTCCTTGAGCAAGGCGCTTTACCCTCATTGCATGGATGTTGTGATTAACCCTGTGCTCACCTTGTAAGTCGCTTCGGATAAAAGCGTCCAATAAATGACCAAATGTAAATGTCATAGGTCCTGCTGTTTACCTAAACTCTAACCGCCCCGGTCCATATTCCCACAGAAAATCCAAAAGCTTGGTTTTGGATATAGATCAGTACAACTCACCAAACTGTGATGGTCCTCAATTAAAGACTACCTGCCAGCAGTCACACGTCTACAGGCTCACTGAGGACAAAGCCTCTCAGGTGAGTCTGGGTGTGGTTTGAAGAAACACCGCACGTCCTGATGTAATCCACCAAACCTGCTGGAAGGTAGTTTTTAATTGAGGACCATCACAGTTTGGGTATTTGTACTGATCTATATCCAAAACTGAGCTTTTGGATTTTCTTGTATGTATATGGACCGGGGCGGTTAGTCGCTTTGGATAAGAGCATCTGCTAAATGACTAAATATAAATGTAAAACTGAGGACACGCTTCCATCTGACACGGTAACACCTTAGAACACTCAGGGATGCTGGCTGACACGTGACTGCTCACATAAACGACAACAAACCCACAGCACAAAGCTACACTGATGGAAACGAAACGGGATTCTTCATCCAATCCGAATTCACCAAACAACAAAGAGAATGAGGACGCAAACAAACATTGTCATGGGTGATGCCATTAACAACCCTAAACCCCCCCCCCTTCTACCCTGACTGAAGACATTCATCTGCAAACAGCGTTCATTACAATAGAACACACAGGACGGGCATCGAGTTGCAGCACAGAGCAACCGCAGCACACCAACATCACACTAACATCACGCTAACGTTACACTAACAACACACTAACGTTACACGAACCTCACACTAACCTCAAACGAGCACCACACGACACGAACATCACGCTAACGTTACACGAACAATACACTAATGTTACACTAACAATACACTAATAATACACTAACGTCACGCTAACATCACACAGCTGAGTGGAAACACGGCGGGCGGGTTGCACCTCTGTTCTCTTTGTTCCTCCTCGGAATGTGAAAGTTGGGGAGCGGCGGCTCCTCCGCTGGGCGGGAGCAGGCGGCGGTCCTCGGGTCTCTGGGTCTCGGGTTCTCGGGGTAATCCCGGTCCCGGTTCTCGGCCGCGACGGCTTCCTCCTCGCCATCTTGGTTCTGCGTGTTTCCGCCGCGCGTCGCCCTCTCCCCGGCTCTCACCGCATGACTCTCCATGGCGCAGTTCAGCAGGCCTCCCGCTCGCTCCGCGGTCCCATCGGTCGCCCGTGCGGCTGTCCTCCCGAGTCTGTCCTCGTTTTCGTAGCCGAGCCGTCCCGCCGTGTGCGCACTCTCATTCTCCTCACTCCGTCCCTCCGAGCGCCATGGCAGCGGTCTGTGGAGCGCCTGCGTGACGTAAATAGCGCGCTGGCGCCGAGAGCGACCCCTGCCGGCGAGCCGTCTCCGACCTCAAACGCCCTCCTCACTCACATGTGATGCCGCGTTGTTTACTTTAATAAAGTAATGTTAAATGATTTCGCGTAACCTTCACATCCTCCCACAGTCCAAAAACATGGATCAAGGTCAATGGGATTCTCCAAATTGCCCCATAAAGAGTGTTTGTCTGTGTGAGTGAGTGTGTGCCCAGTGATAGATTGCCCCCCTGTCCTGGGTGTATTTGCCCAGCGCCCGAAACGTTCTCCCCTGGATGGGCATTGGGTATCCCCCCCCCTCCCCGACCCAAATATAAGATAAAGCAGAATATAATGGATGTATGGATGCATTTTGTTGTCCATCCATCCATCCGTTATCTTCTTAGGGTCGTGCGGGGGTGAGGGGGGGGGGGTTCCCAATGCCCATCCGTCAATTGACCTTGATCCATGTGGGAGGAAACTGGAGAACCTGGAGAAAACCCACACGGACACAGGGAGAACAAGGAAACTCCAGATTAGGATTCGAACCGGGAATCCCCAACGCTGAGAGGAGAACATGCTAAACTACTAAGACACCGTGCCACCCATTATAATAATAATAATAATAATAATAATAATAATAATTATTATTATTATTATTATAATTATTATTATTATTATATTTGTAATATGAGTATTTTTTTATTATTGCATTATGTAAGGACATTAAAGTATGTTACTAAACGATGCTTTTTTTATTAAGAATTAAAGTAACAGTAGTAATTACCATCATCACTGACATTAAGTTCAGCAGTGCAGCGTTTTAAACATACAGCTGCTGTCATGTTGTATAATCATGATGAACGGTGAGATTTTCCAGTAGGAGCTCGGGGAGGTTCCAACACCACGAGGGAGAAACGTGACATTAAAGGCAAATCAGGAGAAGCAGCAGAGCCATATGGCACGTCCTCTGATACAGTCTGAAAGCATCATGGGCACTAAACTAGTCCCTGTAGGTTTTTCATAGTTCAAGGCCAGCAGCATGCAGGAAGTCTTGCTGAAACGGCTCAGGGGCAAAACTGTTTAATTAATGTCTGTTTGGTTTAGTGCACGCAATAAGATTTTAATCTGATTGTAAAAGTGCTTTTGTCTAGTCCTGTAAATTGTTTGTATTGCAGAACACCGAACAAATATTGTCATCTTACATCGTCTTACACCTTGACCCCACAGGGGTTGATATTTATGCAATTGTTCCCAGAGGCACTAATTAACTTGACAAAGACACACAGACCAGACAAACACTGCAGGCTAACGTGGGCGCAATTTTAGTTTGTTGTTTTTCATTTAAAATTAAAAAGAACTTATGAGAGCCTTGTTATAGGAGTGAAATTGTAATATATTTTAAAGAAAGACCAGTTTATTAAGAATAAAAAACGCAATAGATTAGTGCAAACTCGATTTGTAAAAAATATATTCTTAAAAAGACCAACAAATAAATCTACGGTTTCCATCGCAAACAGGGCGAGCATTTTACAAATGCTATATTTATAATGACCACAAGAGGGCAAAACGAAACCAATTATCTGGTGTAGTGACCTATCAGAGTTAAAGTCTCTTCTGTATTTATCTGCTGGTTCTTGCGTTTTGCTGCGTTAGTGCTCACAAATTCTTTCACCATTTCTAAGCTGCTTATACTAAACAAGACCTAAACCTCAAGAAAAGCTTTTAGATCATTAAGCCAAAGGCAGTAGTGAAAAGCCTTGTGTGAAAAAGCTTTTTGTTTTAATCATAACGGGAATGTCAAGGTTATAATTAATATAATTAAAATAAATATTTGCATGGGATCAAGTTTGTCTGGATAAATTAACACATCACCATGTGAGTAACTGATGCAGAAATGTAAAACATGGATAACTTTCACTTATAATAACATCTTAAAATAGGGAGCAGTTGCTGAGACAGTGGAAGGAAAGATATTTCTATTAGCTGATGCATAATTTAGCACCTCATTACTGCCTTTTTCCCACATGGCAACTGCAGTCTTTTGCGTTTCCTTTTCCAGAACATCTCCTCATTAAAACCAAGATCACAAACTAATAAACCAGGTCATACAGGTTTGGGTCTTAGGCAACATCAATAACAATTATTTCATGTTGGTTTGTTAACCAACTAAAACCTTAAGCTGTAACTGCCTTCTTGAGCAGTTTATATTTTAATTGGTATATATTTAATTGGTTTAAATTGGTTTAAATAAGTTACACTGTATAAAAGTGTATTTTATATCTTCTATTCTTTTAAGAACATTTACAACGTTAATTTCCATGGTTACACTGCTGATTACCACGGTTCCAAAGGTTCCAAAGTTAGCATTAAGGGTTATTTAGAAGCTGGAGAGCGACAGGTCGCAACGTGAAACTATAGCTCTCTTTGATATTTCATGCAGCCAATGAGGTTTGTGTTCTGTTAGTATACCAATTATGTTTGCGTAAAGTTTATTACCTTTTCTAGCATTAGAGTGAATTGATATGTAATTACAGTTCTAAATCAAGATGTAAATTCATGTGGTAAAACCATATGATATAGGATCATTCTTAAGATTGATAGTTTACAATGTGGAAATTGTTCATCATATATTTGTTTATGTGATTTATGTTACAGTTCTTACGGTTGGGTATAAGGTTATGTACAAAGTTAAGGTGCAAACTCAAGAATAAACCTAATCAGTATTGGCAAGAATATTTGTGCTGTCGACTTTAAATCAGAGGGAGTTACATTAAGCAGTTATTATGTTATGATATTGGAGGAGGGGGACAGTTTACTGATAGTGATTCAAAGTAGGGACCTTCTAATTGTAAGACAGAAGTAATAACAACTGTGGCAGTTACATTAAGCAGTTATTATGTTATGATATTGGAGGAGGGAGACAGTTTACTGATAGTGATTCAAAGTAGGGACCTTCTAATTGTAAGACAGAAGTAATAACAACTGTGGCATCATCTCACTTGTCTATTATCAATATTTAAAAATGCCACAAGGTTCATTCACCATCTAGTGACATTTAGCAACATCTCAAGCAGGCTTCAGTTGCTTTCATCTGAAAAACAAAATGATTTAATTTTGTCTTGTTCAGTATCCACAGATTTCATTAATCTAGGCATAAATGATCATATATACAAAACAAGAAATCTAAAAAGGTATATTTATAATCATTTATTTAGTACAGTCACATTTACACACGTTCTGCCGAACCTGCTCCACCCGTATATACTGCACAATCAGTGATCTACCTCTCCAAACCTCTCCATATGGACACACTGTGTGAAACTTCGTTTCATTCCTTTCAACTCCTTTAATATGATAGTCACTCGCTTTCCTTCAGTAACACTTCCATTACCTAGAGCGTTCAGAATAAAAGTACAGCACAGTTAAATCAAGTGAAAAATACATAATAAGTGGCCAAACTATGGCATAAAGTCTAGTATGCGTCTTTGAAAAATTCAATACGAACGATACACGGTATTCTGAAGGCTGTTCCACAGTGAAAAAACAATGTGAAGATCTGACACACGGGATGAAACACTTTGTTGGCAATAAACAGTTTGAGAAGCAGTCACAGACTGTGAGGCGATACACTGCTATATTGTAGCACACACAACATCCAGTAATGAGCTGTTTGCCTAGCAACATGGCACATCACTTGTACACAGTGATAACAAAGGCATACGAGTTTAACAAGTGACAGAACTGCAGCTGAACAACTGTAGATGTGTCCACATATTTCTGCCAACATGATTAAAGAGCACCTGTAATATTCCTCATGATTATCTGTGAATTACCTCCAACTTCAGGATGTAATTTGTGAATCAAAGTGCTTTAGGGAATTAACTTGAATGGATGAGGCTCCATTTAGATTTATACATTGTTCCAGATCTGAGCTATGATAGCATTTGGTTCTCACTCGAGTTCTTGGGTCGGGGGCTTGCAGCTGACAATCCTTTAATAAAGAGGTTAATACATGAGCTGCATGGTTCTGTCTCTTTAGGTCATGCTGTTTCTGCTGTGAAAACATTCACCTGGTCGTTTCATCTGGGTGACGCCTGCAGCCGTAACACGGAACGTGACGTAAGAACAGTACAGCTTCGAAAGCTTCTCTTTTTTTTTTTTTTTTACATTACATAACAAGGAATGGCAACTCATCACCCATGACCTGTTCAGTCCAATGGGAACCTGATACAGTTGGTTTCACCGTTGGGAGTGTGTTATGCCACAAAGAGAGAGAGAGAGAGAAAAAGTCAAAAAAAAAAAAAAAAAAAAAAAAAAAAAAAAAAAAAAAAAGAAAAAAGGTTAGAAAAAAAGGAAAAAGATTTAAAAGATGGAGCTCCCTCTTTACACTGTGGCTTCCACACAGCTTTCCCACAGCAATGTTCAGGTCTGACTGGAACGCGAGGATGGACCTGCATCTGAATTATAGAGGACCGATCACAGGGTTCATCATATGTGTAAGTTCCATCATCTGAGTGCCAGGCTGAGCTCCTGCGTCGCTAGTGTCCATGCTGCAGTCTGAGGAGTCGCTGTCGCATTGGTCCATGTGCTCCTCAGCTTTGTCCTGAGCAGGCGAGGTTAATGCTGACGGCTGAGAGCCTGTCGCGACTTTGGCCTGCCGTATGCAGTTGAGCCACTGCTGCTTGTTGAAGGCGTCGCTTGCTTGAAAGCAGTGGGAGTGCAGTTGGCCGTCGCTGTGGAAAGTCACCCGGAAAAAGTTCTTGGCTGGAGGGTAAAGAAATGGAAATGTATTAAAATGAGCCCTGGAGAAAAAAAAACACTCTAATGCATAAAAATCTACAATAAAACGCTTAAATGATTACAAGATCATGTGTTAAATTTAAATAAGTCATTATGAATGAAAATCAGTTCCCGCTCTTCAACAGTTGAGGTCAAAAAAAAAAAAAAAAATTAATGTTGTCTCCTGCTAAAGAAGCAAAACATCATGCTTTCAAATTTAAAATGAAAACATTTCCAAATGTCCTACATCCCATTTATTGTTGCTAAAGTTAAAAAAAAGTTTGAACTTTGTTCAAGTCTGTAATCTTGTCCCCGGATAATTCTGCCAACAAAAGACTCTGCCTCGCAGTGTGTGAGTGGTCAAAACCCACTGCTTTGTTGTGGACGGAAGACCAAAACCACATTTAAACACATCTAGCTGTACGTCTGTGAACAGGGGTGGATTTCAGAAGGGAACTATATGTGGAACTCACTCCTCTCTGTGTTACTAAATGCTCCTCTGATGGAACCTCCCAGACGGATCTCGCCATCCTGCAGGTCTTCCCACTCGAGGTCTCGCACTGGGATAGGCTGCCTGTAGAGCTGATAGCAGGGCTGCTCGTTGTGGGTGACGGTCCGCGTGATCACGAGCACATCCTGAAAGAGGAACACGTGCAATTTCTGCAAACAGAGAGTCAGAGCCGGTTAATTTAAGGTTAACTTTACCTCAAAAATGTATCCAAATGGTTATAACCATTAAACTCTTCAGTAACTTTATAGTACATCATTTTTGCACAAAGGTTAATGTAAAAATAAAAAAACAATCACATGAATATGATATATGTTTTAATATAAAGCATCATCTCCCCCTTGTGACAAATATGATTTAGTTTGTCAGAAGTTAAGTCATCTGTAAATGTAGAGAAGAACCTAAAATAAACCCCGTTATAAAATATCCCTCAGGTTGCTTTAAATCTTCCGACCCTCTCTGCAATGCAGAACTAATCGAACATGCAAAAAGGTAAAAGCATGAAGCAAATATTTGGGAATTATGGTGATTTTACAAGACAGACATTTATTAATGCCAACAGCCCAAAGCAGGTCGCAGAACTCGTGTTTTTATTTCCTGACCTTCAAAAACATCCAAAGAATAAAACAGTGATATAAATTCTTCTCCAGAGCGGCTTAAAGTCTGTCCCTCAGGTTAACATCACTCCACGGGATTGTGTTTAATAAATACTTTAGAGATATTGAGTGGTATTGTTATATAACATTCTTATCACCTAAAAATGTCTTCATCATCCTGAGTCCAGAAAAGAAATTGTCTACCATCAATATTTTCAATTTAATAAATTCTGAAAGCTATTTTTGTCTCTTCTGATCCTGAAGCTTTAGTGTAACGTGCCAAAGCTTGACCATGAAAGGAGGTAGCTGCACGTGGGCATAAGTGTGTTAAAATAAAGGAAACAGACTTACTCTGTCTGCAAAAGGATTTCAGTTGAAAACAAAAAATAAATGGACAAATAGCTTTTGCCTTTTAATTGGCAAGCCTGTTAATGATGCGATGGTGTAACAAAGAACAGCAGAGATTAGGGGTTTAGTATAGTTTATACATGTACATCCTGATGCAAAAGTTTGTAGACCCACTTGTTAAAATTATGTTTTGCTGATTCACAGACTGAAATCTGTTGTATTTCTGTCTCCTGATAATATAGCAGAAAGTAAACTGGACATGACATTTTCCCTGAGTCCAGTTTAACAAGCAGGAAAGAAGTCTAGTTAGTAAAATCCTAATATACAAAACGTAGTTGGTGCCTTTAAAGTGAAAAACATTCGGCAGCAGTCCCTCATGCTGTCGAAACTGAACATGAAACTTTAATTTTACACTGAAACTTACAGAAAGGAAACTAGGAGATTACGAGAAGGGTCTCGTGGTTTTATTTTAAGTTGAGAACTGAACTTCACCTCTGTGTTGACCCCAAATAAATTTATGAACTTGTCCTATTTTGACTGCTGTGCAGATTTAGTGGGCTATTGTTTTAATTCCGTGTCCCGACATAAAAGCTGAAGCCGCCCTGCCCATTCTTGACCCGCATTAAAAATAAGCCATAACACGGGCTTTCCTGTGACTTTGTTCATACGGCGGCGCTGCCCTCTTATTTTTACGAGCCAGCGCTGCTGAGATAGAAGGCTCTTAGTGGGGTGTCAGGTGACAACCCTAACCAGGTGTGGGAGTAAAACCTCTGGACACGAATGAGATAAAGCATTAAGTGAGGGTGAGGTCTCCCACGAGCCCTAGTCTTGTTTACATTCTTCCTAATTTGCTTTTACAATGTGTGCTCGCTGCTTTGATGTGAGCCTCCTGACTCTTTGATGAACGACCTCTAATTTTTAATCCGCGACAGCCACTCCTCCTGCAGATCCATCTCCGCTTCGTGTACATCGCTAGCTCACTCGGTAAACAGGATAGTGTGTGTAATACTCACCGCTCCTCTGTTGTTCTTGAGTTCTCCGTGGCAGGTAAGAATATGAGAGCTGTCAATCAGCAGGTCTCTCTGGCTCTCCTCCAGGTAAAGCAGACGCTCCTTATAATAGCGGCACTCCGATTCTCCCGTCTTAATGTTAATCTCAGCCACTATGCTCTGGATCATGGTAATCTGGGAAAGGAAACATTCATACGGACACAAAAAACAAGGTTAAAGCCTACAGAAAACTATTAAACTATCCTGTGATTAAACCGGATCGCAGTCAGTGTGGAACTGAAATGCTGACAGTTCAGGAGCCCTCTAAACTGAGAACCATGCAGTTTCTGTCTGTTATAATGTCATAACCTTTGATATCTCTTTTACTTTCTCTCAAAATGTTACTATCTAAAACCATCACCATGTACTATACACTATAGACATTTTGTTGTTATACTTACAGCCTCGTCCAGGTGCTGACGGTCGGGATGGTCATTGGGGCTGTGTTTCAGAATCTCACGAAGTAGCAGTGGGTATTTAACGAGTCGGCTACGTGGAATATCTAAAAAGTTCCATAAGTCCAGTTTGCGACTGAAGGGCGACTCAAGACATCGCTGCAGGAAGTCGTGCACTCTGTGGTCCTGCTTCTTATGGTCCAACAGGGCTTTGGCAGCCACCTGATTACTGCAGTAGCTGTTGTAGGAATCCAGACAGGGTAACTGTAACATTAGAGATAATAAGATGTAAGACCTCCTTTTAACAAATTCCCATTTTGGTGATTGTGTGGTGAACCTAGAACCTCTTTAAAGAATAGACTAAAGAGGATGAAGAAACTGCAAAGAGAAACAGATGAAATGTGGTAAGCTGAACTGATTAGATTGATAAGGAGTGTAGAAACCTAGTAAAATGGCCAAAAATACACTGAACTCCTCTTAAAGAGCATCGGATTTATTTATTCATATAAAACATCCTTTAACTCTCTGATCTAAAATCTGTGTTTTTCATTTAAAAAGCCGAGGCCTCTCAGGCATTAACTGATGTTTACATGGTGAGGTGCCTTTAAACAGCTGTCTGGACGTGGTGAATAGACGAAGATGAAAGGAAACAGTCTGAGGTAAGTATTAAGTGCTCTGATTAAATAAGCATTGTTCTTTATAAACAGGAAGACGCAGTCATGCCGGACGGCACCAAAAGCCTTAACCAACGCGTGGTGACAGAAACAGGTATCACTAACAACTCACAGCCTAGAGCAACCCCCGCAGAACGTATGGCTGCACTCAACTGAAAAGAATAATGCATTTTTTGTAAATATTTTCCTGAGATGTACATTATATAAAAAAGGAAATTTCTTAAAAATCCCAAATGACTTCCAACATGCTATTAATAATTATTCTGGATAATATGGTAATTTTGCCAACATTCACAAAAATATACAACAACACGAAACAAGCTCCAAAACAAGTTTTAGTTCTGAAGGCTTCAGAGTTCAAACCAGGCTTTCTTAAGGAGTGTTATTACAGGTCACATTTTGGGGAAATGTACCCATAATATGTTTATTGTGTTGCTTGTATGCCGCTTTCAAACTTTTACTTTTTTAACATTTCATTTTTTCTAATGGAGCTCTTGAAGAAAATTCGAATAAACTCTGTACTATATACACAGCATCCGTGCACCAGAAGTCAACAGTGCTGCTCTGCGCAGCATCTCAACCACGAAAAAAACAAGGCATGAAAGAGAAATCGCTGCAAACATAAATGTCAGTACCCTTGTTCCCCAGATGCAAACAGGCTCTTGTCCCCTGAAGGAACATTGGCCTGGACAGAGCTGCTGAGTGAGATTAATAGAGTGAATCTCTGTAAGCAGTGAAGACACCCCCCCCCATTCCCGAGTTCTGGAGCTTTTAACCCCACACAGAGCTACACTTACATTGTTTATTTAAATGGCCATTATCAGTTTCACTTAGGTTGCTGCTTTGCAGGACATCAGATATCATTTCGCTTGGATGATATGTTAAGCTTATGAATCATGTCTCTCGGATGAGTTTGAGCATCAGGTCGATGCTTTTAACACGAGAAAGAGGCGACCAAATGCACAATGTTTGTGTGGCTGATAAAAGCACTCCAGATTGATAATGACATCTTGATAACAGTAAGTAAATAAGCATCTTTAAGTGCTAAGAAAATCCCCACACTTCATTCCTCCCACGCGCTCTGAGCTCAGAGATGTTACAGCTCCTCCACACTGATATCAGGTCTCGAAAGGTTCTTAATTGGTCCAAGAAAGATTTGTTAAAGTGCAAGAAACCATGAGTTTAACAGCTGGAATGTGTAAGCCAGGACTGTAATAATACCAGTTTACTAGAATGTATGTGGGTTTAAACTGTTCAGACTGCTCAACAAGCAAAACGTAAAGACATCCCATTATGAGCTGGCCCAATGTTTTGCAATTATAACTGCTTACACTTATCTGAGCAGGCTTTCCATAAGATTTGATCATCTTGTTTGTTTACACCAAGTTTGTTCTTCCATACCAAACTTACTCATCCATGCCATTCTGAACCCTGCTCAGTGCACTGAAAGCACCCAGCACATGAAGGATCAGTAAAGCCTGGACTTCTCTGTTGGTTCAGTTTGTGTGTAAAGGAAAATGATCTTTACCTGAGCAGCATTATGCAGAGTGACAAGGGGCAACAAGTCCCAAGACCCAGCCCAACATCCCATCACTTGCACTGATGTCTAAGACTGTGTAGCATTATAAAGGTCACTGTGTAAAGTATCTGTCTTACCCAGTTCACCAGAATGTGGCCAACATGCTCTGTGGATCCATCTGGTTTCCTGGCCTCGCGGAGTCGACTCAGCAGGTCTGCAGAGAAACGAACATCCACATAAATTACTGTCTGCGTAAACAAAAGTCACACTAATCTTAAGCCAGTTATGACCAAGCAACACTAACAATAGTAAAAACTGCATGTTACTAAGGATATGGATTTTAACATTTAATATAAATGAACCTAATTTATAAAATGTGCTAAATACAATCATTTCATTGGTGGTTGCAGACATTTGGCTCAACTGAAGGTAGGATAAATTTTAAAAGCAGTAATGTTTTAATGGTTATGACTTTTTTAAGTTGTTACTTTGTTAAACGGGGTTAATTTCAGAATGGGTAGAACGTAGTAAAAATAAGGCAAATAAAGACCTGTGGATGCTCACCTTCATGTAGTGGGATAAGGGAGTCCAAGGTGCCGAAAATCTGGTTGAGCTCATCTTCTGTCATGATGGAGAGCTTTAGCATGGGGTCATGATAAGCCTGCGGTTACACAGAAGACACACTTCAGTTACAGCCCGAAAAAGTCCTGTAGATATTTCTCAGCTGGAGAAATTTATTATGAAACCATGAAGGAACATGACCCAGAAAAGCATCTTGAACTGAAAATGGTCCTTGCTTTGATACTGAGATAAACAGAACAAGTACACTAAGGAAATGCACTTTACTTGTTTCACAACATTTCGGTTTGCGAAGTGGGTTAATGGATACCAGCAAAACTTAAAGACCTTTAACAGGGAATGCAGTCATGGTGGTCAGGGAGGGAGAGGGTGTTTGGGTCAGATGAGGTCAGTTACTGCTTTAGTATGGATGTATCGTGCTTTGTAAGGTGAGATGGTGCTTGTTTTACTATTTTATTTACAGTCTAATATACAATCAATCAATCTGAGGTGATGAGCTAAATATAATTTGAAACCAGATGTTTAGAGGAAGCCATAACTTTCATGTGATCCTGTGCACTAGGAGCACACTGATATTCTTTGTGATAGACCTTTGTGACTCTAAGAATGCTAAGAAAAGTTATCTAGATCTAGTTATCTTTTCTTAGAAAGAAAAGTTGAACTTACCTTCTTGGCCAGCTTAAGGTCCTCAATCAGGTCTTGCTCACCCTGAGACAGTTCAAAGATGGCCTAGTAATAAAAACAGAAAAACATGAGATTTACAATTAGGAAAATAATTTAAAAATAAATGCCATTGGATCCACATTTAGGACAGACCCCATGATGTGTTAGGTTTTATTTTAAAGTAAGGGGATTTGAATAACAAAACTAAAAACTAGAACCTTTAACTGATTAATGAGCTTAATTAGAGGAGATACGGTCTACAGTAAAGCAGAATAAATCATCAACCCAACACTGCAGACGATTTTGCTGATGAATTTGTGCAAGGTCCAAAATACTAAATGTGTGTTATATTTTATGCGTCAGAAGGAAATATATCGATAGCTCATTATAGTGTTCCTTTCACCCAAATGTCAACAAAACTATGTATTAATATTTTAATATTCATATGTATAGAAGTCATATATTTAATTTCCGGTCAGTGAGTAAAGCATATGTATCTGCTTTAACTTCATATGTTGGATCTGCGATTGATTCAAAAAAGATTTAAAATCACCATCAACGACTGCGGGCATGATATCCACCTCCTGTTTACGATGTCTACACCCACTAGGCTAAAACTTTTGCATCTGCAATCCTTTGAAATCCTCCCTGTCTCTTTGTTTACGTGAATCCGTGTTCATATAAAGCACCACATTCCAGGCAAAATTAAAAATGTCTTCATAATCGCTTTAATAGTAAAGATGGAAACCATTAGCTACTCTCGATTTTCCTTATTCGTGCATCCGAACAACCTTTTGTTGCTTTTTATCTTCTTAATCTCTTTTAATGATGGATAAGTAAAAGAATTGGGTCTGAGATTTATACCTCAGTTAAACAGGAAGTCATGTGTGACCACTTAAGTGTTCCCTATTGCATGACCATATGGGAACACATACAATTTTTTAGGGGTACCATCTGCCACGGACTATTTTTATTTTTATACTATTAAAAGTTACCTGATTACGCAATCTTTTTTACCCTTTTGGGCTCTTTGTTTTGAATTAATTTTGGTTAAAACACTTTTGCAGGTCTGTTTATTATCTGAGGGGTGTCAAGAATAAAGTAAGTGCAATACACCGAGTAACCATGCAGGTGCAGACTCTGATTTTCTCAGTTATGCTTCTCAGTGTGAGAAGAAACCTTTCATGAGCCTCCTGACCTGTGAGAGACCATGTATTTTCCTATGGACAGCTGTTTGTAGGTATTCCCACCATTTCCTTAATGTCCCTTTGAAGTGTGTGTGACCACTGAAACGGAGAGACTTGTGTGAATGAAGAGTAACAAGCAGCCCTTTGTGTTTTAAGCAGGACTAATTTGTACTACTGAAAACCAAAGCTCATGTCTGAAAACACATCTGTGGAAAATGGAAGCCTGGGTGAAGTTTTATAGACCTCCCAAAAAACACCCCTTCCCCCCGAGCAAGTGCTCGGTTTCATGCGGCCATGTGCTTCCCATGTCAAGTAGCTCAGCAGAATTTGTTTAAGGATTAGTGATCGAGCACGAGGTGTCTAGTTTAGGGCTTTGCTGCAGGATTTTGGGTGATGTGTTGACTAAAGTGTTTCATCGTCTGAGGCTTATCAAACCCACCATCTGGTCTGTTTCCAAAAACACAGAAGGTACCTGTTTATAAGTGTGTTAAAATATAAAGGGTTTCTGTTGGAGTAATGAGTTTCTCGAGTGTCAACATTATAACTAAAATAAAAATCTTTAAAAAACATCTGCCAAACATCTGAATACATTAATAAATAATTAACAACAAAAAAAGTGTGCATATTCAAGTACTAATTATAATTAAGGTACACCTTTGTGTTTATTTATTGATTGTATAACATATAGAGTTTTAGTTCTATAATTACAGATAGTGTCCAGCTGTTTTTCTTCAGAGTTTGCTTGTCTCTAATAATCAGAAACCCCTGTGACCACAAAGCAAGAATTATTATTGTGATGCGTGATTCTCAGTACAGCAATCAGCATCCTGCATGTAGTGTGCATCAACTAAAGACGTACTGTCTAAGAGGTGGAGCAGTAAACTGGATGTGTTTAATAGAGTGTACAGTGAGTGGATACAAGGTTTAAATTCCAGCAGCACTGCTGTGTCTGATCCACTCACAAACACAGACTTTCAAAAGGTCTTTCTCTTTAATATCTTTAAATACTCACTCACCTCTTGCCTTTTAATCTCCTTGGTGGACAGCATCTGTCCCAGGCCAACATCAAACGTCTCACTCCAAAGCTTGCTATCACGACGTTTGGTGACGGCTGGTGGCGCTTGCCTGCTCCATGAGCGAGGAGGCATGATCTCAGTCCTGCTTTCACTGCGGAAACTGATGGAGCGCTACAGAAACGACAGTCAGATTTTGTGTTAGGTCTGTGCAACCATGTTTACATTCAATTGGAGGTGCATGGTAGTATTAGTACTCTTTTGAAACTTTTGTACTCGTCCTTGAACAAAGAGTACTAACCATAAAGTGATGCCTATTTCCACTTCCCTACTCTGGTGTAGCTCACTTACATGTAGCAACTGTGACATCAGTTTCTAGTGAAGAACATATCAGTCTGGTGGCTGACGCAGAGTCAAGCGCAGAAAAAAAGCTTTGTGTTTGATTTTTGACTGAAAAACAAGTATAAAGCTGCCACAAAGGCCTCATCATGCCTCAAAAAGAATTCTGAAAAACGAAGCACCTCATTAATAACCCAACGAATATTAAATTTAGATTTAAATGGAGTTCACAGTTATGGTTCAGATCCGTCTCTCATCCCAGTTCAGCACTGATGTTTATCAAAACAAGACGGCCGTTTCCGTCGACCCAGCTGAACAATGGCACGGGTCGGGAACCACTCAGAGCCAGACGGAGTAAAAACAGGGAGAGTGTGGGATGAATCACGGCCTGGTCTCTGTACACGCAGCATACAGAGCAGAGCACACAGATCACTAAAGAAACCTCGGCTGCCTCATTTCCTGCTGTTCCCACCCCAGCGCTTTCCCGTTTCTGTCTTTCACCTCTCTGTTAGTCAGATGGGTTGGGGCATGTCCACCTGACCCACTGCCCCTCTCACTCTGACTGCAAAAGCTGCTTAGTCTGGCCTAAGGGTTCAAACTGAGATCAGCTTTATAACTACGAGGCATTTTCATAACGTACAAGCATCAAGCATTCAAGTTATAATTTTTTTAAGGTTATTAAAACATGAAGGATGGTGATTTAAAGCCTATAGTCATGCGATGTTGCTAAAAAATGAGTTTGTAAATAAATGCCATGTGAGTTCAAAGAGTGCCGTACCTGCAGGGTCTGTCCAATACGCTTCAGAGGTGCGGCCTTCACAGGCGGAATCAGGCTGGCCAATGACGTGACTCGAGACAGAGGTTTCACACGCTTGTTGCTAGGCTCCTGAGGACACACAGAGACACGCATAGTAACTTACTACATGTTAATAAAAGATCAAAAGCAGGATATAAAATAAAAATTTGAAATGGTCATGTCCCACAAGGCTGGGTCCCATTAAGGACAACGACACCAAGGACACCTGTACACCCACTGAGAATCATTCCACTGATTTTTAAAAGACTAAACACGTGCTTTACTTTAAAACCTTAAAGCATGTCAACATTAAATCACTCACGACTAATGACCCACCCTCACGTGAGAAGCCTCATTTATACAGTGCTGTGTGATATGACAGCTCCTAAATACCTTTAATAAAGACAAGGCCCGTGTTTAACAGTGACTGATGATCCCTGTTTGTTTCGTGTGAGTTTTAGGAGCCGCTACCGTTAACAGCTAACAGCTGTACACAGTCCAACATTCTTAAAGTTGAAATAAAGCATGACACAACATGTGGTTATAAATAAAGGAATTAACAACCAAGTGGTACGAAGTGGCTCCTGGTGCTTATACACTTTATAACATAAACATCCATCATAAAATAGTTAGTTAAGTTTCTTAAATCTGATTGGCTGAGCTGTTTGTCAAGTCATGACATAACTGACAATGATCCATAGTCACACCAATGAGCGCTTCACATTTGTATCAATGCGTGATATACAATACATTATTTTCAATATGTTGTTTATTAACGGTGTTTTGTAATTTGGCCACTAGATGGGAGCATTTAATTGTTATAGAAAACGCGATCCCGTATCCTAAAAACCGGCAGCATCCTTTAAGCAATAATAGAAGTTTATAAGATATCTAACACACACTAAATATTATTAACACTTTCCAGACCTACAAGCTTTCAGATTTAGGCCAACGTATACACAACTTGTTTCCCTCAAGCACACAATCAGATGCCTTATTCCACCCTGATGAGGGGAAAACAGTGCACAGGTTCAATTTGCCTCTCCATCATTGTAGAACCTCACTGTCTGCTTTACAGTTGCACCACTTCAGATCCAGTTAAGCTTCAAATAGTTAACAGACTCAAAAGATGTTTGGCCAAATTGTACTAGGATTTTTGAGACTTTAGAAACTCGTCTTATCTCACCAAACACTTGACAGTTGTAAAATAACGGACTTGCTCTTACATCTCATTGGCATGGCAGGGCCAACATAATGAAGATAAAATGTAACATGGACACACAGCTGGCGTTCAAAGTGAAATGTTTCAACCCAGCAAGAATGAGCCAGTGCAAGTCGTTCCAATATTACTCACCCAATTCATCCACCTTCATAAGATATAGGCTTAAGTTAGACACAAGGATCCAGGTCATTACTCAAGTCTAAGCACTAAATCCTGAACATGCTGTTTACTTTAGCTTCAGTCCCTTCACACACTCACATGGTTCTTAGCCAAAAATATGTGAAGATCTCCTGTTTATGGAGTCAGCCATAGGTTGCAATGAAGGATAATGTTATTGATAAATTAAAAACATTGAATCTTGAACATTGAACAATGAATCTTGCCTTAGTAAACCAACAAAGACACGAAATTTCTAATAGCAGTTTTTTAAAAACATATAACAAAGGCAGAAATTTTTTTAATCATCCATTATGAACAGTAATCCTGAATAACTGTGTTTCTGCCTCTGAAATTTCCGAGCTGCAGGAATAATACGTGCACATTAAGTTGCAGAGAGGGGATGCATCACGGGTTCCTTAAGAGCTTAAGTGGCTTATTAAGGTGTCATTTGGAATATTTAAATACAAAATTAAAAGTATTTATGGTTTTATAAAGTTTATTAACAAAAACCACTGAAGTTGTGTGTCATTCTGCCGCCAGGTTCAATGGCACAAATAAACTGTGGTTCCAAAAATGACCTTGATCTAATCTGTGATAATGAATATGTTTGAAACCCAGGTCCTGGTTTCGACTTTCAGACAAGGAGGACAAGGTACATATGAGGTGTGTATAAGGTTTGCCTGTTCTTCCCCTGCCCAAATGAGAGGTTCCCCTGAGGGTTCCAATTTCCTGTCACAGTCCAAAAACGCACTGGTGAACTGGAGATACTAATGTTATTGGCAAAAGTATTGAGACACAGCAGTGAGTGAAAATGTGACCTTTACAGTAGAAACAGCTCGGACCTTAAAACTCATAAAACATCAGCTGCTTTATCAGAAGCCCTTGAAGTTACAGTAATGTGGCTCGAACTTGAACATGAACTGGACTCTTTATGTCACTGAGATGTCATGCACCAGCTTTTCATTACAACTTCCTGCTCGTCATCTCGTGGTTTGTTTGATCCTGCATTAATCTCCGTGTCGACATCTCGATTTCCACTGAATGTTGACACAGAGAGGTAAAATAAAATCGCTCTATTTTTAATGCCACTCTGTAGACTTGCCGTTATGTCCAAGCCACTAAAACTGCAGAAATTTAAATCTCCATGTTACAGCAGTTCTGTGACCCGGGTTCTAACCATGTTGACTGTTACATAACACCTACTCCTTCTGCTGGAAACAGAAACAGTTTGGTGGGAATCCTTTATCTTTCTTATTAAATAAAGAAGCAAATTCCACAGAGAGCAGGAAAATAATTAAAAGATTCCAGGATTACCAATTAGCCAATTATGCTAATGGTCTAATATGTGTTAGAAAATCTGTCTAGACAGCTTAAGAGGTCTGTGTTACATCCTAAAGGTAAGTCTTCTTTAAAAACAGATGTAATCTCAAACCATGCAAAGTTAATGGAATGAAGACGAGATCATGAGAATTATTTTGTGAAAAATCAAACCCCAATTAATTAACCTTCTACACAAAGTTTTACACATTTTATCTACAGTGGGTTGCAAAAGTATTCATACCCCTTGAACTTTGCCATATTTTGTCACATTACAACCACAAACATAAATATATTTCACTGGAATTTAATGTGAAAGACCAACACAAAGTGGTATACAATTGTGAAGTGGAATGAAAGTTATACATGAATCAACAATTTTTTTACAAATAAAAAACTGAAAAGTGCGATGTGCAAAATTATTCAGCCCCCTTTTCCCTGAGTGCAA
>JAFMOD010000040.1:320807-395205 GCA_019802435.1 Corydoras maculifer
CTCAGGGGGGCTGAATAATTTTGCACATCGCACTTTTCAGTTTTTTATTTGTAAAAAAATTGTTGATTCATGTATAACTTTCATTCCACTTCACAATTGTATACCACTTTGTGTTGGTCTTTCACATTAAATTCCAGTGAAATATATTTATGTTTGTGGTTGTAATGTGACAAAATATGGCAAAGTTTAAGGGGTATGAATACTTTTGCAACCCACTGTACATCTTTGCTTCTTTTTGTGTTTACTGATTAATTAAGTGAAAATCATTACTTCTCCTCAGTTTTGAAAGCAATAAATTTAAAATCTAGTTTTTTTTAACTGGGCTATCTGCTCATGGGATACTAAATATGATTATCATGATATGATTATGCTCCTATATGTTTCATACATATGCCTTAACTAGTGAGATAAGATCATGGCTTCCTTGGTAAAGGGTTGCATTTATTATGATGAGCTCATCCTGAAACAAAAAAAGGAGGTTATCTGTAACATTCCAAAATATACAGCCCTTTTCCTGTATTTTTCTGAGTAAGAATTATATTTAGAATACATGAAAAAGGGAAACATGACTCACTCACTCACTGAATTCAGGAAAGCCAGTAGTGACACCCAAAGAGCCCCGAGAGGTGTTTATAACAATCACCAAAGCAAAATTAAAATACAACCCAATCAACATTTTACACCAACGAGATATTTGTATCTCACAGTGTCTCTAAAGTGAAGCAGTTCCAGGATCATGTTTTAGACCTGCCCGCACTACCTACATGCTCACAGATGTAACTCATCCTCAGGAGGTGTGAAATGTTGCCTTGACATAAGCTTTACGGCCGGTAATAAAGCCTCCAGAATCCAAGCGTCACCTCTGTTAACATGCGTGAGGTCAAATCGGACTTGCGCCGCAAGGAGCGTGTGACGATCATCTCTCACGAACGAGTCAAGAAAACAAGGCTGTAAAAAAAACTTGTATAAACTGACCAAGTCAACCAAGAGCAGTCTTGGCACGGGACTGGGTCCAAAATGCATTCCGCGTGGTTCCTGCCATATGCGTTTTCACCAGAGGTTTGGCATCTGGCCTGCCATGGCATTATTAACATGAAAGCTGCAGCGAGCAAAAGACGGATGATTTTAGCCAGACTTTTTTTCCTGCTGAAAAATGGAATCAGACTGTGTGTGGAAACAGATGAATCATCACAGCAGCTGGGTGGATAACCATCAAGACTGCTACCCAACTGAAAAGAAACAAAGGAAATCTGATGGAACACATCAAAAACTCGCTCCAATAAAACCAACCGTCTTTGAGATCCCGCCATTACATGTCAGATGGTCACTGCAGTATACAGTTGCTGTTCCTTGAGGATCCGGGTACAAGCGAGATACAAGCAAGAATTCATAAATAGTGTTTAGAAAGAGACAGGAATAAATATTTAGGAAAATCTTTCAGTCATCAAGCTATTGAAAAGTAAACAAGACATTTTATTTCTATCATACTTTCCTGTGCAAAATTATCAGAATCCAAATGCGTCGCAAAAACACCGGACAAATCAATAAACATCATGGTCACCTGACCTGATCAGTGTTTATAGGGCATTTAATACATTGGAACATTGTGTAATCAGATACCACATCAGCCAATCGCAGCTTGAAGTACAATGTCATTACAGCAAAAGAGAACATACCAAAAACCATGCAAAAAATACACCAACAAAAATATCAAATTTACTGGGACACACCACTTGATCATTAAATTTTGATGTTCTATTCAGTGTGTAAAAAGTCAACCACCTAAACATGTATTTTGAACACCAGATAAAACAAGAGATCAAAACAGATGAGAGATGAGACTCTACAATTAAATCGCAATTCCAATACATGTAGATTTAAGATGTAATATTTACATCTTAACAATTTATTATCTATTCATCTGAAAATTAATCCTTTATACATGAATCTCACATGTTTTTCCTTCATTCTGAGCTAATGCTCCAGTATTTTAACCAGATGATCACATGCAGTGCAGGAATATCGATGCAAATGCGCACACAAAGCTCGGCTTTGAGAACTTTACTGCCCATTCTTCAGTGGCAGGCTGGTCCTGTGGTGTAAACCGATATGGTGATCAGAGGGAGATCCCCGCTGTAAAAGCTGCCTTAGCGCTCTGAAGTGATCTAACGACAAACCCACATGTTCAGACAGACATGAGTAAGCAGTGACCGCCTCATGCACTGTCCCCATTCATCAACACATGGGGACATGAAACGAAATGGATCCCACACCACCACAGGCCTGAGTCAACACCGCTCCTAAATGCTAGGGTTGTTTTCTGGTATGACTGGCAATGGTGAAAGCCACAAAGCCTGGTTCTGATCTTCTGCTTTGTGTAATCTGTGTTTTCTTTATTACAGTCTTATCTGCTGCTTGGCCGACTTTAGTGACTTCTGTTACATCATTAAGAAGAACATGCTGCTGACTGGTCAATATCTGTCAATATGATCCGTTTAAAGTGAAGCACTCAAACCATGTACAAAGTGCAGATGACAACACGCTAAAAAAATAAATAAATACTGTACTCAGTAAGACTTCGAACAGCAAGCTGACCTGGACATGGCCTGTACACTGTAGCTGACTTCAGCTAAACCTCAATTCCACATCAGAAAAGAACATCTTAAAATGAAGCACATAAAGCAACTCAGCCTGACTTTAACTTTAACTGCTGAGCTTGCCACAAAGACAAAGCACCATAAATTAAAAACCAGCGCATTAAACTGAGTAATTACTAAAAATATGAGAGTAAGGTTTGAACTTACACTGAACTTTATGCTCAGTATCACTGATTGCAAAAGATGTACAATCAGAAAAAAATAAAGTAAAAAAGTAATTTAGCTTTTTTTGCACATTGGTTGTTTCTCCTCATTGCAAAGTCAATTCTCAAGATTAAAATCATAAAATCATTTAAAAACACATCTCTTATGGCTTCAGTCTGGACTGGCACAGGCAGAACTTCACCACTGACCTTGTGCATGACATGATTTTTAAACCTTATGAGAAGAAATGATAACAATGCTGGCAATTTTTTTTTTTTACTAAAATATAAATCAGAAGCAAACTCTAGAAATGTCATATGTTGAGTGGACTGAATAAATACATGTGCAAGTAAAATGACTTTTTAAAGTTATTTTACATCACAGAGCCGTTGCATTTGTTCTTGTGGCTAAGCATCAGTTCTAAAACCATTTTTGCAAGTGAATGCAAAATAAACTATTTTTGTTATATCTGTGCTATTTATTTACAAAAAAGACTGTTATTTTGTCCCAGCATTAACAAGAAAAACAAGGAAAAAACTGATCATCCTACTTTTGTTGACCTATGTCACACTAAAAAAGGGCATCTGCTGTAAATCTTTAAATGCCTCTTGGCCAATACCCCCCAGAGACGTACAGCACACAATTCTGTGCCTTGGGGGCATGTACTTAAGAATTAACTCTGGAACGTGACTGTGACACAGAATGCCAACTCTATAAAAACAAAGGAATCCTGATTGGGGCCCTCCAGAGTCGTGATATTACATTAAATTCTATACGAAAATAATATAGTCTGAAGATACAGATGCAAGAACGTGACTGAACATAAGAAATGAATGAATATATTTCACCATCAGCTGAAGTTACAGGACTTTTGCATAATCACACTGCACTACACGATTGTAAAAAATCCACAGTTACCTGTAAATATTCAGAACCCATAATTTAAACTGTTCTATACTGATGTTTTATATATTTATATACTGCTTTAGATCAGAATCTGACTCTCTGCGGCGTGACGTTGTATAAATCACGGCATCAGTGCATCAGCTGAATAAAAAACAGCGTGATCAGAACAGAACAGTGTGATCAGAACAGGTTCTCAGTTCCACTTTGGATCAGAAGTGCATGTTTCCACGACCTGAGGCGCGCGCGTCCTACCTCGGCTTGTTTGTGCGCGCCGCTGACGGGCTGCACCTCGAGCGCGCAGTTGGTTCTCTTCACCACCAGGTAGAACGGATAATCCTTGGCCACCATGCTGTCGCTGGCGGCGGGATCGGCGGAAGGCGCGGGGGGAAGAGGAGGGATGTGGCAGAACGCCGTCCTCGCTGCGGTGCCCGCCAGATCTAAGCACAAGCAGCCGGTGCCCCGCGCGCACACGCTGGCCAGCAGAGCATCCCGAGCACGAGCGCGCAGCGCGAGACTCTCACTGTGTGTGTGTGTGTGTGTGTGTGTGCTCGCGTGTGTATGTGTGTGAGCTTGTGTGTGTGTGTGCGTGTGTGTGTGCATACGCGTGTGTGTGCGTAAACTCCTCCTCGGGGGTGCACCAGAGCGCCGCTCTTCGGAGCGCATCATTGCGCATGCCCAGGTTTCTGTCAGGTTCTGCCTCTCAATTCAGTTATAGTTGATGGATGGGGGGGGGGGGGGGGTAATCCCCAGTATGGGATTAAGATTAAGATAATGAGATACAAGTTTGGGAAAGAATTTATATCTGAATTTAATGAGGTGTTATGAAGTAAATGAACCCGGCCATTATCAACGTTAGAAAACTAAAATAAACTACTAAACCTTCATTCATTTAATGATTTGTATTTAGTTTTAAATTCATTTCCATAAGTTCCTTCAGTCTGGAAAAAAAAGGCTGCTCTAATGTTAGATCAGATCCAATTACAAAGTACAAACCATTAGAAAAAAATATTTTTCTATTTATTGTTTTTTTTTTTAATTTATCATTCATTCATCCATCCATTATCTTCCACTTTATCCTCTATTAGGGTCGCGGGGGGGGGGGGTTCCCCATGCCCATCCAGGGGAGAACGTTTCGGGCGCTGGGCGGATACACCCAGGACAGGGCTCCAATCTGTCGCTGGGCACACACTCACACGCACACACTCTATATGGGGCAATTTGGAGAATTCAATTGACTTGATCCATGTTTTTGGACCGTGGGAGGAAACCGGAGAACCCGGGGGAAACCCACGCGGACACGGGGAGATTATGGAAACTCCACCCAGATGGGGATTCGAACCGGGATTCCCTAGTGCTGAGAGGCGAACATGCTAATCACTAAGCCACCGTGCCGTTAAACTTATCAAGTTTACCAATTTTATTTATGACCGTAAATAAACTTTGTAGTTATATAATTACAGAATGTAGTCCACTGGTTTCTTTACTTTGTCAGGCCACATACTTAAGTTTTCTAATAATCAGGATCACCACAAGACAGGTAATTATATCACTGCTGTTTGATCTACAGCACTGCAGTCACATTGAGGTGATAGATTTGGTGGTGGTGTGTTCTTTGGTATGAGTAAATCAGATATAGCAATGTCTATTAAAGACATCTACAGTTTGTGTTATTCATCCTCTAATCCTTCATCAGTGCTTACAGGACGCCATCTACAGGATGGTGGTCGCTGATGAAGGATTAGCTGTTGAAAACTCCATCAGCACTACTATAGCTGATCTTTTTATTCCAAGGTTTTCATGGTTATACAAACACAGGTTGTCTGGGTTGTAGTGCACAAACACACAGCACGTCCTGTTGCAGCCTTTAATAACTTCACTATGTGCGAGATGCAGAATAGGAACGCAGGGGAGAGGGGTAAAGGGTTCATTTATGCTTCATTCAGTCCATGTTCCCAAGAACCACCTCCACTTCGCCGTGGGGTAAAGCCAGATCCAGCTAAGTGCCAGTCGGGGTGCTTTTTATGATTTGCTAATTGTTTAGGGGGAGGGAAAATAAACCCGGTCCCCAGATAGTTCTAAACGGGAGCTCATGCTACAGTCAGCAGCAGCAGGAAATTGGAATTTTAAGAGCCTTTGTTCTGGCCTGAGGTTCCTGCGATTGTGCAGCCATCGGCCACGGGGAAGTGGATACTGTTAGTGTGTGGGAGAGAGTCAGGACTGGTGCTGGCTACTTAGACCAGAGAAATGACTATAAAGAGCCAAATTTGACAAGCGATATATAAGAACTGGCTAATAATACCCATGCATCCTTTAATTATGTGTTATGTACCTTTGGTTACTCAGTGTTTTGCTCTTCCTGCTACTGTCCAAGGAGTCCCTAAGCCTGTCCCTGTTCCCACCTGGCACTCCATCCTGTTTCATTCATAGTAGACATCTTGGTTATTGAAAGGTTGGGGGCCTGATCCCCAGTTTCATGAAGTTCCACAAAGTAAAGAACTTCATTTTGTTTTACATGTGTGTATGCATGACCGATCACCCAAGCAGCATGTTTATTAGCAAACAGGCCTCACCACAGCTTCTCGCACTTTCCTCTTCACCTCTCCACCACATTCTCCAATACATTGTCCACTAATTTAAACAGCACAGGCATTTTATTTATGTAAAATAAGACAAATTACTGAATGATCTTTGGTTTATTATAATGGAGATAATTAGTTACTTTCAGCTTGAATTGTGATTTTAGAGCATGTTTTATAATGCATCACTGCGGGATGGTTTACAAATTAATTACAGGTAACGACACACACGCAACATGGGTAAAGTCAAGTAAACAGGAAATTCCAGTCTTTTTATGGGTTCTAACTGTAAGAAAAAATTAAGTGCTTGCTAGAAATGTGGGCCGGCATCTATATAATGATGCAGTTGGAGAAACTAAACAATGGCAATAAGGATGAGTGAGAAACACATGAACTGATAAGGTTACAAAACTGATGAAAGAAGAAAAAGCACAAAGCAGAAATGATCTGGCTTCAGTGTAAATGCTACCAGAACCAACTGTAAATAATGCAAAGTCACAAAAATGCAGATTGGGATGCAGACCTTTCTATTCTGGGTTTTTAAGATTCATCGCTGTGGGTACAACCATTTATCCCACTTTACAAAAAAAAAACCCTTACTGCTGTTTTTATTCTTCACTTTCCATACAAAAAAAAAGAAAATCTTGCATGATGGTTGCATGCAGTGGTTGAGGTTTGGTTTCCCCGCAGAACCCATTTTCACACTTTTTGCCGTTTCCAGGAAGAAGTGGTTCTGAGGTACTTTTTTAATAACAAATTAAAAAAAGAGCATGAATAAAGAAAGCCATTCAGAAAAAGCACAGCCTTTCTCAACTTAAACTCAAAAAAAGCTTCATTGGCATGAGAAATAATATGAAAATAATTTATCTATTACAGTTCAAAGCATTGCTGCTGAAACCTTTATGTACTCACTAAAAACCTTATCATGAATGCCAAACTAATGCTGTATAGAGCTGCTGCTTTACATCTTTCATCCTTTCACATCTTTCTACCTTCACACGGTCTAGATGAACATCATGTCATTAAAATTCAAAATTCCAGACATTACAGGAGGAAGTGCTTCAACCTGGTGGTGAAGACCCCCCACCCCTCTGCTATGTAAAAGAAATGAGCTAAAAAAGTTAAAGTAATAAAACTTCAAACACTGTTTCCAGTAGCTGACGCTTTTTCATCTTAATTCCTTATATCCCACTTAAGTACAAGTCCACTAGATGACCTAAGTGAACTTACTTATTTGCACAACTGTATTTGCTTGACACTCAAATTCCATATGACTCAAATACGCTCCATGTGCAAGTGATTTCAGGTCAGACTCCCACTTATTGACATTTGCCTGTGTAGCAGACTTTGATGTAAAGATAAGACTGAGTCACAACAGCCAATCAGAAACCCAGGCTGATCAACATGGAGGGGAAAGAGTCAAAGTCATCCGAGATAGCATCGCCTCTGGAGCAGAGGTGGGTACAAATATTACAAGAGTAACTTTTTAAGAAACCCCCAAAAAATGTGATTATTATTAGGTTCATAGGTAGCTAGAGCCTATCCCAAAATCCATTGTGGTTTAACTCAAATGGCTTTGTCAAACAACCATGGCAAGAAACACATGCATTCACACCAAATATTAACATCTCCAGTTCAGAATATTCTTTCGCACTCTTCTTAAGTCAATGTCACAGGCAGTCACATTAAATTACAGAGAGAACAGTGTTCAAATTCACGACCTGAATTTGAATGTCAGACGTGCAGTTAATATGATTTTTATTGAGTCTTCTGATAAAAACAGCCCTCTGTATCCTTAACCTTTGAAGCAGAAGCATTTTATAACTGTTTATCTCTAGGGTTATATATGGACACACTGTTCCATGAGAAGTAATTACATCAACCTTAAGATAATAGGTCACACATAGATAACCTATCAACCAATCAAAACCCGACTAATAACCAGGACATGATGGCCTGATCCAAAACCATTTGTACCTGATTTATCCGTTATCACCTATTACTCATACGAGAAACAGATTGTTGATATAAATGATAAAGCCATAGTGGCATTATTACTACACTTTTAAACCACTGCAAATCAGAGCAAGCGTTGGCTCCTGTGACCTCATTGTTGCTGGAAATCAAAAGAAATATTGAAGCACATCGGCCTGCCATCAAAACATGACCCAGTGACATCTGGACACATTCTCTCGAATGTGGGTCGAATGTGGAAAGCCCTTTGGTGCAGGTGTATTATAAAGAAAATAAAAGCTTTTCTGTTTTTACTTTGAAGGGTTCAAGTCTTTTGTTGAAAACTGTTCACTGCACCATGTACATCTTTGGTTTGTAACCAGACCAAATAATAATGTTGTATGAAATGAGGAAACAGGAAAAATCCAGGTTATGTCTGGCACAATAAATAAAATATAGCAATTAAAACATTTATTTAGAACGTGTGATTGTAATGTGGGTATAAATAAATAGATTTTTAAATTAATAAAATTTTATGATCGATGGGGTCTACTTAAACTCCTTAAAGGAGGTTCCACCAAGAACACACACGTCCACAGCAGGAATCATCACGATGCCATCATTCTGAGGAATCCTATAAGAATTAGAACTCACACAGAATCTCAACCACATAATGATGTGAATGACCATCACATCTGTTAGTCAGGCCTGGATTAGTGTGAGGGTGAGAGTGTAGGATGAAACATCCCCCCCCCCCCCAAGTCAAAGATTCTGATGAGGGCCTGGTGTTTATTTTTCTGTCTGATCGTTCCAGTGCATGTGATGAGTAACATGGTGAATCTCCTTCACTCTCGCACGCTAGCTTCAGAAATGTAGCCACGATACTGACAGACCCATTGTGAACTAATGATCTATACGCTCCACTCTGCTCTTAGACTCAACTGCTGGAAGTTTATGGTGCTTCCACTTGACCCGCTCATGACTTGCTATTGAACTTCCCTCAAGCCAAGATCAAAATGTACAAGCTGCGATCCTGTCAGGACACGTTTCTCTCCTGAAACATTCTCCTTGCTGTCTTTTTCACAAGTGGAGGACCATTTAATGTTTAGACAGAGGCCTGTTGCACCCTAACATCATATATGTGTTACATATATATATATATATATATATATATATATATATATATATATATAACACATATGGATTGTAAAACCATAATTTATTTCACATCTCACATACAAACCTTACATCACTCACACACTTAGACCCAGATCTGGGACCTACTGTTCTGTAGTTCTGGTTGTGGCTCGGTCTCTTCCTTTGTCAGTTCCACCCAGCGATACATGGTTCACTCATCATTAGTGAGGTACAAAAGTTTACAGAGGGTCTCTAAAGGCCTATGGTTTAAAACCGTTCCACTGACAAGGCAGAAAAATATGCGAACACTTCATTTTTAAGGTAAAAAGCTGATGTTAAGTCAGCACACTGCTAAAGTTGGACCTGCCGTCCGGCCAAAATGTTCCTCTCCAGAGCGCCAGCGTTTCTGACATTAATTACAGCTGACAGTGGAAGTGCACATCAACCATATTCAAGCCATAATTTTAAGGTTTAATGTTTAATTTAGACAAATTGGCTAATATCAAGTTTGCTTATATTGAGAATTAAATTCGAACATCAGACCAAGTGATCATTTAATCCCCGTCAGCTCCACATGCTTTGGCCGCTTCTTTTGTCCTTAGTTCACACTAGACCACCAGATGTGGAAACAAACAAAAGTGGAAATAAATTAGGATGCTAAACTTTGGAGTTTGTAAAGTGAAATGAAACACAGCGTGTCCGTGGGTGAAGGAGTCCTTCATATAATGCAGGAGACACCTGGTTTATGGACATGGAGCCAAAGGATAAGAATAGAATTCTTGTTTAGCTTGACCTCTAAAGATCCTGATATTCATATCACGGTTTTATTCAAACCTCGTTTAGGCCTTTTACGACAGTCTATAAATGTAGAAAGTGAATGTATATAATGAGTAAAGTCTAAAAAGCAAGAGCTTTATGTTATTAAGTTTTTTAATTCATATTTTAATAGCTCTTATTTAGATTCTGACCACCCGTGCAATGTCACAGTCCACGAGTTCCAGTTAAATCACATGTGCTTTTACAGCCACTGATGTCTCAGTCTTCCTCTCAGCGGACTTCACATTCATTCATCCCAGCTCATGTAATCAAATCCAGAGCAGTCTGGCAGGATGAACGCACTGCTCCAGAACTGCTCCAGCTGCTCCAAATGTATTCACAAAAACAACTATGACAGCGATCAATATCTTGTTTCCCTCATCAGCAGGTCCACAAGTTGCCGCATGAGAAACAATAGAGCTGGCCCCTTTTCCATTGGTGTTTGAGGCTCTATCGATATCAGCCAGGCAATTGTGCACTATGGCTAATCCTACTGAACACATGCCAGGCAGGCACGTGGCCTCCCGCCTTCACCCCCACTCTCCTTACCCGATGACCAAGAACTCACCTCAACTCAGCCTTAAGCAATGATGGAGAAATCACGTCTGGCGCACAGGTACCATTAATGTAATGGAAATGGTGTGAGATCATACCGGAATAAAAACAAGCCCGGCGTTGGCTACTAACCCCAGACAAATCCATTTAGAGGGGCAGAGACTTTAAACTACATGGTCTGGTCAGTGAAAGCTGATGATACAAACTAGAAGAAAATTAAAAAGCCAAACAAATATTAGAGAAGATCACATGATCTACAAAAAAACATGAGGGTATAGATTCAGGAGCACCAAGACTTTGGGTTAATTTATTCATTCATTATCTCCCGCTTATCCTCTGTTAGGGTCGCGGTGGGGTTCCCCATGCCCATCCAGGGGAGAACGTCTCGGGCGCTGGGCAGATAGACCCAGGACAGGGCGCCAATCCATGGCTGGGCACACACTCACTCACACAGACACACTCTATATGGGGCAATTTCAAAAATTCAATTAACTTGATCCATGTTTTTGGACTGTGGGAGGAAACCGGAGTACCCGGAGGAAACCCACACAGACATGGGGAGAACATGGAAACTCCACCCAGATGGGGATTCGAACCGGGAATCTCTAGCGCTGAGAGGCGAATGTGCTAGCGAATGTGCTAAGCCACCGTGCCGCCTGACTTTGATTCAACAGCATAAATTAAATAATTAAACACATTTTAAAGGAGTGGATTCACCAGGCGGCATGTTTCAATCCACCTCTATCAGCAGGATTCAGATTAGGGCTTAAACAAGGCCACAATGGAATAGTCCAGTGTTTTCCTTTCGGGATTTAAAAGCTTTTAGCTGTGTTTTGGGTCATTATCCTGTTAAAACCATGACCTGCCACTGAGACAGAGCTTTCTGACCGGTTTCACTGAGCCCTGCACAGGTACAAAGCAGCCCCCTGCTGCACCTCCCCCATGTCTCTGATGTGACTTGCCAAAATGCTTCACCTTGGATTTGGCCATCAAAGGACAATGTATCAGAGACATCCCTTCTCAATATGCATTTTTGATCTGTCTGAGTTTTCATCCTTGGATCCCACTGTCATGGATGGTGTGATCAGACATAGCTCAGACTGCAGATCATCTCATTTTGGAAGTTTCATCGGTTCTCTGCACCATACTTCTGTTCAATCTGGGTTGGATTATCCTCTCACGCAGCCTCCAGGGAGGTTGGCTACAGTCCCATGGACCTCAGACCTATTTATTATATTTGCAGCTGAAGTCACAGAAACATCAACCTGCTTTAAGACGGTCTTATATCTCTTAACTTTAACGTACTTGGGTAAATTTTCTTTCTCATCCCCATAGACAGATCTTTCCTTTGCGTCTCTAGTATAGAGTGATTTACATGATGATACTAAACAGCAAACAGCAGAGCGACTACTTTTCCTACCGTGTTTATAGGTTAAAGTTGGATATTAAATCTACATACTGGAAAATGCATAATGTTTAAAGACCTTATGTGATAAGATAAAGTTACATGTAATCATACTACCAAGAACACTTTACAGACCCTGGCACAACGAGCAGGAAAGGAAGTAGGCTTGCAAATTGCCTGACCTTTAGGAAATCTCGACATGCATCGTCTAACAACCAAAGTTCTGGAAGTTATTTTCAGAATTACAAAAAACACAATGCTAATCACGGCAAATGATTTAAAGTAGCAATAAATCAAAAATAAATAATCTTTTGGGAGCAATTTAAGAAAGTAGATTTCTTGATGATTTGTTTTGTAAAATAAAGTAAATTGGCAAAACAGTTTCATCATCATATCTTAATATATTTATGTTTTCCATCTACAAGTATAACTTAAACACATAAAAGAAGCACTAATAGTGAGGGAAATCTAAAATTGAAAAGCATTATACACTGCAAAATAACTTTATATCTGGCAAATGATTCTTTTCCAATACCTTCTTACATTTACATAATAATTGGTCTATCTAAATAAAAGGTTTCTGCTGAGTACATAATTCCAGGGTGATGTTAGTACTGTGCAACAAGCATTGCTCAGACTTACGTTGATGTCTAGACTGCAGAGACTAAGTGAGTCCACATCTCTCTTCCGCTGTTTCCTTTTCTTCTGTAAAGATAAACACAATCTTTCTTATTCATTTCAAACATAATGTCATAATTGTACTTCTTTCCTCAAACATATATTAGCATGAGCTACGTAACATTTAGTCAATAACTCATTTAATATTGTAGTGTGGAAGTGTCAACAATGACGTATGTGTCACTAACAGCTGCACTACGTCCACCATCATCTGGTTTAAATTGCTTTAAAGTGTTAAGGGAGCCCCAGATGTAGTTAAACATCCAATACCTGCTTGGTAATCAACATTAGCTTTAGTGCAGCTTTACACAAGGCTTTTACAAAGATGAGGAGAAGAATTGGTTACACATGAAGATTTTAATGTTATCCTGGGACTGTGCATTTCCACAAATATTTTACAGAACTTTGCAATGTCCACACAATAAGTAAAAACTCTAAGAAATAAGAAGATAAAGGTAAAGAAACCTGTATTTTCATATTCTCGTGAATGTGTGTAGATTAACAGACAAAAGAGCAGCCAGCCAGTTTAATCATTTCATAGGCAAAAATTGGCATCATTAAAATATTTTTAAAACAGTGCAAATCAAACCCCTGACATTTTTGCTAAAATTTGAATGACTGCCCAACTTGTTAAGACCCCCCCCCCCCATTAGTACACACTTTATACCAGTTACTATCCGAATCATTACCACAGCAGTTTATCCTAATTGATTCCATCCGCTGTTAAAACGTCTTTTGGGACTTTGGACGGCACAAAAAGTTCATTGTTTTTGTTTATTCTCCATGGCAATCAGCGTTTCCCAGCGTCTCAATAGAGCATAAATTCTGTGTCCTGCTACTGCTCTGGCCAAACACTTACACTAAGGTCAAGCTGAGGAAAAAACAATGGTGCACATGATGACTGGAAGGCGAGTTTAATAGCTAAGACCCAAGTACTACCCTGGTGGCACTAAATCACAGGTATCAGCTGGAGGGTCTTAACATAAACAGCATCTCAGCCATAATTCCAGGAAAAACTGTAATCCTGTTATGGACTCCAACATCAACACACTGCGGTTGCAAAGGTCAGTACATAATCAATCAGCCTTTTTAAAAAACTATATGGCCTAAAATCAGGCAAAGCGCAACAGGTTTTTTTTATGCTTTTCTAAGAGCATGCACTGCTGCAGTGTCAATGCTGCACTCTATGTTGAGATGAAATGGAGCTGAAAGTGTCATAGTGAAAACCCTCTGCGGTTTGGAAACAACATTCATCAAAGTGTAGAGAACCAAGACCGTTAACCTGTGTGGCAGAAAATCACTGGTTACTCTGCAGTCCCAGCCTCTCAGGTAAAGACATAGTCTTCAGGTGAACAGTCACAGACAGCAACCAAAGGCTCATTTGAGGCAACCTGGGACTGTCCAGATCCCAAATTTGGAAATAAATGATTGAGCATAAGCAAAAAAATTAGAATGATAAAATACTAATTACACAGAAATCCAATTATTTTAATTGATGTAAGGAATTTAAAGCAATGTTTTGTCATTTAAAAATGTTCTGCAGTAATTATTGAGACTGAATCATACTGTAACCTTTTAGAAGTATTTTTTTCTCCAGACAATTTTATTTTTGCTGAATGTGTGCAATAGTGTAACTGAGTGGGTTTCAAATGTATTCCATGCAGACCCTTATATTCAAAATGAGTCACAGTGGTTATTAAAATCACATGAGGTAAAAAATTAGGTGTAAAGGAACGTGCTGAAGGCACCAACAGTGATGCCTTAATTGTACTGCTCTGTTATCAGGTACCACTTCTACTGAGTCACTGCTGCTTTAGGGAAGTGAACGCACAAAAATATCCACTAGACACATTTCTTTCAGCATCTTCTAATAATTTAGTCTCTGTTAAAAACTAAATCACATGTTCCAACTTGCTGGGCTCTCACATCTCTCCAGGTGTAAAAATCAGGATAGCCAGCTGTCTGTAAAAGCATGTCCCATTTTAAAATCTGACTGCTCCACCTCTGATTCACTACTTGATTCAGCGTTTCTACCTAGAAGCACCTTTGAGTTTCCCATCTCTACCTTTGCCACCCACCAGGCGTACACACATGCCAGAGGGGAGACCGGCATAAAAAAGGTTTGGGAGACTCAACCATAATGAACGACATCCACTTAGGAAAACTTGTGAGAAGTTTGATGGCAGTGGTCCCATTTACAATTAAAAAAAAAAAACCCTGAAAACATACACAGGTCACCTCCTACAGACTTTTAAACCTTAGTTAACACAGCTTATCAGGACCAGATGGATTCGAACTGTAAATACTTTTTAAAAAGCTCAGTTAATGGAGTTTCTAAGATTATACAGATAATTGCATTATTTATAAAACATAAGTCTGCCCGAAGCCTGGCTGAAAAGAAACCAGCAAACACAGCATTCGGCCTGAATCCTACATTTACTGTAACATCTCTGGTTGAAACTTCATCCTGGCGGCTTCATAATATTTTCTTTTCATGTCCACCTGAATAACCAACAAGCTTCGGAGACCTCTGCCGGTCGGGTCTGAAGATAAAAAAATGTAATCCAATTTATTCCTAAGAATGAAAAGTTATTTAAATCGTTATGACCGAATAACCAGCAGACGTCTGACAGTGATTTTATACTTCTTACAGTGCGTGCTGTTCTTCGCAGAACCCACCCTTCCAGAGTGTTGAGAACTACTTGTTCATTTCCTTATTTAGTCTTAGTTGTTGTCCACTGTTTAATGTTCGTGTTTTTTGTCACATAAAATCTGTTGTTTAATTTGGTCTGGATCAGATTTTGGTAGGATAAAGGTCTGGGCTTTTTAGACTCATGTCATCCTCCTGAGCAGAAACAAGCAACACCAAAGACACCTCCCAATAAAGCCAATCACACATCACAGCAGTGGCTCTGTGGGCCTGTAGGGGTAAAGAGCTCTAACAGAGTGTGAAAAGAAACAGATGAACTACAATCTTCAATTGTGGAACTACAAATTCTATTTATGAGGTCATTGAAACTGATCAAACAAGTATACGAACAAGACAGTATATCTAACAAAGTTCCGAAGAGTGTAGACTAAAATAAAATATAACAAACATTATATATTTGTGTGTATATGTGTGTGTGTGTGTGTGTGTAGAATTAAACTGATGCTCCAGTTGTTTATTATTACAAAATTAATTTTACTTTTTTTTTTTTTTACTTTTGAGAATAAGTAATCTCAATAAAAATTCTGTTAAATAAAAAAACATTAGATTACTTAAAACATTCCTCACTTCAGTATCAGTACCTGCTCTAGAAGTGATTCTGAAACTAACTAACATATCTGAAGCAATGAAGTGAGTCAAAGAAAAACTCACTAACCTTATGATGCACAAAAAGACAGCACCCCATCATTAGGAACTATAGCAGCTTTAAAAAATCCACGCAAATTCACGCTGTTTCCACCACGGGCCACTGATGCCAGGTTTTAAAGCTATCCTCCACGGTCCTCACCCATCAGCCAGTGCAGGACACAGTGAGGCAGAAACGTGTCTGCAAGTGTGTCTCAGCACACAAAGGAGACAGGCCCAGTGTGCAGCAAACAGGATATGAGAGAGGGGAAGCTGCTATATCGGGGTAGAGCTACAATCACAGGCAACCTTACCGGGTTTGTTTGCTAGATCGGCGTCACAGAGTTACTTTGTTGGGGCAAGGCATCCTGAGGCAAAGGGAGTTTTTTTTGTGCCTTGAGTATGATATCATAATTACACAGAGGCATTAATAGTGGCAGATTAGATTTATTTTCAAATTGTACGTTGGATGTTTCTTTTTTTTTTAAAACTGTCCTCACAGAGTAACAGGGACCCCGTTGTCTAAAATGTAAGACTACATGCTTGGTTTTATAAATATAAGGTGACATGACTGATTTAAAATCCTCTTTCTTTTTCATTTTAAAATCTTTTGCCATTTTAATTAACTCAAGTGTCCAAAACTCCTTCACCTGCAGGTTACAGATTGTTTCGTCCTGAGGGTCTATTTAAATAAATCATGACTGAACATTCAGGTGACTACAGCATTTGTACGTTCAGGTCACAAGCAGGGCAAGTCTTCAGTCTGCTGTAGTGCTGCGTGATAAAAACCCGTTCCAGGCTGAGTGCATGAGTATGAACTACACAAGCAGGGAAACAGAACCGCCATAAGTCAAAACATGTTTGAACCCTGCAGAAATGCAGTAAAAATAACCTCTAAAAACAGAGTGGGGAGGGTTCAAGTGCACTCTGAATACTAATTACGGCCTGCTGAGTGTTACATACCTGTGCTCCCACTCAGGAACTGCCTGTGGAAATGTTTTTCAAAACTTGTAGTGATGAGCTGTGTGCATGCAACAGCATTCTGTTTCAGTTAAGTACATTTTAGCCAAAACCTATAATCTGAGCTCAAAATCTGTATCCATCGCAGATATCTAATTACTGTAGTTCCGATCCACATTTACTTACCAATGAATTTCAGGAAACCTTATTTCAGTCAATCTTAAATAAATAAGAATATGAATCTTATTTGTAAGTCACTTTGGATGAAAGCATCTGCTACATAAAAAGTAAATGCAAAACTACAAAGACATAATATTGTCATTATTTTTAATATTGTTAATAGTTGTCCAAAATTTCTAATTTTTAACGTTAATTCTTAACGTTAAAACTTATATTCAGCAACAATAAAAAAAAAGCCCTGTATTGTCCTCTGGGATCAATCAATACATTAAATTATCTACACATGGATCTAAATTTGGACTGATGGACTGATGAAGTCTTGTATCTCTGAAGACAAATACAACCAGAAAAAAGCCAGGAGGGAAACAAGCGTACGGTCATCATAAGACACCGGATCGTAACTACCAGTTGGTGTATTTACAACATCACGAAACCCAAAGCTACTTTTACTTTTAAAACGTTGGCATTATTTCCAAGCCTTTGGTTCCGAACACACTGCTGCCTTAAAGGTCTAATTGCAAGTTCTTCGCAGTTCCAGATGGCAGTTACTTTGGTAATTGCTTTGGTTGTATTCCACATGAAATCTCTATTGTTTCACCAAGACAGTAAGCTGTGCGATTGGGGGGCATGGAATGATTTCCAGGTGTGGAGGCTATCAACATCCACCCACGACACATCTGTTCACAAACACAAACAGCACGACCTGTGAAGGATGGATGAAAACAAGATTTCAACTGATTGAAGGGTAGATCAAAATCTTAACATCTTCTGTACAATTTAACCAAAAGAGTCTTCTGTACATCAATAACAGCTTTGACATCAACAGGACACATAACAAATACGGAAACCTCTGATGATCGGCATGATCGCTCATCATTCAACAACCATTTTGATTGAACCAACTGATTGAACTGCAAAATTCATTTAAAGCCTGAAAAAGAAATTGTTAGTGTCCAAATTTTACTTGCATCGAAGTGTCCTCTTTAGAAAGATTACATAAAGTCAATAGACCTCTGGGTAATGATCCTGTGTACAGTTCACATATTTGTTTTACTATATAAAGAATCTATGATCTGTAGGACAAAATTCAACGTTCGCGAGACAGAATTTAGAAAATATCAAAATAGACAGGAAATGACCAGCCTGTCACATGGCAGAGACAACTGCCAAGCACAGCTCCAGGAACCCTGCAGACAAAGCGCTGCTGCTATCTGACCCAGATCAAAGTTAAATCATTGCTGATTGGTCAAACAGAGGGAGGTGAATAAAAGTTCTTCATATTCCAGGGTAATTACATGTATATACTAAACACGTGATGAGGCAACAGTGTGTTTCAAAATATATTTTTGGTTAAAAAATATTTATTTTACCAATTATTTTGGTATAGAAATTTTTATGACTTAAACCACTAAACAAAAAGAGTTCCTCTGTATAAACTAGTTTCAAAACTGTTTTAGCCAAACACTAAGCAAATCTCTTAATTTATTCCCTTAAGCTAGTCTAAACAAGTTGCAAAGTTCACTGGATTTCCCAGGATCAAGAACAGAATTCTTAAAAAACCCAGCTGAGTCTGGTTTCAAAGGAAAGCAAGTATTAAAAGTAAGGTTGAGACAATTACCGATTTTGTTGGTACGATTATTGTCTAAGAGATAATCATGATTTTACAATTATTATGCAATAATCAACAAAAGTATGTAGAGAAACAAATTGAATGTATCTTAACTATATGAAAACAGGGGTAGATCATGGGCCTGGCTGTGTGTTGCTGAATGGCACTTCCTGACTCGGGGCAGGCCAGTGCAGGACCCCAGATAAAAGACCACCAGGGTATGAGGGGGGTTAGAATCTAAATGTAGCTACTCATCTTAAGCAGGGATGGGACCGGACAGAGTTAAGATAATGTTTAAGAGTAGTATTGCACTTCACTGTTATAAAGCTGGGCAGTTTTTTTTTTAATGCATCGAAATATTTTAAAGAAATGAAATAAGGTGAGGTGGCACGGTGGCTTAGTGGTTAGCACATTCGCCTCTCAGCGCTAGGGATTCCCGGTTCGAATCCCCATCTGGGTGGAGTTTCCATGTTCTCCCCGTGTCTGCGTGGGTTTCCTCCGGGTTCTCCGGTTTCCTCCCACAGTCCAAAAACATGGATCAAGTTAATTGAATTCTCAAAATTGCCCCATTTAGAGTGTGTCTGTGTGAGTGAGTGTGTGCCCAGCGATGGATTGGCGCCCCCCCCCCCCCCCCCCCCCCCCCCCCCCCCCCCCCCCCCCCCCCCCCCCCCCCCCCCCCCCCCCCCCCCCCCCCCCCCCCCCCCCCCCCCCCCCCCCCCCCACATAAAAAATCCAAATCTAAAGCAATCAAAGGATTGGACACTGAAATCACCAGACGATGTTTTCATTACGAATCCAGACGAGGAAAATCAGTTTAAAGGATGTTGTTGAACAAAGTAGTTCTTTCGTCGCAGTCCAGGCTGAAAGGTTCATAACAACCTTTAATCTCATGTTTTAGGTTTGGACACACTCACAGATTTATCTGCCAGTTGGTATTACACACTTGTTGCAACGCTGATGAGAACAAAGGAGAGGTCCTGCTTCCAGAACTTGGGGCAGCATTTGTATCACACATTGCAGAAAACAGAGTAATGGCAGTATTAATGCACAGAGTTATGCAGAGGTGTCGGGAGCCAGCAAAGGAATAAAGTGGAAGCACTGAGATGTCCACTTATAAAGATCAAAGGCATAAAAGTTTCCCTTTAAAAGAAGACAAAGCTCACACATGCTTATCTTTTGAAATCTCTGACTGTAGAAACATTTTTTAGACCTTTGGTAATAAAAGAATGTATACAAAGGAATGAGCTAATTGAATTTCAGCCTTCAAAACCACATGTTAAACTCATTCAAGTTCATTTCAAACTCACCTTTGTTTTGCTGTTCAAGAAATCAAGTCATAACCTGACACTCAACAAATCAATCAAATCTACAGGCATCAGCCCAAGACACCCCAGTCTGTCTATTTTGGACCAGCAACTGGCACAGAATTCCCGTTTAATCCATAAAGACAAAAGTTTCTGGCCACTAATTAGTCCTTCAAGAATCCGGTTCTGAGATACACTAAAGGATCTGGTACCATCAGAATAGCTTTTCTTTACCTGTTACCAGGGAGTTTATTAGCGTTTGGCTGAATATCAGTAGTGAGGTCATAGCAACATGGAAAAAGGTATAATAATAGGTTCTTTAAAAATAATAATGTTTATTTAATACCAGACCCTGAAGCTTATAAATCATGGGAAGTCTATGGCATGTTCAAATTTAATTAGAGGTATAACGCTAAACTAAAACAAAAAAGGTGGTGGTGGGGGGGTTCTCAGTCTAAATACACCCAAAATCTGACAGTCCAAATGCATTTTAGTGTTTTAAATGGTACATGCACCACTTTACAGTAGACTGGTGTACAGCGCAGCGCGTTTCCCTTCCTTACACACATCGATCACTGGGACAGGCCCCGGTGCCCCGATTAGGTTAAACGAACAAGAATATTGTTAATGGGATAAAAATTTTAACAACTCACCCCTCTGAATATCCAGCTGTCCGTTGATGAGAAGAGAGAGAACGAGTTTTTTCTTTGTAGCAGCGGCCTAAAGGTGGAGACCAAAGACAGCATGTCAAAACAGGTTTTATTTTCATACACATCAGCATTTAAGATGTCAAACAAAGTCACAGGCCGAGATTCTCCATGCATTTAGCTTTAAGATGCTTTTCAACCTCAGGAAACCACTCACACTATCGCCATTAGCATGCACCTTTGAAGCACTACTAATGGACAAAGCAGGGTATAGTTTGAGGGGTATTGGGGCACGGCAGCCACATCAAACACCCACAAGAATGACCCATGTGTTTACAAAATCCAGGCTTCAAGTCAGCAGAAATGAAAGAGAGCTTAGAACAGATCCTGGTTCAGACTCTGATGGTATTTGGAAGCTCTTTTACCAAAAATGTGACTCAGGAATAATTATGTAATATTGATCCTAATATAAACAAACTGATTTCCAAAAATGTGGTTCATGTGCTTGAAGTTTATATTTTACTCCCATTAGATAGCAGACTTTATTTAAAGTGGATTGGATTGTGATTCACTGTGGTCCCTGACATCGTAGCACAAACACCGAATTCATTCTGATTAACTTGGAAACATCAGTTTTTCTTCATTTCTGATCAGCTGCCCAGAACCTGCTGCAAAGAAACACACACAAAGCAATGCTGCCACCACCGTGCTTCACAGGCCGCATGGTGCATATCAAGGAACGGCATCATTTCTAGACATAATTGGGATCATTGGTATCTGTGTTTTATTTTCTAACCCTGACATCATGAATCAGCAAACATTACTCACTTATACTTTGTTCATTAAACTCATGGCTTCTGGAGTTATATTCAACAACATTTCCAAATGGCAAGGCTTTTCCACTGTGACTGGAGCTTTTGTTTAGGCTTACACCCCCTAAGGGAGTCAGTCAGCCTGTTATCAGCGCTTGAGGAAGCCTCCCGCTGAGCTGAGTGCATTATCCTTCTTCCTGGAGGATCTCTATTGAAGTTCTGAATTCGTTGAGAGGACAAGCTGACTAACTTTACATTTTTGATAGATTTGGTTCTGAGGTTGGTAAATAAATCAAGGTTTGATTCTGAACAGGATGGTTTTATGTTGAGATTTGAAAAATTGTTTTCCATTAAAGAAAAACAAAGATTTGGCAGGGCAAGATTTATTCCGAATTTTACATGGAACTGTACTGAGAACACTTCTGCACAAACACTGACTAAAAAACTCTTCAGATTTTTATCCAAGTTGTAAAAATGGGGGGGGGGGATCCAATCTAACTGAAATAAATCAATAAAATCTAAACCTGACCGACTTCAGACAGGATCCTCTGATGAAACAATGATCCACAGCTCAACTCAGCTGAACAAAACCAAAAACACAGGACCAGTTTATAAACCACAAGATCAGGGCTTTACTTCACTAAACTTAACCTCATAGAAAACATGTGGAATGAAGTGATGAGACAAAAATTAAATACATGGAGCCTGAAAAAAAAAAAAAATAAGATAGGTATGACGATAATCTATAAGGAGCAGTTTCTTTAAGACAGAGTTGTTGTTCACAACTATTAATCTAATTCAAATTAGTGATTTATTTTTAGTAAGTTAATGAATTTATTGTAAACAGAACCCTGTGTACGTTCAGGTTTCAGTGGTTCATTCTGCAGGCCATTTAAGGTCTTCATCTCCCAGATATGAGATTTGCATTAATCCATTATCTCTCAGACACCTCGTCTTCCCTCAGTGTCTGAAGGAGTTGTCTTCTTTTCATTTCATCTCCACAATCCTCTCTCTCACAACCTTTAAAGGTCACAATCTGGAGCCTTCCCCTGATAATAGTACAATGACCAAAGGCCAGAGACAACTGAGATATTTGATAAATCCCATCCTAAGATAAGCTATCTTAAGCTACATGCTACACTCACACGCTCACACACACACACACACACACAATGTCCTGCTCATTATCAGTTGATTAAGGAGTTATCAATACTTTTACACAGTAAGATCAATAATGTATTGACATGACAACAAAACTGTGCTGTGTTGTTTTTACTATCGATCAGAGAGCCAAGCGCTCGAGCAGCAGTACTGCCAATCAGTACAGCCAATCTGTGGGCCCTAAGGTTGGATTCTTAACACTAAAATGTTTCTACTTTTTCCAGTCACTGCAGATAATTACATCTACAAAAAAAGTCAAAATGACCACAATAAAATAAACATGAATTTACTAATCATTGATTTTTGTTTGCTTATAAAAAATATTTAGCCAAAAAGGGGTGCAATCAGCTTTCGGAAGTTTGCCACATAAAGCATTTAAGAGACGTGTGAGTGGATTTCTAAAGAATTCTATCTAAAGAATTCGACAGGATTAAATGTTTTCCAGTTCGAGATGCATACAGTTTATAATTAATTAGAAAAATGGCTTGTTTTTCACCTTGACCTGGTCATCATTAGCACTGAATTCTCTCTAGGCCCTCTAGTGGTTAAAAAATTAACATTAGCTCGTGTCCATCTCAGAAAAAAAAAAAAATCACATTATTTTGAAGCTTGTCTAAAAACAGCAATAATTAACAAATGAGTATTGAAGTCATCAAGTTGGTATAAAACAGTGCAATATAATCTTAACTAACTTAAATTATGACATACGACACATACATTTTACAGCTTTGTGCATAACACAAACACAAGAATAACAGATCTGGGTTAAGTGTCAGAAGTACAACAGAAAACAAAATTTGGATTAAAATGTAGATCTTGATCTTTTCTGAAGCCTGCCCACAGTTCTGTTGTGGGAGAACATAAAAGCTGGGGGGGAGGCTTGCATGAGAGAGAGAGACTGAATGTGGATCTTTTAATTGCAGTTAGGAAAGCCAGGGCAGATTAAGCGAGTTGTCCTTTAATTACACACTGCATGAGAAACCCCCTGCGTTGGAGCACAAGCTTTAAACACTGCCACATGTTCAAACACAAGCCTAATGCAGAAAATAAAAAGCACGCGAATTTGTTTATATAGAGGATACTTTAATACGGTTTAATACACTTGGCTTACAAGTCCTCTGTTTAAATAGTATGAAAAAAAAATAAGATTAGACAATATTTGGTTCATCCAACATATAAATGAGCCAGTGTGGAAAAGTCTGATGACTTTTCTGATACATTTCCTCTGTATTTCATAAACCACATGATCTTTAGGATGAACTACGCTGCATCTAAAATCACCCACTGACCTACAAGACATCACATGAATGAGTCCAAAAGATCATCTTTATGGTAAATAGAGCTGATAAAATTGACGAAAAGTTTAGAACTAAGGAGGTGACTCCTATTAGTTAGGTCATTTATTGGACGCTTTTATCCAAAGCGACTTCCAAGGTGAGCACAGGGTTAATCACAACATCCTTGGAGCAATGAGGGTTAAGGGTCTTGCTCAAGGACCCACATTGGTCACTTCAGTGGACCTTGGATTTGAACCCCCAAACTTCAGATTGACAGTCCAACACCCTAACCACTGAACTACCGCGCCCTCCTATTAAAGGCATATTGTCTGAACTCTCATTTTGCAGTTTCTATTTTAAGGTGATTTGATGACGTGAAGTTTGGAGGTGAATGTTTAAAAAAAAATGAAACACTTCGTATAAAAGACCATAAAAGAAAATACAAGAGAAAAGAATAAAGCTGTTTCCTGAACTCTGGCCTCATACCCATCATGTGCACAAAGGCACACACACACACACACACACACACACACACACACACACACACACACACACACCTGTTTCCCCTAGACACCTTCTTCCAGACCAAACAGGCATTGCCAGGACAACAATAAGAGAAACAACCCCTTTTCTTCAGTGTCTTTTAAAAACTGTCAACACAGAGGTTAATTAATACCAGTGTTACACTACAGCGATGAAAGACACAAAGTCAAAACATATCCTGATATCCACGTTCAATTCAGACAACACACATCCCATTTGTTAGGATTTATCCTCATCTTCATAAAACATGTCTACATTAAAATACTTTGTGGTATTTTGCAATTACACAAACTCTATTAACTCCAGTCAACAGTTTAAAAAACGATTCAGGAAATAAAACAAACAATCTGTATATTATTAAGACTACATTAAAAGTTACAGCAGCCACAGACAGGACAGTCCGTTCAACTGATTTTTAAAAAATAAATTAAGTAATTAAAAAAACAAATCGACGATAAGTTTTGGACAGTGTACTGACATTAAGTCCCTTACTGGACATGCACGCTAAATGAATGTGGAACGATTAGCGCCATCTTGTGGACTTCAGAAAACATTTGACATTTTATTATAGTAGTACCAAATGTTTGTGTGTGTGTGTGTGTATATATATATATATATATATATATATATATATATATATATATATATATATATATATATACATATATATATAATAGCGAAAATATATATATAATAGTAAAAAGTGCAATCTCTTTATTAATTATTCTTAATCAATGGTAAGTCGTGCTGCGAGTTGAGAACAATAAACTCTCCTGAATGTCACGCTAAGAAAGACAAAAGGGAAAAACAATAATTGTAGTTATAGACGTAGTTATAAAGTATTTATTTCGGCATTAAAACGTCTGCAGGCAGATACAGCTTTAATATTCGTGTTTCTGTATGTGGCAGATGCGTTCATCTTGTTCTCTGTCTCCCTCTGCTGGCAGACACATCAACTGCTCAATAAACAGTAAGTTAAGCGGAGTTTTAGATCCGAATCAAAGGTTTCTGTTTGTTTATAAGCATTTGTTTGGGATTTTAAAATAATAGTAAATATGGAACATAATGTAAAAAATTTATAATAAGGTCTAATATGAACACCAGTGATTATTATTTAATGTTTATAGAGGGTATAGCTTTGCTGAAACCTTATTCCAATAGATCCAGAGTTATACTTTGAACAGGTTTCCAGTTTATTATATACAAATTTATTTACACACACACATTTACATTTAGTCTCCATTTACACACTAGTCTGACGGTCGAACTCACACACACTGACAAATTAGAGACTGTAAATGAGCTCCTCTGTTTGCTCTTTGGGGCTTAGAACTGTTTAAAGCAGCTTTGAGACATTATAACATTTCAGAGGTATTATAATGTTTTGAGTTCAACAGCACGTTTTTTTTAAATTATTATTATATGGATATAAGGATTGTTCTGGATGTTCTGACACCACCTAGCTTATTGCTTTTTGGATCCACTCTGTGCAAAGTTAACAGCTCAAAGTCTTTTATAACAACTACTGAGCTCAGCAAACCACAAGGCATGGGATAGAAGCACATTTCACATTAAAGAATCTTTCAAAACAATTCATAAGATTTTTAAGATTAACATTTGTGGATCCCTGTTCTAAACTCATCCCACACAGTTTGGGGATGTGCAAAGCAAAACGATGATTCCATATTGTGTACTAAAATATAACACTCTGCCGTGTGGAATGTGTGGAAAGAAAAGGATAAATAAATATGCTACTACTATTTTAAGGACAAGAAAGACAGCTGATTTTCACATGACAAAGCAACTACTAAATCACAGACAGAGGAACCTACATCAAGCAAATCATGCATTAATGTGTCACTTCTAGAAATCCCCCCATCCCTTATACCCTTCACCAATCCACTTCTTATTGTTGAACTTGTACAGCAGGTTATTGCATGTCACTTTATTTCTCCTTTATTTTTTCTCCTATACTTACATTAGCACATCACCACAATTTCAGTCTTATTGCAATGCTGAGAATAAGAAACCACAATACAAATAAGTGTATTTTTACGCTTTGTGAAACTTCTAAAGTAGTCTATCAGCTGTAGAAACAAGGGGTGTGCCTAATGAAGTGGGCAGTGGTTGTCTTGAAAGCATGTGTAGGATGATATGGGTGGACAACTGTTGAAAAAAAGTCTGGTTCTCTGTGTCTGTGTGGGAGTGTGGGATGTGTCCCCGTGCAGGCCCGTGGGATCAACTGCTCGCTACATTAATGTTCCACTAAGCTGAAAAGGAAGCCTGCGCCCCCACACACAAACAGGCTGGTGAAAACTACCCATTACATCACTCATGATGACACACCATCGTGTTCAGGTCATGTCATTCACTGCACTACAGACATTCACACCCATCACCAGAAATAGTTCCTTAAAAAAATAACAATCACATATTAACCCTTTAGTTCCTTCCACCTTGTGATTGTTTCAACAATTTGACTATTACAGTTAGTTCTGTTTAAAAGTGTATTTTTTTGTGCTGAGGTCATTTTTTTAAATGACAATAGGTAAACCATAAAGTCTTCACTAGCGCTTGGTGCACTCAGCGTGATGGTGTTTCAAGGTGTTTTTTAAATGACAAGAACCACGATGCTGTATCTAAAAGTCATAGTGTCAAGTGTGGAAAGTCTTTTTATACATTTCAGTAGTGAGGTAAAGAGGAACATGTCAATGTCTCTAAAAACTGGTTTATGTTGTAAAACTGGGTCTGCCAGGAAGACAAAAAAAAGATATAGTTTGATATGATTGTGCTTATCGTGCACAAAATTCTCCTTTACTGCATTTTAAAGGTGACATTTCACACATTACAATCATTTTTGGTGCAAGACAAAGCAAGCTGAATAGAACATCATTATATCCCAAGGCTCCCACCAGCTATGTTAAGACATGATCTAACTGTGGAATTTATCCAAGCCTATAAAGCTTGTAGACATTTTCAGTTGCATGGCATCATAATGTTAACATAATAAATCATGAAAGAACATTACAAGCTGCAGAACTAGGATCCAAAGTTTGGCATTTGTTTTCTACCCTGTGAACTTATTTGTTAGCAATTTTAGTTTTCTGCCCAAAAACTGTCCTCACTCATTCCTAAGGAGGATTATGATTAGCACATGTTTCCTCCACACCCACAGCAGTTTTCACCAGAACGCTCTAAATACTGCTGGTGTGCCTGGTGCGGAGCGTTTACATTAAATCAGCTGTTGCAGCAACCAAAATGAGCTGATAGGACACTGAACCCGTCTCCCCACAATCAGGCACAGATGCTACAGCTAATGTGCTAAAGTCCGAGAACACTGCACCACCTAAAGGTTTCAGATTCTACAGTGATTTTTATGTTTAGTAATTTACATCCATGTGCTTAGCGGAATTGTTGGTTATTGAATCTGCAATGAACTTATGATTTGTGTATTTAAATCAGTGCCATCATTTTTGTCTGCTGCTTGTTTTAGGCCTTGAGTTCATGTGAAGCTTCTTTAACACAAATTTGTGTTGTAAAGCATGCCAAATAAAAAAAACAAACTTTGATTTGAGGCACAAAGTGAATGTATACCGTAAGTGTAAAATAATAAAGTGGACAATAGGTTCAGAAAACAGGAGGTGCAAATGATAATCAGTGGACATTTTATTAGGATTTAAGATATATCTTTTAGAATGACTAAGGACTTAAAGCAGACTACAGTGCAAAGGAGAAAGAAATGCACCTGGCTATTAATGACAGGCATTTTCATCGCAGCTGAGCGCGAGCAATTGCCGCAGTGTGTCGAGCGCGACAGGTGGTGTACAGCAACAACACAACCGGCTTTTAGGGCTGATCTAAAATTAGAGAAATGCCAGATGAATCGAAGACCAAATGTTTTACAAGTTTGACTAATTATGCTCACAGTTAGAAAACAATTTAAAATGAGTTCTGAACAAATTACTGATGTGATAAAGTTTCAAAGCTTTAAATGTTTAAATTTCATGAGCAGGTGTAGCACTAATAACCACCAGAAGAACCCTAGAGCTGCAGGCAGATTCCTAAACATACCTCATACTACTGAACCAACCCATGAATCACTAAAAAATTAAGTTAGACTGATCACTCGATACACACTGCAGCATCTTATTAGTGCACATGCACAAGAAAACTTAGGGTTTAATATCTGATATTTCTAAAACTAAAAAAGCTATGAGTCATGTCACAGATATCAAGCATTTTCGTACAACGTGATAGCATTTGTTCAGTACTGTTTGCATTTTCCTATGGGAACTTTCTCTATGTCTGTTTCTACCACAAACTCCTTTTCACATCTGCTAAGCACTCACTGTAAAAGCTGTTTTGTTCTCTAATATAAAAAACCAAACAAATAAGAAAATATTTAAAGTAAAACAGACCCTTTTAAGATTTTTAACTCCTGTTGAGGATCACAATCATAACTCATAATCCAACATTAAAGGACCTGATATTCAATCAATTATTTAAGAATATAAAATAATATGAAGAACATAAATGTATATGTATTCTATTAAAAACTATATTTAATATTCAGAAAAAGATGTCTTTGTGAGGTCATAGGCTTTGGCTGAAACAGAAAGTAGGATAAGGGAAGCACTGCACTGCTAACTGAAAACCCCAACTGTTGTACTGGACTTTTTGAAATTGTTGTCAAATCAACTGGAATTATTTACTTTCATTTCATTTCATAATGCAGACATGCCATACTATCGCTGCTTCTGCATTCTAACCCAACCTTCTTATTAAATTCCTGGGAAAGAGATATACAGGAGTCATGGCCATAGGCAGACATGACCCTCGGGGATCCTGCCCTAGACTGGACTCGTGTAATGGCAAGAAAAACCTCTCTAATCCCACAAAGAAAGAGGGAAACAACAATTATGCCTCACTTGGCACCCGGTCAAAAAAAATATTCCGAACACATTCAGCGGGGATTACTGTGGGATTATGGGTCGGCACGCTCTGGTGTTCCACTCTCAGCACCGGTGTGCCCTTTGCTTGGGCCAGAAAACCAAATGGCAAATGCATTCTTGCTGAAGAAGCAACAGGTGGAAATTGGCAAAGGATTACATATTACACATGAGCTGGCTGTTCTGTTTAAACTATTGTCCATCTACGTGGCAGGCTTTAACAGCTATCTAAACAAACCTGTATCATATATATATATATATATATATATATATATATATATATATATATATATATATATATATATATATATATATAAATGAAGCAGTGCATTATGGATGACAGGACACAGGGAGCCAGCCTTTCACAAGATGATGTTATGTTTACTTTGGTAAATGGCAGGACACACAACTCAAACGCCTGAGCTGTAAATTACAGCACTGTGTGTCCAGGTACAAGGACTGGCTCTGGAGACCAGATGACATCAATCTGAGATGAAAACAGGCTCAATCTGATCTGAAGTGCCTTTAAATTTTAAAACATTTTAAAAGAAAACAACTGACATTACTACTTTAATGTAAATCAACTTTGTTTCCAGATAGATTAAATTATTAAAGTTTTTTTTCCTTACAATTCAGGAAGTTTTACACAAAACAACGAGATGTTCTTTTTATATCTATTATATATAATTAAACTTGCAAAACATTAGTAGAAACTTTTATCTTTTTATTTTTTCATTTTATCATTATTGTGACCCTCTTAAATGGTCATTGTGACTGACACTATTAACAGTTAGTAGCATGAAAACTGTTACGATGGCTGATTAAAAACTTCCCTGGTTCCCTGGACCAGAAAAGGCCACCAAATATCCACCAGTCGTTTTTGGAACAAGGAAAACTCCCAAAGTACCTAAAAATATGACCTCCTCCTACATTTAGGTGGTAACCAAAACTTATAATGAACCATGAACAGAAAAATAACCGAAAACCCTGATGATCAAATTGTATATTTAAGTCTCCAGCCTACAGATAAGTGTTTTTGATTGATCTTAATAGCTGGTTATACTCATGAAACATGACCTGGTATTTCTGTTAATTGAAAACATGAGGATCATTTTATAGGGACTCTGAAAGGATGTTACAGCAATGGATTTTCTGCAGACAGTTTGTTATTAACGCTACTGTACTAATTACTGTACCGTTTCTATTTGATCTTTAGTTGTAGATTTTCTTACCCGGGTTTATCATCACTCCCGACACTGGTATGCATGGAAACAGGACTTGTAGTTTCAGCTCCAGTTAAAAATAAGACATCCAGCTCAGTTTTCCATTTAGTTCCAGTATCTGCGCGTTTTAAAATCACGAAAAACCGAAGAGAAGCGACCGCAGTCAGTCCACCAGCAAGTGCTACCGCAACTTAAATCTCTAATAATGTCATTAATCTGCTGTAGAGATGTTTGTTGATGATGCCATGTCCCTCGTTCGCGCGTTGTTGTGGATTGTTTGGGTAATGACGGCTTTAGACGGCTGTCCTGCGCTTCTCTTTCTCCGCGTCTTTGCGCGCATGAACGCCCAGCTGTGCCAAACTAACCCGGCGTGCGGGGCGGGGCGAGCATATAAGCCACGCCCCCAACGACCTGTTCAATTTAATTAAAAGGTTACGTGTGACGTGAAAGGGTTGTTTGATAAATAAACCGGGGAAGGCAATCCACGCTTAAAGTCTTCATGTCGTGCGTTTTATAGTTGCTATCACTTTATTGTGAGAAAAACATTTTGAAGGCACTGCAGGAGTGCCTTTTAAAAAAATAAAAGATGTAAATGCGAAGGCTAAAAAGTAAAACCCGTATAATGAGTCTGTCAATCAAACATTAATTAATAAATACTATTTATTGCGGTGTAGAGGATAAAGAGGAAAAATTGAAAATGTGGAAAAATGTTGTAGTAAATGCGCCAATGCTTCCCTCTACTGGACATAATTAAACACTACACTCAGCAAGTTCGTGCTGATTGTTCCCTGTAGTAACTTTAATAAAGGTCACGGCAGGCAGAGATTCCAACAAAATCGACCCGTAGCTGGCAGAGAAACAGTCCAACAAAGGAGATCTGAAGGCAAACTATGGTCTGGACGAATCGATGAATAACACAGGTGGACGAATAAAGAACCACGTCTTTAGGTACGGGAACCTACAGAAAACTAAAGAAATAAATACTGTCACACTCAGTCCTATAAAACAGTATAGGTGACAAAATAGATAGGTGAAGGGTTAAGTGAAGGGTGGGAAGAAGAGCCTGGAGTAACAGGAGGGATCATCAATTTTAAATCATCCATTTAAAATACACATCAGTTCGAATGTGTGTGAGACCCGGAACAGGTGATTGCAAATGTACTTACAAATGTTTTCCAGCTGCAGATGGATCCAGCGATTACAATTAGAGATATCACAATCCATTTCTACAGAACACATGTATAAAAGTGTTTAAAAATACAGTAATTAAAGATCCATTTACAGAATAGCTCTACATTTTTATAATAGCTTTATATTTTAATTCAGAGTCATTATCAGTAAAGTAATCACTAAACTGTAAGTTATGACACTAAGAGGATGTAAACAGATGATGAGACTGTGAACTGCCTCTGACTTGAGGCATGAAGTTTGTGGTTTTATTCACTTTGTGGATTAGGCTATAGCATCTAAAAATGCTTTAGGAAGGATGTTATGGAAATAAATCCATAAATCTATTACATTTGTGTTGACAACACTCACAAAGACAGACCACATGTCTGGAATGCCCCAGACGTGAACCATAAACTTTATGACCCCACAGTATGTTGTGTTGTCCCTGCAAACAAACACACACATACACACACACACACACACACACACACACACACACACACACACACACACACACACACACACAATACAAAATAAATGAGCAATTCATTCATTTATAAATATTAAATTTAACATTTTCTGCTAGTTAATGCCTCCCTACCACAAGTATAATAAAATAACTAACAATAACCACATCATCATCATCGTTATCACTGACCAAGTAATCTGACTGGACAAAAATAATTTCAGGAGTGCTTATGATAAGGATGATGCTTATAACAATAATAATAATTATTAAGATAATGCAAATATAATATAAACACATTTGTCACATTATGTGATAAGAGCATATAAATATAGTACTGTAATAAAATTCCCAAATTTCATATTTCATTATAGATCACATTAAGTAATAATGTCATGTTTATGACTTTTTGACATTAAATTAATTAGGGTCAATTAGGGTTTTATAATGAACAGCTCTTTAATGTAAAATATGCCTCAGTGTTATATATTATAGTGCATGCATGTGTGTGTGTGTGTGTGTGTGTGTGTGTGTGTGTGTGTGTGTGTGCGCATGTGTGTCCATGTGCACTTACAGCATTGTAAACTCCATAATTAAATAATACTGGTCTGATTCAGTTATCCTCATCTCCTTCCTCCATCTGTGCACAACACATACTCGTTATATGTTTGTTATCACACTGAATCAACATGGGAACTTCAACCACAGTCTTGCCTTGAGGTCCAGCCAATTGTTCCCGTATTTAGGTTCACCATATGATGTTTATATTATAATACAGTTGAGAGCAAGATCTAACACCCCTTCACATAAATACAATCATGATGAATAAAAAGGTACATCACAAAAACAAAAACCCTTACTTGATATTTTCGCCAAATCTTAAAATTGAATAGCCGTCTGGTGATTTGTTGTCTTCTCCCAAAACTTCAAACCATCTGTGGATTTTATGTCTTTGAAAAAAAAAATCATTTTCAATAAGTGATGTTATAATTGAGTACTTATTAATTAGGTAACAGTCATTTAAACTGATTTATTCATCTAAAAATAAAATGTGACTTAGAGTCCAGGGTAACAGGTGCAGATACACTCAAACATTTACAATGTTCTTGTGAGGATAAATAATAGTAGTTAATTGCATGCTTTTTGATTAAGTAAAAAAAAAAAAAAACAGAACATTTTCAAAATGCACTGAAAAAACGTGTCTGTCTTGCGATTGGCTGGACAAAGGAATAAATAATTTTACATTTAAATTACATATGTTTAAATAATTTTTATACAAATCTTTAATATAATTGTAAGATGTTTAAATTGTTCTGATGAGAAATATGATGCTTTTAATTTTTTTGAGGATCAAGATGATTTAAATGATGATACTTACGTGTTGTAAAGCAAAATTTCTGACTCATTAAAAAGCTTGGTGGAGGCTTCGCTTGTACCCCAACCAATTATTTTTAAGGTGTATCTATGGAGCGAATACACACATACACACACACACACACACACACACACACACACACACACACACACACACACACGATAATAAAATCACAGCTGGACAAACGGCTCAGCCATTCAGATTTAAGAACAGGAACTTATGAAAGTGTCTGTATTAATGTATTAATTTCTGTTCATAGAATATTAGATGACACCCACAAGCTAAGGCATTATCAAATTTCTGATCTATTAAATTTTTATTGTAAACAGTAAATCACCTTTGATATAAATATTAAAAAGAAAGTAAAATAATGTAACCTCACCTGCCTGTGTATGGTAAAATTGTGCTCGTCATCTGGTCCTTCATCAGAAAACTTAGATAAAAGTCTGAGTAAATGAAAGTAAAAACAAAAAGACAAAACAGCTTTAGTTCTTCCCCTCAGAGTTCTTTAGAAGTCAGCTGCACTGTACAGTTTTTAACATAGTTCGCTGCAGTATTAGTGTGTAAATGCATCAGGGCTGAGCATGCTACATTTACAGTATGTAGCACAATAGGTCTGTATCCTCGTGGGTTTGGACAGTGGTTGGAACTTTTCATCTAAAATGCTGTTTTTGGTCAGAAATTTTTGAAAACTCAAAACAGAAAATTGGTAAAACCATTAAAATTTGTCATTTGTTTGGGTAACATTTTGCATACTTATGTGCACACTTTATTATTAGTCACAGTGCAGACCTTACCTTTCATAAAATGAACTTCACTTTCACCTGCAAAGATCACTTTTTGGCCTGGAGGACACCCAATGACGACAGAGAACCTGTGCCATCCCTACATGCACACACACATACACACAACACACACACATACACACACACACACACACAGTATTTTTAAGTGGAACATATTTATAAACTCCTAAAGTAATGTTCTAAGCATTTTTGTTTCTCTCTTTGGTCGGTGTCTGTACATTTTAATGAAAGCTTAAATTTCCGTAGCTTTTAAGCCCAGAGTGACTTCATACTAAGCACGAGTCTGCGCAAATTTACCAACTTAACGTACACAAAGGGGTGTAGCAGACATTTTAAACCAATTTGAAGTTAAAAGAAGAGATTTGAAGAAGACCAGCAAAAGATGCAGTGCCATTGATTTCTAAATGGAACAGCAGCACAGCCAGGTGTGTGTGTGTGACCAGCGGATATGAAGCCATTACTACTAAACATTTCTTGCTTGGAAAATAAAGATGTCTGGTGAAATGAGTGACACAAACTACGTGTCCTACACTAGATTTTTGGCACTAAACGCATGTTCAATTTTATTCAGTATAATTAGCTTAGAAAATAAGTCCAAGTTCAAAATACATCACGACTGTAGTAAAACCAGTTATGTAAATTTTAATATACATTTATGAATCTCTTTCAGTAACATGATGAACATTTCTGTGTGGTATGTTTAAAATTGGAAATTTGTTAATGCCAGTAAAATTGTCAAACAAACCGCTGTTTTAAAAATAAGAAAATATTAACAAAGTGCTAACTCACCATTTGTATAATCTCAGGTCCTGTTCCCTCAAAGCATTTCATATCTGATTCACATACCTGTATAAATCCAGAGAAATATAAAGAACAGAGAAAGAGAACGATTAATATAAAATTAAGGTAAACAATGTTCCTCTTCTCTGTTCCCACAAAGATGGAGACATACAACTGTCCAAAATGCTTTGGCTACACGGTTGATTTTATACACCAGTGATTTCATACACCTTAATGCTTAAGAGCCGTGTCCAAATATGTTTAACAGTACGGTGTATCCATCATCCTGATATAGTGGATCATAGATTAAAACTAAATAAAATCTGCTATGAAAGACATAAATGTATTTGATATATGAAGTGGAAGCAGCTAAAGCTATGACTGACCTTTGCCAGCAGGAAGATTGGCACTTTTACACCGGGTGAGGAGCGGCCCATCTCTTTCACGTCCACCTACAAAACAATGTCCATTGTTAAGCCTTGAGGTCAGTAAAATAATTTAAAAATCCAAACATCCTTTTAATTTCCCCTTTTATAATTCATCTGTTTGGGACTTTAATGACTTTAGGTGGCTCAAGGGTTCACATTGGTAACTTCATTAGACCTGGGATTTGAACCACCAACGGCCACCAGCTACCACTCTATTAATTAGATATTATGTCCTGAAGCAGAATTGACTACTAAAAATTAAATGTCTACTAAAAATTTACTACTTATTTATACCTCAAACACAACTTCCATCGAAGCTAAAATATCTCTACGTGTAATTCGAACGTCAAGGTGTCTGTGCTCAGCAACCCCTGCTATACACAGCTGGACATGGCGATCTGAAAACACACACACACACACACACACACACACACAGTATTTTTTAAGTGGCTTTATGCTTTAATCATTAATGTAACACAGTGTGTTTGTGTTTACCTTCCGTGCGTTCCCTCAGCTCTCCGGGGGATGCCACGACCACATGAACAGTGAAGGAGAAGCTGTCACCATGGTCTAAGTAGTGATCCTCGTAAATCATTTCATTTTCACTGGTGATATTATAGATGGAGAAAGAATCCATGTCCACAATAACACCTGCTGATGAGTGGCCCTGGCTTATCATGAACTTGTAGAAATCCTTAAATAAACAGTATGTGTCATTAATAAGTTAGTATTCAGTATTCATGGAGTTACCATCAGGTCACTGCATTGTTCACCACGGTAAAGAAATCATGACTGATAAACAAATCAGCCTTCATGAATTTAGAATTTGATGTCTGCTTTCACTAACATTTCACCATATGAGGTAAATTTGGTGATTTAAAATCATTACCAGAGAAAATATTTAAATATCAGATTAAACCAGGATTGAAGAGTTTAACAGGAATTTAATGTATGTAATCATTGATCATTTATGTTACTTTGCGAGTGTTACCTGGTCTCTTTTTGCATTCTTGATCCACATCCCTGGTATAACCCCTGTATCTTTTGTATTGAATTTCTGGACAATATTAAATATCAGATGAAAACAACATAAACATTAAATGTTTCATTTAAACACTTTTAAACATGTTTCCTAAAGGTTTCTGCAAAGATCACGTGTACATACGTTCATGAGTTCACTGTGCCGGGCCAACAGATAGTGTGTGAGGGCATTATATGTGTGGAGGGGGTTTGAGTTTTCATACCCCTCCAGTGATGTTATTAATGGTGCTTTTGCCTCATACATCATCACACGATTGTTCCTTTTTCCAAAAACCACCCAGTCAAAATAGAAGGGGCATGGGGAAGTTGGGGGAACAGAGTCCATCCTAGAAGAGTGAGAAAGAAAGTGAGGGGATATATTTTCTAATTTAGAAAATGTAATTAATCAGTTGTAATTTAGTTCTTTACAGCCTTTCTTTTTAAAAGTTAATCGTGGATTTATACATAACATAATATATAACATAACATATATAGTGTTCATAATGAATGTGAATAACTTGCTGCATGTTGATAAGCTGGAGATAAAATCTATTCTGTGATGTCAAGGGGTTAGTACTCAAAAATGTGGTGAAGAATTTTCATCACTGGCAGCCTTCTTCTCACTACTGCACCGTGTCCCGTTTTATTAACAGTGTAGACTAACTGTTAACACACACACACACACGACTGCAATAATAAATGATAAACAGATTAAAATATTTCTAACCTGTCAGCTTTACTTTATAAGAAATGACACTATATGGTCGAAGTGCATTAATATAAACAGCCAGCTGTTTTACAGTTATTTTAAATGAAAACTTTTCAAAGAGAAATGTTCATGTGCCACATAAAGAGATGAACCATTTCACCCAATCAGGACGTAATTGGAACGTTATATCATTCGTTCAGACACTTAACTATCTGTCTACCATTCCTGTCTTCTTCTTGTGGACTTCATTGTATATTTGGAATTTAACTTCTATTTTATAATCTCAATTTTATGTTTTTTTCATGTTTTTAATTGAACTACATTCTACACTTAAATTTAAGTATATTTAATTTACTTCAATTTTTGCACTATTTATTTAAGTTTGAAACTTTGTGCTTGCACTTTAGATTGAAACTATGGAAATTATGAGTGAGAGAGAGAGAGAGAGAGAGAGAGAGAGAGAGAGAGAGAGAGGAACAAATATTACCTCGTACAGTCTGTTGACATGTGTAAAAATCACTGTTAGTAAGCTGTGTTTTTCAGTGAATATCCGGATCCCTCTTAGTTGCTGGAGATGCTGCCAGATCTCCCATCCCTTGGATGGTCTCAGACACATTACAAACTCCATTCCCTGCTGCCCCCACCATATCTACATACATACACACACACACACACTCATACCAGAAATTAAACTGACAAAAACTTAAACAACATAAATAGCAATAAAATAAAGTGGAAAAAAGCAGGTGGACAAAGCCGAAGCGCAGAGCAAATAAGAAGAAAAAAGTAGAGCAAAGTATAATAAAATCTACAATATTTTTTATTAATAAAAACCTACTGAGCTACTATTTTTGAAATTATCACCAACTATAAAAAGACACTTTTTCAGATCAAAAATAATTATTCAGCTAACAGTTCATACAATTTTACTCTACCTCCTCATTCTCAGTGACGAAGGCAAACTCTCCTGCTCTGGATGTAATGAAGTACTTAATCATGTTTACATCTGGAAATCCCCTAAAGAAATAATATGTGTCCCCCTGATCAAAGCTGCCAACAGAAAGACAATACCAATTAATCATAGTATATCACTGAAAACCTACAGAATTCAGCATTATTACAGCTATATTTGTATTTTCATAGTTTTATCAAGTTTTTTTCTGTGTGTGTGTGTGTGTGTGTGTGTGTGTGTGTGTGTGTGTGTGTGTGTGTGTGAGTGAGTGATACATACGTGTAAATAAGTGCATTGCCCCACAGGTACAGCAGGTTGCCCGTAGGATCAAAGGTGATGCCTGCGAGTTTTAGCTCAGCTCCCCTACTCCTTCGGTAAAGTTCACCAATTTCTGAGGAAAAAAAGATTCTGTCAGAAACCATTAACATAATCTCTTAACAAATATAGTTCAATACTAAAATACTTACTTAGATTTTAGGATAGACAAATCATATAATAAAAACTGGTTCTTTAAATTTATTACTCACTGGTGAACAAGGTGACAAATTTCTTAATGGGGTTTGCCAGCCGGAAGGCTCCATTCTCTAGAACATATAAAGCAAAAACTAAAGGATTTCAGTAACCAGCACACTCTTCGTGTTAGCTGATGAGGTAACGCATCAGTGTCACAAAAGCTTGTTTGGCTGAATGGGCAAATGTTTCCACAGACACACTACAAGAAAGTGTAAACTATTATCGCTGTAGGAGCTGGACAAGCTTTTAATGAGATGCAATAAAGGTTTACAATTAACAATTTCTTACTGTTCACTAAAAACTCTTAACAGGTGAGTATAATTGTGATTTATAATGTTTAAAATTTCAGGTGCAAACTGCTGTAGAGAGTGATATATGTGAATAATAATAGATGTGTTACAGTCCATTGGTCAAGCCCTAATACAACTGAAATTCTTAAATAAAGAACTTATTAAGAGATAATGTGGGACAGAGATGGGTTGCGCTAAACCATGGATCAGAACCATGTATAGCACGTCTTTAAATCTAATTTCTACCTAATATTAGGAGAGCATACGACGAAGTTTTGTTTGTTTGAGGCACCAACTGAACCAGAATGAAGTCGACCCTGCTGAACACACCACTGAGGGCTGCCGACCTCAGGCAGCAGGATGTAGCGTTAGTTGCCTCTGAAGGAAGTTGAGAAAAGGACAGAAAAGATATGGGTTAGGAAAGTGATTAAGATAACGACAGAAAATTGATTCATTGATTTTAATTGACTCACCGACCCCAAACTGACATGCAGTCTGATGATCTGAGTTTACCAACTCAATAATACTCAGGTCTCCAGCTATAAATAAGAAAAAAAGAGACACAATGTAGTAAAATGGCGATAAGTATACCAACAATAACTGTAAAATATTTCTTTAGTTACAGTTTTTTTGTGAGGGGTCTTACATTCGACATAAGCGCTGAACACAGTACCCATCCAAATGCCACCCCCCAGCATGTAGAAGTGCTCACTGTTGTTGTAAGGTATGCTGACAGGCACTATGTGCCTTATAGGTACAGGCATTATCACCTGTTTCCAAGATTCTGAAAGAGTAAAATCAATAACATACATTTCAAACTTTATGTTAGTTGAAGCCTTGATCATCAGAGAGAAAAAACAGTATATGAGTGTAATATACAATGTCTGTAAGAATTCAGAGATGTTGCTATACCTGATGCTGGCACTTTAAGAGACAGCAGAGAGTAATTTGCTACAAAGTGGTAGACCCGATCATCCTTTCGAATAAAAATTGAGTTCTCTGTAGCAAAGGCTTCCTGAATGGTATTGTTCACGGCATTAAAATTAAGGTCATTGTCCAGTGCAGGCTTTAAACATGCAGGAACACACATTATGTCACTAAACATTGAATTAAACCTTCCTGAAGAATGAATTTAATAGATTATATTGGATTATAATATTATTTTCATGCGCTGTTCACTGACCTTAACTAGTGCTGAGTATTTGAATTCGGTCGCACTCAAGAGGAATAATGGTATTCTTGCGACTACCGGCAGCACAAGCACCGGAGCATGGCCATTAACAGCCCAAACTGGCCTAGATGGACTTCCAACATCCATCCATTTGCTCATCTCACTAGAAGAAATCTAGATGCATACAAATCCACACAGGTAAAATGGCTTAAAGCACAAGTTCACGTTTGGTAAGTTAACTATTAATGCTGTTGAAGAAACCAAAATAATATAAATGCTATGAACAGTACAGGTTTAGAATTACTAATTAATGACATGCAGCATTGAAATTTAATAATTTAAGTATTTACAGAAATGCACTAATAGAAAAGGTATAAAACATCAGGTTTATGTTGAGATGATGTGTCCTATAGTGAGCATATTATCGTTGAATGTAGACCTGAATTTAAGGTGAATATAACTATACTCCTGAGTTTCATTTATGTCACATAACTCAACAACTTTTTTTACTTTAAAGCCAGCGCAACCACTTTTTTTAAAAACTTGTGCCTTGGACATTTTGCTTGTGGGTTGAGAGTTTAAACAGTATTAATTCTCACCACTGTGCCCAGAGCCGGTTTTTCACCTTCCTGATCGTACTCTTTAATAAAGCCGTTGACATTAAAGACAAAACTACAAAAAGAGAGAGACATGGAGAAAGTCAAGAAATTATAAATGACTTGTTTTAACTTGTTTAAATTAACATCAACTAAACCAACAGGCTCTCTTACATCTTCTCAGGAATGTCATGGATTCCAAAACCATTAGATGTGATGATTGCAGTGTAAACCACTGTGTTGTTAAGTATTGGCAGTGGAACATACCAAAACATGTAGCATGTGCCACTCTCACAGGTTGCTGTAACACAAATACATATTTCATTGAAAAAATAGAATCAGAATTCTTATTAAACAGCAGAATATAAAATAAAGATCTCTTAATGTGTTATTAAAGGATCTGGGGCACATTTCAATTGTGGTAGAGAACAAGGACTGGAGTAAAAAATGAATTAATTATTAATTGTGATTTTTAATCCTCGGTCCAAAAATTCACTTCCACAAAATAAAGTAAAAACAATAAAAACATGTTTCACTTTGTTATTATTGTTGATGTGTTTAGTCTTGGCAGGTTTAATCGACAACGCTGGTAACTAATACACTGTTTTCCTGCTCTGTGCTAATCACGTGAACACTGACATCCGAACACTGGTTGGTACCACAAAAGCAGATTGAGACCTCTAAACATAAGGGTCTGGATCCACTTCCAAAAGAACTCTGTTACAGCTAAAGTAAACATGTAGGACAGACCAAAGACTGCTAAACTAACCAATCACAGGATGTGATGTAACTACATGCAAAAATCACCAAGAAGAAAAAATATGTTCATAAGCATTTCGTATGCATTAAACATAAACACAACTGTTGCATGAGTCCGGAACTCAGCATTATTCGGAAAGTATTATTTAAGTCATATGATATTAATTTGATTAACTAACATATAAGGTTTTGACAAGTAAAACGAGGTTAAAAGCTAAATGCAGCACAGTGTTCAAAAAGCAAAAGCTCTGAATATTCTCTGAATTCACTGCAAATACACTTCAGACTGATTTATACTCACTGTTGTCGGTCATCAACCCAGAATGCATGCGTAATTTCAGTCGCTGGGGCATTATGTCAGTCTTCTGCACAGCTTGTTGAAAATCAATAGTGACGATGGGCAAAAGGCCAGTCAGCCAGGTTTCCCGAGTTGCATGCCTTAACTTTACACAGAGTGAGTGAGAGAGTGAGTGAGACAGAGAGAGAGAGTGAGAGAGCGAGAGAGAGAGAGAGAGAGAGAGAGAGAAAGAGAGAGAGGGTCCCAAGAACATAGGTAGGGCATAATTATAATATATTTCATAAAGATTAAATGACAACTTTCCTCTATGAATATTGCACAAAGAACAGATCCGTTATAAGTGCATCTTTATTTTCGGTAATTAAATTCTGGACCAAAACTAAAATTAAAGTAAATTAAAAACTAAATAGGATTGAAGTACATTAAACTAATTTAGATTTTTATTTATTTCCTTTTAAGCCAGTACACTTCAAAGAATCATAATTAAAACCATTTCTATATGTACCTCATAACCACAGAGCAGATGGATTTCAATCATGTAGTGTGAACCATAATATTCCTGTATGAAATAATAAATGAATGAATACATAAAATACCTTTATATCACTGCAGTCTAAACACAGAAAAACACAAGACAACTGACACTAAATACATCCCATAAAAACAACCATTGATATAGATAAAGCAGTTGGGAGATAATAAAAAATTGTATACGCACAAGACTGGGATCCACTGGCTGATCCTGAATCTGAGACATAACAGGCCTTACACTATCTTGAAGTTGCTGGTCTGCTATCCCACCTGTAAGTGTCTGTAGTTGCTTGAAGGGGTGGCAAATCATGGAGGGTTTAGAAGGATCAAAAACCTCACAGATGCGTGCTTTCCATTTGCAAATCTCTGTTGCAACCACTGTGCTTATAATAAGCACTAGCAATGTGACTATATGCATTCTGTCCAAAAAACAGCATTTAGACATGTTACAATAACCTCTAAATGCTGCTCCGGTTTGGAGATCAGATAAAGGTTTCTATAAGAAGAAACATATTTTAAACTGAAACATTAGTCACCTTTCCATTGGAACTTTAAAAGATTTTATTCGAAATAATCTGGAATCAAAAAACAGATCTGTGTTCAAAGATAAATTCCTAAAAACATCAAACTTGGAAAAACACAAAAAACAAATCATTAACAAGTAAAGAAAATGAAATGGTGGAGATGTCTTACACACCGTGTTCAGTGTTCAGACACATTTCTCTTACCTGAACTTATACCTGAACTTATTTGAGGAACCTTAAATGATCTGATGATAATTTACAGACGCGTTCTGGAACAGCTGAGCTGACGTTTTCAATTGACGTTCTTTAGATTTATCACGAAGACAACAACCACCTCTCAAAGTTCCAAAGTTATTATACTGTGTGGATAGTGGCGGATTTATAAAACTTAGAACAAACAGCTTATTAGATGTTTTTTGACATGTTGTTTTTCTCGTTTATGCCGCAGCTTTATAATAGATCGGCATAGAGGGCGGGGCTTAATAAAGCTCAATCAGAATGTCATTGGCTGATTCATTACACGCCCTCTAACGTAGACCGCTGAAGTGCGTCTGTCTGTAATCATCGTTGTGCCTCTTAACGCTCAAAATTTTTATTTTTTTTTTCATTTTTTTTATAAATACGACACGGGTTCTACATCACTAAATTCTCTGATTTAATAAATCGTTAATTTAATAAAATAAAACTGTCCTATTCTGTTATAGAAAATGGTGCCCAGGTTTCTAACATTGGAACTTTACAATATATTTATTTATCGTAATAAATATAACAAATATAACATAAATATAACATATAACATATACATTCGCACCTGCTGCCGCTGCTTAAATAATAAGATTTTGTGTTAAGAAATGTGAAAAGTGTTCGTTCCCACAAGGATGTTCCATTAGTTGTGGTGGTGCTGGTTGTTGCTGGGGGTGCACAGGTTAAATGTTTTGTCTAGAGCAGCAGAGCAGTTAGACATATCTGTGGTGTTTTGCCTTGTTATGCCCCTGATTAAAAACAAGTTCAAAGACAAAAATGAGGTCTAAGCTTAATTACACCAATGTGGAAATCATTTACAAAAATAGTGAAATTTAATGACACAAATGGAGTACCACAATTATTACAGTGTAATGTGAAATTTGGTTAACAATAAAAAAAAATATATATAAAAAAAATATATAAATGTAATAAATCACCACCTTAGTACCACATTGCTATTGTAATAAGCAGACATGAGGCAAATTAAAAAGGAGCTTTCATTTTAATTAAGACATTTTCTACATTACAGTACTATAAAACAGTACAGAGCTCATATAGAGTGTAGAAATTATCACTAGGTTTCTAAAAAAAGAAAAAAAAAAACTGTACAAAAATGACATTTAATGAACTGACATAGCCGTTCATTATCACGTCATGGTCCTCAGTTTGTCGGCAGTCAAATCGCTGTAATTTGCATTTGATGTATTCCGTGGTACACTGTGGGAAAACAAAGCACCCCAATGTTGTTGTTGATGATGATGATGGTCATCATGTTTAAAAGAGTTCTAATAAAATCTTTATAAAATTTGCCAAAGAAGGAATTCTTTACATTACACAACACTTTCAGAACAGACTGTAGAAAGGACAATGTTCATACAAACCAATAAATACTAGTGAAAAGATGTTCATAATTTGCACATCAACGTTAAGACACGTCTGGAACTACGCAAGGAAGTGACACAGAAGAGTCACAGATGAGCAGTGGGTTATTGGATAAGTAACATCTGTAATGCTTATTCTCAAAAGCAACAGGTAAAAACGAGGTTTCAAGTCCACTTTGGTAGTTTAAATTTGTGGCAAAAGGTTTATTAGCAGTGCCTTTAAAGCCTCAGAATGTCTTCACACTGTTTCAAGGAAGACATTTTAGAAACTGGTCTTCTAGCTTAGTGAAAATGCAGTAAAGTGGCGATGCATTCGTAAAACATGACCACTAGGGGGATGCTGCAGCCACAAGTCCTTTACTTTCCACTGTGACGTAATGGAGCTCAGCTTTGCAGACGGTGGGGACTGAGCAGTGCAGCGAGGTAACAGCAGGGGGCTCCTCATCACCTGAAAACACACAGATCAGGCGTGAACGTTAATACTATGTACAACTTGAAAAACCTTTAGTTCACAAAAAAAACTATATTTAAGATAATCCAATCAGAATAAATCTGAATTTGAGATATTTAGAAAAGTGACACATTTTAGTGTTTTTCCTGTCCAGTTTACAAACAATAAGCATAAATAAAGGATCAAACAGGACAGCATTTAGACCTTAAGAGTTTTAATAATGCTGTAATAAAGCAGGTGAAGAGTCCTTTGGAAACCTGCATTGTAACAATATAGTTATGTGTGCATCATTTAAAACGCCATGATGCAAAAGTACCTACCCAGTCCAGATGAAGATGACATGCTTTCTGTCAGGGACGAGGAGTCGACTTGATCTGGTGAAAGTCCCTCCATCAGTGGGATTGAAAGCTCAGAAGATGGAACTGATGAATCATAGATGCCAGAGTCTCTGGGCATTTCTGGAGGGCTTGCTGATCCGTCTGTGTGGCACGACGCACTCTGCTCCTGCACTGCTGAGTGTAAAGGACTGTCCCCCATGTCCACTGGTGTTAGACTCGATGTCGCCCCCAAGAGCAAGTAAGTGGGTGGACATGGTGTGGTTGACAACACCAGAGTGTTCCTGACTGGGCGCTCACTCTCAGAAGTCTGCTTTAGCACCACCTCATTAAGATTGAGCCCCGATTCGAGTATCTCCCGTTTTTGAGCTGGAGGAGCCAAAACTGGTGGCATCAGCTGGCGTTCAAACCAGTCAGGTTCATGGGCCATGTGCTGGTGCATGTTGCAGATGGCGACGTAAAGCGAGCGGCCAGCTTTGCTGCGAAAGTAGTTGCGCTTGCTGACTGCGGGGACACCCTGTTGTCGCGAGTGCAGTCGAGCCAACAGCTCGGGAAGCTGGTCCATAAGCTTAAACTTGGATGCCAGAGTCAAAGAGACGGGCACGTCACTGTCACGTGAGTAGTCGAAATAGACGGCCATGAAGCGTGAGAGGTCAGCCGAATTCTGGTGAGCTTCACGCAACTTTTCGCTGATCATGGCAGCAGCTACCACAAAGAGGTCATTGCTGCTCGTGTCTGGTATGGTCGTCTCTCGTTTCTTCTCCTTGGATGAGGCTTTCCCTTTGCGCTGCTTCTTCTCCACAAAGTATTTTAAGCCCTTGGAGCAGACGGTGATGAGAAAGTGAGCCTCATCGATGTGCCGGCTCAGCCACGACATCTGACCTTCCTTACAGATCTCTAAATGCTCCCAAAGATCCAGAGCGACCTACACACATCAACACAATGCACACACATTTAAAATAAGCATTACCAAAGTTCTGATAATCCATTTAATATGATGAAGCTTCAGAAACATGTAGTACAATCTAATCTATATCTAAAATCTTACAAAAAATAAATAAATAAATAAATAAAATCTACACATACACTACATGGAGGTGTTTACTCCTTAACAATTCCAATAAACATAAAGGATAATAAGGTTTCATCATCATGTGTGTAAATTAAATGAACATAGCAGCAGTTCATTCTGAATGATCCATAACCCTTTATTATTTAGCAGCGTGAAATTGCTTTATCACCAGCTGCCAGCAGATGGCACCCTGTACACACCAGTTAAATGCTGCCTACTTGCCACAAAGCTATGAAGTTATTCATGAGAATCATCACAGTTTTATTCTCGCCAGGTTAGTGAAGACTTACCTCACAGCCGCAGAAGTCCTGCAGGAAGAAGGCGAAGCTCTGAATGACGGCAAGATGTTTAGAGCAGTCTTTAGTCGAGTAGCAGATGAAGACCTTGGGTCGAGGCCACGGTCTCTCTGTGCTCAGGGCCGTGGTGTGAGAGGATGACTCCGAGCTTTCCTCATCCAGGTGGGAGTAGATGTTCTCTACGGAGAGATGTTGAGATCAGAAGCATCAGTTCAGCTGCGATCGGGTAAGATTTATAGTGTGGGGTGGGGTGGGGGGGTCTCAGAGGACTGCAGTTCGTTTATTGTTACCATATGAACAAAAAAAAAAAAAAAAAACTTCCCATCATCCCAAAAGTCCAACAGATGCTGTACAGTACATGATGTAAGAACACAACTTAAACTTGTAATTTCTCAAAGAACAAGATCATGATGGTCACGGAACATGGAACCAGTCGTCCACATGCTACAAATACATAGTACTAACAATTGTACTAACAATTCCTGTTTATTTAGATCTATGAGATTTACACTGTGGAATGTGTTTAAGGAAAAACGGCTTCCGAACACCTCTGTTAATGATGTTCACATTTCGAGGTTTAGACGTCGTGTTCATTGCTCACACAACAAGTGCTGCTTCTGAGGTCTCCGAACACAAATGTACATGACGGCAATGAAAAGCCACGGTTTAATTAACAGCCCGAAATCTGCTAACTATTGGCAAGTCCAAAACGATGACTGGCTCAAAGTCACATGGAGGACCTGAGGACTTTTCATTTTAACTCTAAAAATCCACTGGGTGTTTAATTCAGGAAACTGTTCAGGAAATTCAGGAAATCCAAGTAGGCGGGGCAGCTCAGGGGTGATGGTGATGAACTATCAACCTGAGGATTGAGGGAAAATGACCCCATAAACGTAACGCTTTTACTTAATCGAATTGGCTTCCTATTTAGTTTTATACAAACTAGATCTTGCAAGAAACACACTGCAGGCGCATGCCGTCTGAAATGATGAGCTGAGCGCCGAGTCTACGTCGCTTCGTGTTTTACAACTGTAATAAACCTCAGTAATTATGTTTAATCTGTAATAAAACCTGATGTTGTGAGTTTAAGAACATCTGGGGAGCATTAGATTTCACCCCGGCAATATGTCCCACGTCACATGACCGTTGCACTGGAAAGAATGGAAACGGTGTGAATACTGCACCATAAAGCTGAACACTACGTCGCTATTGCAGAGGCCTGGAAGCTTTGATTGCACCTCGGCATTATTTGCTGTGCACGCAGACAGGCGTGTGCGAGGCGTATCCTTTTGTGCCTCAGCAACAGTGCAGCGGATGAGCGGTGTAAGTACAAATGCTTAGATTTTTCAAGCCATTAATCCTTGTCTATGCCAGGAGATTAGACAGCTCATCTTACAGTCACTGGACAAAAGCGAGTTTTTAGAGGTAATAAGATCCGGCTAATGAGGGGGGGGGAAGGAGACAGAGGGGCGCGAGAGTGAATGTACCTTGTTGTTTCTTGCGGCACATGACGGTGAAGAGGGTGGCAAAGGCAGACATAATGACCAGGGGGACCGTGATGGCCATGGCACGAATGGGACCGGCCCACGGGGAGTGCACTGCAACCAAAAACAAAAACTTAAAAAATGGATTTTCAACTGTTTATCGGAGCATTAAAACAAAAATAATCATGGAGAAGGTGAATTCTAAAAAGTTGAATGAAAACCAAGCCGTCCCAGCCCATGTGTTTAACACATTAACTCGGAATCGACTCATTATTAAAACTTTGTGTTAAAACAAAGACAACACTGAACTGTAAGGGGATGGACCTGTAGGAGAAAATCCATGAACCACAGTTTACTCCACATTGTGCAACTCCAACAGATGAATGATTCTCCAGAAGCCAAACAGAAGTGAAAAGGTGGTTTATTGAGGACTAAATTCAGCCATCATTATCGATATGCTTCCTAATCTTATTACTGCTGTTAGGCACATAAAGTCAAATCTCTACTGTAATGTTCTAATGTCAGAAACAGGAATAAACGTTTATGTTCAGCTTGTGGACAAACAACGAACATAATTAAATCAAAACTTCTCACCTTGGCCAACGTGATACTGGACTTGTCTCCTGGTATTATTGTTCTCATCACGGAGCTACAGACAAACAGGACAATATATATTTTTTACTTTGCGTTTCCAGAATGTACATGGATTTTTTTCTTGTAAAGAAGATGGCATTTTTTTTATCACAGTGTACTTTCTGTTGTAACATGGGAACTTACCTCTATTGTATATGTTCCTGGCACGACATCCTGTAATGTGCAGGTAGTTTTTGGGCTGTTCGTTTCCTGCACATAGGAAAAAGGTTTTTAATCCCAAACCCTAAAGTTAATGGAAGATTCTAAATAATACAACTGTTGTAGCCCCGTGTTTGTATGTGATAAACATAATTATGAATGCATTATGTACTTTGGGTAGCTCTAAATCGTACACAATAAACCTTTAATCAGGTCGACTGGAAAAAATACACCAACAGTGAGCTTTATACACAGTAGAATTCCAAGTTGTGGTCAATTTTCAAGAATTACTAGGCTATATTCAGTCCATTATAATTCCTTATAGGATTAAGAGAACACTGGAATCCCCCAGAAGTATCCGTACACACCTCAAATTTCACCCCATTATTCATGCTACAATGCCAGATATTTTAAAGCAGACTATGACGAAGAGAGGTGTAGCCTTCAGAAAGTAAAGCTGAACAGGAACAATGTGTAACCGAGTGTTCGGGGTGGAGAGAAACAGCACTTTACTAAGTCTTTACTTACAGCCAAAACAACCATCTGCCTCAAAAATAAGGTTTGAATGTAAAAAAAAACTTCATACATATAAACTATAAATATGTGTGAAAAGGCAGAGGCTACACTTAGTTTGGATCCCATGAATACACAACCGGGACCTACACCGAGCCAAAAACCATCATGCTCATGTAACAAGAAGTTCATTTCCAGTTCCCCATTGTGTCCCACTGTTACAAAGTGGAGCTGAGAATCTCTCAGGTCTTTATTTCTGGATTTTCCTCACAGTGAGAGAGGCAAGCAAGCGTGCAGACTTCTCCCGGAGCAGGAAAAGTCGAAACGATGCACTAAGCTACAGGTCTGCTCACTGAATCGTCCGGCTATATTTCATCCCCCTGTCTGGGAAGAACATTATATGCTGCTGAATGCATTAAGCCTGAACGTTAAACTCCCTTTTTCCCTCACCCAAAAAGTCCCACATGACCAGTGTGTGCAGGTTTGGGAACTCTATTTAAAGGAAACACGGCCAAATTCCTCTATATGGTAAAACAGATGTGTACAAAATGTCTTAAATATGTTGTGGTTAATCTGCACAATGTCAACATTTAAGTTAGAAAATAATAATATATATATACATATGCGGCACGGTGGCTTAGTGGTTAGCACGTTTGCCTCTCAGCGCTAGGGATTCCTGGTTCGAATCCCCATCTGGGTGGAGTTTCCATGTTCTCCCCGTGTCTGCGTGGGATTCCTCCGGGTTCTCCGGTTTCCTCCCACAGTCCAAAAACATGGATAAAGTTATTTGAATTCTCAAAATTGCCCCATATATAGTGTGTCTGTGTGAGTGAGTGTGTGCCCAGCGATGGATTGGCGCCCTGTCCTGGGTCTATCTGCCCAGCACCCGAGACGTTCTCCCCTGGATGGGCATGAGGGAACCCCACCGCGACCCTAATAGAGGATAAGCGGGAGATAATGAATGAATGAATATATACATACATATATATATATAAAAAACTGCAATATTTTGGTAAGGCCACCATGATATCCATATTTGTTATTCCGAGCCTAAACAGGATGTTTAATGAGAAAAATGACCTTGTGCGTTAAAAAAAAAATCAAAACCTGAAAAATTTCCTTCTGTGTTCACAAATCACTGAATTATGAGAGGTTCAGAAATCATACGAATATTACTATATTGTTAATAAGATACACCAAAGTAAGGCAGGGCTATGCAAATGAGTCTATATAATTCACCTTAAATGAGACCCCTTCAGAATTCAGGTTCATGTTTAAAAAAATAATAATAATAAAACTGATGTTCACCTGCTTGCAGCGTTTAAATCTGAAGTGACCTTCCTGCCGCAGTTTGTAGTACAGGTAGTAGGTGTTGAAGCCAAAAGTGGGGGGTGCATGGTCAAACACCACGTGCAGATTGGTGCCCACCTGAGAGATGTTGAGCAGTTTGGGCTTCCAGACTGTCAGAGAGAGAGAGAAAGAAGAATTCATCTCAACAAAGGAGCCGAAAAGACATGAAACGCTCTGAGATCACGTAGAAGCCGTGATGTTTGATGTACGTCTCAGATTCTTAAAACAATGAGAAAGAAGATGATGACCAGATGAAAAACTCACATGGTTTGCAGACAAGGTTGTCTGGGCCAAGCAGCACTTCACAACCTGTGAGAAGAAAACACACAACACTCATGATTCATGACTCTGGAGAGATTCTTCACTCTGAGGTCTGAGCTCCAGAAAGTAAAACGTTTGTTCGTGTAAAAATGAAAAACTTCTGGACATCATCCAGGTGTCACTTACTGTTGGTGTGCAGGAATGAAGGAGGGAAGAAGCTGTCATTCATGAAGGTCGGGAACGGGACGATCCTGATCATGTAATCCATCTCAAACGCCAGACCGATGAAGGGCTGCGAACTCAGCCTCTGTAAGAGGGAGTCACATGATCAGTGACCTCTGGATAACATTTGACACAAAACAGTTATAATTCAGTTCCTGGATGTGACCTGGAGATGCTGCGTTTACATGGAAACCTCGATCTGGTTTTTATCCAAATCTCATTACATACAACACATTTTCACAGCCATCCTGCAACGCTGCCATGACATCACCGGCTTCATCTCCACACATCCAATGAACTGATCACATCAACCACCTTAAAGTTTACTTACAACATTCTTAAAGGAGAAGCTGAGCTGGCGAGGGTCCTTTACGATCATGTGCTGACACTGTTTCACCTCGGGGTTCTTATCCTCCAGGTAAACACGAAATCCCTTCACATGTTCGATACCTGAATAAACGAAAACACAGCAGCTATAAAAACAGATCCCTAAGTAACTGCCACATCGAGCGAAACACCACGGAACCCAGCTTTAGCAGGAGGTGCAATTACGGGAATGTTTATGGCTTTCTGTATTGTTTCATTTGAACAATGCTTATTGTTCTGTTATAAGAATAATCTCGAGTAATGAGCATCTTTAGGTTTCAAATTTACGAGGGTAAGTTAGTGTCAGTGTCATAGTTCTAGAACCAAAAAGGGAACATCTAAAATATACTTATACTAATAAATTAATAGATATGACAAAAAGTTATTGCGCGTTTGTGAGGAGTTTTAAGCTTAACATTAAACGTTTGACATTGGAAGAATATTCAGACGATTTAGTCACTTTTTGGTCATTGTAGATTTTTTGGTTGAATATGGCAGTAGATCAAAGTGAACGAGATCCATCTCAAAATTTTCAGCATCAACATATGACACGAGAAGTTCGTGCACTCGGGATGTCAAACAATAATGAGAAGTGATGGACAAATTACGCACCAATACAGACAATCAATCATCTGCTCCGTAGCAGAGAACTTTTAAATGACAACGAGCAAACGGTGATTCTAAGACAAACCAGACTGCAGCCCGGTTTGAGTGATTCCTCAGATTACATCACTGATTCAATCTCGAGGAAATTTGAAGTAATCCGCATCAGAGAACATTTCCACCATGTGATTTGTAACTGTGCAAGTTAACGACATGTAATCAGTAAAGACGTGACTTCCACTGAGACGACCTGAGAAACGTGGAGTGAGGGGTGTGGAGCTGCAAATCACAATCCTTTGGTTGGTATGTCTGAAGAAAGAGAGGAAGAGGCACTGAGGACTAGCACATGCGTGCCAAGGGAGCATTCCCATGTCCTTCAACGTGTGCCAGCCTTCCTCCCTTTTAATTACACTTCTGCCTTATCAGTTGCAGGGGAAAAGGAGAGAGAGGGAGGGGATGAGGCGCTCGCACACATTCCATGTGGTTCCGATTACCTCGGTGGGGAGCGGAGCTGAAAGAGCCTCCTCTTCACGGTGGAGTGTAACTCCACACCTCTGTAGTCTCACAGACGCTGCCATCGCAATACCACAGAAAGCCACCGGAGGCAAAGGATGATCGAAAACGATTGGATTGGTCAAAGTCTCTGTGTTTCCTTTTACATTTGTGTTGCTCACTTTCTAAAAAATAATGTTGGGGGTGGGGGCTGGAAAATGGTTTCTGTTTCTGACTAATATTTACAGTAAGTTTTTTGCTGTCCAACACATCAATCTGAAATAAGACTTAAATAAAATAAATATAAAGATATATTTTCTATCTATTGCGAAGGGACGATAATTTGGACCATATGTTCTAGGGATTTCTTTTTTTAAATGTAGTATCCAGATTCACAAGAGACTATGTACAGGTACCTTCAATGTCTCTTAGGCCTTTTCTTGTGCTGGAGAAGTGCTGGAGTGACGTAAACCAGCAGACATTCTGAATGACATGTGCAGATGCTTAATGCAGCAGGTTTAAGAGAAAGCGCCAGTACAGATTTAAACTTTTCACTCAGTTGCCTGAATAAAACCTGGACTTAATAAACTTGGAGTTCAATCTCGGGTCATTTTTTTACAATACAAAAAAATATAAAAGCTTCATTAGGATCTAAAAAAAAATAGGGCTTCTGAGTCCTTCACACCAGAGTCTGGATCACATGTACACAAACATCACACATGGTGTCTAGGTGCCATAAAACGGTTCCTATCCTGGAGTTGGAGCTGCAAGGGAGACCTTTAACATAAAGCTCTAAAAGCTACAATCATCTCTGGTTCCTGCAGTGTGAAGATATTGAAAAGGGGTTCACACTCCAACAGTTCTAAGAACTATAAAAAAGATCCTGCAGTGCAAATGTTCCTCTGGGAAATGTTCTACTGGGATATGAGATAAACCACAAAAAGCATCAAACACATGCTTATGTAAATTTGCTAGTTGCCTAATTAGAAGTTAGCTAGGTAGCTAATGTTAGGGATCCAGATCATCTCATCAAAGTCCAACTTCTCCAGCTGCACTAAACACAACGAACTTCTGAAGACAGACTTTTAGTCGGCCTTCTAGCACACTGGCAGCATATTCAGCTTTAGCTGTAATGACTTCCTCTGGAATTGTGTTTAATGTATGTAAACACCGCTTCTAATCATCTGTTAATTTATTTAAAGGTTTATCATCAGCAGCATCAATGGCTGTTTCCCGACAGGAACCGTTACAATCAGTACAGTCATAGGGTCAATTTAATATCTCTAGTTGCCCCATCAGCATGTCTAGAATGAATGTCTTATGAATGTGGGTGAGCGTGACGTTCACCCAGTGCACCATGGGTATATGTGCCCAGCAAAGTGTGCGTCAACGCATTTCTCACGCAAAAATCAAAATGTTATACTACGTATTTGGAAACACTAAGCCGTACTGTGTTTATTGTACAGTATTAAAAGGACTAACTCAGTTTCAGAACCATGATCTGCACCAACAGTTCTAAAAACTGTGAAAGAGGGTTTCTCCCGTCCAAAAAAAGAGCAACAATGAAATGTCAGAACAAAACTACCATAAATAGCGGTTAATTGAAGAGCGTTTGGAATGCGTCCAAAATTGCAGATATTCTGGTTTATTTTAGCGCTTAAAATCAAGAGGCTGCTGAAGGTTATATTTAAAACATTCCAAAAAAGTGGCATTTTGGACATATTTAGGTATGCACCAGATCTGTCTTGCCATCTGACCTGATCTGAGGGATTAACCAAACAACACAGCGCATTGTGCCTGTTCTGAGGTTAAGAGCTCACGTTACCAAGTTCAATAGCACCTCATCAGACGGAAGCAAGGGACACGGCGGTCCTCCCTTCCTCTCTCATCACACATTCGTCCAAAGACAGAAATCACAGCCCTCGTAAGCCGGTCTCTTCTGCCGCTTGGCCAGGTTTGTGTGACCGTCGGCCCTGTAGAAGCTCACGTCGCGAGGGGGGGGGGGGGACCTGCACCTTTGATCAGGACAGACCAGAGAGCCTCTTTGAAGGAACCGCCCCACGCTCGAAGGACCTCTCCTGTTTCTCAAACGGTGCCAGTGGCTCAAAGATAACTCCAGTAGGTACTCAGGCACGTCGGACAAACTTTAAAATGCATTTGCTCTGTTTTGGGTTTCAAGGCCTGAGTGGGCTGCAACGTCATCCGGTCTGAGTGGAGCCTCACCTATGGAGGAACTTCGGACCAGATTTAACCTCAAACACCATAAACAAATAAACAAGCCGACCGGAACTTTTTTTTTTATTGTTGAAGTTTAATGGACTACAGAATTCATACAGTCGTTACAATTTCCCACGATGAGAGGACTTACCCAGCGGGTTTGCCATCCAGTGGACCACCACAGCTGCCTGGTTATCACAGGACAAATAAGTGAAGCTGATGTTGTTCACCTCATGGATAGCATGCTTGCCTAATGGGTTCCAATTCACAGAGCAATCTAGATGGACAAAAAAAAAAAAGAGAACAGGAGACAATAAGAAGGGGGGGGGGAGACATACGGGAAACAGAAGTGGGCTCAGGGATTTGTCACAGGAGCAGCGCTCGGATGCACCCATGCAAACCAGACCCCAACCCCCTGCTTATTTAAAACCTTTTTCTGCTAAAGGAGAGAATCGGAGATGTTGATAAGCAGGTAGAGGAAGCGAAGCACTCATTTGTGTTGCACTCCCCCCTCCCCCCCACACACACACCCTCCAGCACACTCAAAGAGCTGCTGCTATTGTGATGCTAATAGAGAGTGGCTTTTGGGAGCTCAACCGTTTCTGTCCACAGTTTCGGACAAAAAGAGTTGACTGGAAAAATCAGGATTAGCTACAGCCAAGAAATCTGACTTCTGTAGCTCGGAAAGAAGTGATGGGAAGGGGGTCAGGAAGTGCACAGGAATAAGAACATAAACACATTTAGAGACAATACACCTCTGAAAGTCGGCGGTGACTTACTGTCATTGCGGAATGTGATGAGCTTGCGTCCGCTCTCATCTGAACTGGACTGTGTTCCCTAAAGAAAGGAAGAAAAATCGATTATAAAGTCCAAAGAATTTTAAAATAAATCAGATGAACTTTGTTTCAAAACTAAAACTATAAACAGTAAAATAAAGTCTGATTAAAATTCAGTGAGTTAACATTATTCTTAAATCCTGCATCCATTACAAATTTCTCTTAATGGCCCACAAAGCTCCAAAACAATAGAGTGACATCACTGATTTCTGTAATCCTCACTGAACCTGTGATTAATACATGATTAATACAATTGATTTGCTTCAAATGAGGTCATCACTCAGTGCTTTACACCACACATTCCAATATTAGATACTGAGAAAGATGATGTTGGACTGCTGTGGCTGGAAAATTAAATCTGTTAACCTCAGCTTTAATTAGCAAAAAAATTTTTAAAAAATAATAATAATAATAAAAATAATAATAATAATTTACAGGCAGCTTTGAAGACAGAAGCTTTGACAGAGTTTGTCCTTATTTGGACTATACTCTAACACAATGGTGTGAGTCTCTTACACCAGGTACCAAAAATAACAGCAATAACAACAATTAATTTACCAGTAGGTTCAATGGAAAGGTCGATAATCATGTTAATGAGTGCGGTAAGATTGATTGTGCTGCCGATCATGGCTTCATCGAAGAGGAATTTTTCCTGCACTATGTGAATATAATCTGCTCTGCAAATACTGAACATTCCTTACAGACGCACAGCAGCTTGGGGGGTGGGTGCAACAGAACCAGTGCTTTAAGTGGTGACAGGCACACTAATGTATCCTACAATTACTGAGCTTCTGGCCTGAACAAACCCTCAGTGGTAACTCTCAGAGCCAGCACTGGAAAAACAAGCCTGGAGTCGGCCAAATAGCTGAGCACGACATGAAGCGCCACAGAGCCTGCATCAGGTGTTTACACATTCTGTTGCGCATAGTTTTGGAAGTTAGGCAGGTACGCCTGGCTCGCAGGAAGAGGGTAAAGGCGTTCAGACATGCAAGTCATAACAAATGAGCTTGCGTGACAGAAGCAGACAAGAGGAAGCTACACCGTGTGTCAGATAAAGAGCGATTTTAAAGTAAAAAAAAACAAACATCGCTTGCAGACACGCAGAGAAACAATTACAGAGGAACATTGGTTTAATTCACCGCCGTCTGTTCAGATTGAAAAAAAACCTAATCATCTCTTTCTGTAGCATCATCACACTACAGCTTCAGGTCTGATCATAAAGGCAATAATTTAATTAAATCAGGTGTAAAATATTATAACATGCAGCAGAGCGTCCCACAGCTCCACCATATCTACAGCAACGTAATAAGGAAATTTAATAAATGCCTGTGACACTAAATACATCTACGAGTATCTGGCATCGTTTAGACAAAGTTTCTCCTTGATTACAGTCATTTATTCCACAAGTGTCATTTTCCTGCAAGCTGTGGGACCTTCAAAAAGTACTTTCCAAACATCGTTTTCAGCCAGCAAACAAAGAAGTGGCCCAAAGCGCCGTAAACCTGCTTGGACGGCAAAACTGAACCTTGATCCTAATGCTTGTTTTTCCCTGCCTAGTGGCCTTCAATTCCCTCCCCAGTCATCTCGTCTCTCTAAACGTATTAATCAAGTGCGCTTTTCCCCCGGCGTGCTTTGCTAGGAAGCCCTTTAATCATACATTAAAAGACAGAAAGTCAACAACTCTGCTGCCAATTTTGCCTGCATGTTTTTCGTCCCTGGACCACAATATAAACTCTCATAATAACGCGGCCTCAACCGACACAGAGACATCACACAGTGATTTGGGTAACTATTCGGAAGCGAAGTGGATTTAATTAAATTAAATGGCCACAGGAAGTTTTCAGATTTAGGTATAAAAGTACACAACATAGATATACACAAGTGCTTAAATATCTGAGAACCTTTTCTGAATGAACATGTCGTTCTGCTGCGTTTGTCCAATTCATCTAGATAACACAGTGTTATCAACCCAGACTCTTCCCTCAGGCTACAAAAGACCCAGATGGGAACTTAACTCTCCTCTAAAGTATCCAGATTAGACAGAAGGACCACCATCGCCGACATGAACACAATAACAATGTTGTTACAGCAGAAAAGGCTCTCATCCTGCACACATTTGCCCAGTCGCCGTGGCCAACAAACACAGGTGTGGTCAGCAGTTGGCCTGTTAACATTAGCAGATTCAGGCAGATGTGTAACCAGCTAAACCTTTTTACGTTAGTCACGAACACATCTAGTTTTGTTACCAATGGAGCCAAAGGTTTCCCAAGAAACTTGAAACACATAATACATTGTCATTTTAAATCAAACTAGTTTTACATCTTTTTTCCACACTTTTCAGTCCAACTCTATCTTTGAAGCAGTCTGCCCAAAAACTGGGACGCACCATCCCCATGTAGGTAAAGAACCCAGTCTATTCACGAGAACGAGGGATTCTGATATGGAGCTGAAATTCTGGTCAGGAATAAATTGTAAATACAAGTGTGTGTACTAATAGGCCCTTTAGTGCTGTCCTAGGATTTAACATCATGAACACAGCAGGGTCTTGTGGTTCGCAAAGGACAGGGAGCTGCCATGGACGCCTTTTTCCAGCTGAAGCCAATAAGAGGGGCCCAATGCTGTTACTGCAACCTCACACCTTGGATGGTTCATAGCACCAGCAGGAAGGGCTGGCAAAACACCTCCTAACAAGGCAGTCACACTCCCCCCAAACACCTTTTCAACTATTTTTCTCATTTATTGCCCTCTACAAGCCACAGCTTCTCTCACTTTGTTCCTATAGATGGTCCATCCCGCCGGGTGGAGAGATTGGGCTCGAAGACCTTCACCAGCACCTCTGATGTCCTCACCTTCAGCGTTCCTAATAGTCTCACAGTCGTTTGCCATCCTAAAACTTCAAATGGGCAGTTTGGAGTTGAAGAAGGAAGGAAGGAGGGGCGGAGGCCAAAGGGGGGGGGCTGCTGTAACTTGGGACCATAAACCTGTAGCATCTCAGAAGGACTGGCTGTGAGGTAAAAAGAGAAGGTCAGCTGTCGGTCGAACAAGAGTCTTGACACTTTATTGGTCCTTATTATCAGACGGCAAGCCAGGCAGCGAGAATAAAGCAACTGTGTTAGGAAATTCTCTGGCTTTTGCTTAATGACCAGGCTCGTTAAAATCCACACGTAAATCCGAGAACATGTGATGAGCACCGGCAAGACTTCTACCGGACCGTCCATAAAGGGGTTTCATAAGCACTGCTGGAAAGAATAGGCCTATTGAAAGTGTGTATTAATTAGTTTTCATTGGTACAGCTTTAATATACCTTCAAAAGAAAGGAAGTGTTTGAAGAACTGAGCCAGACGGCTGACACAGAATTTCCAAAATAAGCAAATTAAAGGCTGATGTCTGAAAGCCAGACAATTAGACATGAGATCTTTCAGTAGTAAGTTTGTAAAACATCACTTTAGTGCCATCAGCCGACTTAAGAGTTAAATAATGAATTATTTATACAATTGATGATAAACAAAAATCATATTTCAGCTTAAATGAAATAAATTCTGATCCAAAACTAATTACTGAATGACTGAATCCATACGCCATAAATAATATAGCGCTGATCACAACAAGGCCATTTTATAGATCAGCCTCCACAGACGGGTCGCACCAGGAGATAATGAGATGTTTTAGGACCAGACAGTTGATTCGTACTTTACAGAACAGTTAATTAGAGGCTGCTATATCACCGCCACACAGTTGAGTGGGTTATGTAACCGGACACCAAAGTAAACTGATCTGTTTGGGGTATTTCAAGCCGACCGTGAGTGACTGACCTGGACCCACAATGTGCAAACTCATGAGAGTGGACATGTCTGAACAGACCAGAGAGGCAGGTGAGGTCTGACGGAGGACTGCTTCCTGTAGCATGCTTCAAAAACCCCTTTTTAACCAGGTGTTCTCTGGGAGACGAATAATAACAGTAATTATATGACTGGAGCAGCTACGAGTCAGAGAACAGCGCCTGTCAATCCAACCTCCCTGCCTTATTCTTCCCATCCCTCCCACTCGAGGAGGCACAAAAGACACACTTCCTAACTCAAAACCCAAGATGAATGCAGGAAGCTTTAGGAAATCAAGCAGGCATTGCTAGTTTATTTGCGTGCCAGCTTGCATGGGCCTGCCACTACCCCCAGCCCCACCCCCTACCTTTCTTTTGGCATCCAACCTCACACATGAAGTTCTTTAACGACGGCGCGGCTGGCTAGTTTACAAGTGGAGATGGTTCTCTTTAAATTCCCCATTAGCTGCAGCCCATATGGAGACAACTCCACGCAAAACCTTTTTTTCTTGTTTGATCCTCAGCTTCTCAAAGTTTGATCCTCACCCCCACAAGATATAAAATGTTTTAAGGAGAAGAGGAAGGTCCCAAATTCTTTTTTCCCCCAAACACACAACTTTACAATGTGCTGAATGGAGGACAGGCCTGAATGGGATGCTCTGGTGACACTGATTAATTAGGTTAAAATTACTGCCGCTCTCAAAAGGGGAACAGGGAGGGGGTGGGGGTAAACAGGGGGCTGGGGCAACTACTAATTTTTTGGCCCTGGGGAAAATAAGGGTCTGCTTAATTAGAAGGCAACATTTGTTGGACTCATGTGCAAGGTTCAAGCTTAACACCTCCCCCCAACCCCCAAAACCCTCCCATTTATTCTCAGACCTAATAACTCATGCTGCTTTTCTGAACCGGTGGGTTGGTACCTAAACAGATCTACTCCATGTGTCTCCCAGATGACATGAGGGAGGTGTAAATAAAATAAATAAAAAAAAGAAGAGGAAGAAAGCATTAATGCAAGGCCCTGTGTAGCAACACACCAACACCGAGGTAAATGTGATGAAGCAGCTGGCTTCATTAATAGCCAGAACATCCGCCTCCTGAAAGGTACATTCTTTAAAATGAAGCAGGAAGGCTTCTGTACCCCAAAGAGGGGTTAAAGGTGAGGGCTGGAGCTCTCGATCACTGACTCCTCCTGCATGCTGTGAGATTTCCACATTTCCCTCACCGATAAGGATAAGCCACTGAACTTGTACCTTTGGTAAATCAAATCCAACAAGACCTTGGAATAATGATTTGCATGAAATTTTTTTAGCACATTATGCAACAAAAATGGAAAACAACAGGTTAGCAAGCCAACAATTTAAACATGCAGATAAAAATAACATAATTCTCAGCACAGCAGTGACATCTTTTTGACATACATTAGTATATGTGTATTGTATATATGTATATTAGTATATATGTGGCTTGTGTATTGCTCTTGTCTCTGGTTTGTACGTTGGCTTTACAAAACAGAAATTTTGAAAACGTTACACAGGTAAATACGTGAAACTCTTTTTCCAAATCGAATCTTGTGTGGCAGAAACCTTCTCCACTCTGCTACAGCACATTCATTTACAACAAAGACAGAAAGAACGGCCAGGGACTCGAACCAGATAAAAAACAACAGCGCCGATCATCTCCAACGTTTCGCTTCATGAGCCGCGGCACATTAGATGCTTGCTGTACGGAGCTTCACCATCTGCGCTTGGAGCCTAACTGTCCAAGAATTCTCCATTCCCAGCATCTATTTCAAAGCACACCTTCAAAGTGCTCCCACTTGCCCAGATCTACAGATGGTTATTTGAAGTCATGGTGGAAAAAAAAAAGGATTAGTCATTCAGTGGTTTTTACTGAAGACAGAACCTTCAGTGATATCCATTAATCAAATCTAAGGTACAGTTACATTTAGACAAAAATAAATAAATAAATAAATAAATAAATAAATTTCACTCAAACACACAGTCGTCCACGGACACATCCCGTCCGTCAGGGTGGCCCACGCGGGGCGCCTTCATGTCAGGGTGGGGAGGTTATGACTACAACCTTGCATTTGGGTTGAAGAATCTGAACAAACATACTGATCTCATTATCTCAACATGTGTCTCTCATTTGACATTTCCAAAAGGAATCATTTTCTGGAGCAACAGCGATTGTGTCTTTTATCTAAGAAATACTAATGCTAATTAATCACTCATTTCGTGCAAGTTCAAGACCTGCAGACTTTTTAATCAGACCCTTTGGCAATTCTTAAAGAAAAGGGCATCACCAAAATCACATGACCATTACAAGGACCAATTATAACAAGTTATCTCTGAACACAAAGATTTTATATACACACATATATATACACACATATATATATATATATATATATATATATATATATATATATATATATATATAAAATTCCCAAATACAAAGTGGATAACCCTTAGGAAACCTGCCTTATACAAACCCTCTATTGTTTCATCAGGACTCGGTTAATACAGTTTCCAGTCCATTTCTTTGTTCCGTCTGTCATTTATTAAATGCAAATTCTTGCAGTGGAGCATCACGCTGGAATGCTATAAGCACAACTGCATCACTTGCGAGTGCTCCGTAGCTGCAGGTGATCATATGGCACCAATGAGGGAAGAACTAGTTGCCCAGATCTGCACTATTTATACCCAAACTTTTTCACTTGGTAACAGCTGCAAACATCTAAAAAACAAAGGGGTGGCCTACGGACAGCGGGATGGCAGCAAGGAGCCACAGCTAAGTTGATGAAAAGGAACAGTGTTGACATTAGCCACTCGTGCATGTCGGATGATCGGCGCTAGTTTTCAATTGTGAACAAACAAAATCAGCGATATCCTTCTGTGGGGATAATTACAATCAGGAGTCACATGTTCAACATGACCGACCTGGAACTACTTTAAAAGGTTCTCATTTAAAAATATCGTCCCTGTTTTTAACACATACACAGATATTGTTTTAATATATTTAATTCAATAATACATGATGCCTTTACTCCGTTTTGTGCATCCTCCACAATGCCTCAATATCAGGAAGGAATTAGAATCTACACTCACCAGGTGCTTTACACCAGGACTGGGTAAATAAGGTATTTGAGAACCTGGGTCTGTTGTGGATGTCAAACCAAAAGACTAAACATTAATAAAAATAAAAGCAACACTGGTTTTATATTGGTTCTTATTCAAATTTTTCTTCTTAAATCAAAACATTAAAAAAAAATAATATATGTCTGTGGTTTATCTGATTTTTAGTGAAAGATACAGATATGGTCTTCTTTTCCTCATTTTTAAAAGAACCAAACGGATTTTGCACTTCAGGCCATTTGGGGGAAAAAAACGGTAACACTAAGAATTCCTTTGATATTCTAGGCTCTACTGATACGATGGTTCCTGGTCTGCACTGCACCTTTTCTTTAAAGCTTCGGAAAGCACCGGGAAACACTGGACGAGAGGTCATGAAGGTTACGTCTGATGAAGGGTTAGTGTGGCAGATCCATGCTGCAGGGCAGTCTGGCTTCAGCGTTTCCTCTCAATCTGTTCTGCTTAATGGTTTTCCTGTTTTACTCCAATCAGCATTTGTCCCAACCATTTGGAAATGCAACCATATGCCAACATATTAGTGCTTAAGACCCTAATGGCACATTCCTCCAGGAAGCAAAGCTTTTCACGCACAGTATGTGAGACGCTGGTTCTGTACCTACTTATAAACACTATTAATTACAACCTCAGCAAAATGAATTGCTTCTCTCAGAGCTGGTAGCTAAAAAACTGTTTATGCGTTTACTAGATTCCAAATCCTTCATCTGAAGCCGGTCACATTAGTGTGAAGTGGCTCATGCATCACAGATATTTAAACTAGTGCTGGGTAACAATACTGGTATGCTTTCACACCCAGCATCGGTGCCGAACCTCACACATATATAAATACAATACAATATTACAGTCCACTGAGTAGAAATGTAATATCATTAGGCATGAGGGTCAGGTGGCCACATACGACCATAAAGCATATATTCCATTTAATGACTCAAAGTTTGAACATTGTTTTTTAATCTACATTTATCTATAACAGGAAGTTCAGACTTTACTTCGTGTGCATTACAATTCCATCCCTCAGAGGTGACATCGTTAAGTTCAACCGGACCACAAGGTTTAAAAGGCAATAAATAACCAGAGTCATGAAGGATTCTCCAGCTGCTCTCCGGAGAGACATCGCTGACCCCCTGAATGGAATCCTTATTCCTTAAACAGACCAGAAACTTCCTAACTGGGTGCATAATGGACATGATTGCTTTCCCAGCTCCAGATAAACTGCCCCATGGCAGTGACACATGACCGAGTCATGACCTGCATCGCAGGAAAATCTGCTCTTATCCCGGCATTTCTTAAAGTCCTACAACAAAAGCAGGTTAAACAGGTGTCTGCTTTCTTTGTTCCTTCCTTTGAACCAAATCGGAGTTTATAGACCTGCACACAGTCGACCTCTGAGATCCCGGTACCACTGATACATACTGTAGCCCATTCTTCTCAAGGTTTGTACATTGAGGTGCTTTACAACTGTAAAGTGATGATCAGAATCACAGCAGATTTTACTCAACTCAACTTTATGGGACTTTTATGTATGAAAATAAGGGCAGATGACAAAGTTGCCCAATGAACTCCAGGAATGGTGAAAGAACTATGAACCAAACATATGACCGAGTACAGAGATAGACCGAATAGACAATCTCCTAAAAATTGGATTAAAACATGCCATTATGTACCCTAATATAATGCCAGCAATCACACCATCGGCAAAATCAAGATCTGTTTGATCCCCATGCTGATTATTAACATAGATATGAATCTGTACTGTCACCACCCAAGCAGATAATCAGGTAACTAAATACTGATAATTTAAAGTTCTAAGAGATCAATATTAAATCAAACTGAGAGCATGTGAGATGACTTCTTCTTGTGAAAGTACCATGGTACCAGTTCCTTGAGTATCAGCTGCTTTAAATGTTTTGTTATTTATCTAAATACTGGGACAAACAGGACATTGTTTTTTCTTAAAGCCTACGCCTTCCCGTCATTTCAAAAGGTAAAAACACTGACCCAGTTGGTTCTGTATAGAATTGAAATCCCGACCTGTGTGCTGTTTTATCTTCTTTCCCATTCTTTATCTGTGTGATCAGATCTCCCAGGCCGTGCTGAATGAACTGAAGGCAGTGAGACAGGTGTAAACACTGCAGCTATACTCGGCTGGAAACATGTCCAGACTTGACCGGTGAAATGGAATGACTAAAGCTCAAAGCCTCTTCATAAAGTTTTTCATTTACTGAACCTGTATTAATTGTTCCGGGCAAAGAAAGAGACTGAATGGAGGCTTATCTTGAATGTGGACACACCAGAGCGCATAGCAAGCAGAACGGGGAGACATCATGCTTCAGCGGTAAACGAAGCTGCAGTTACAGAACAATAAATGGCTTCATGCTGAAGAGAAAGGCCAGTGGGATTTGAAGTCTTGTGTTTCAAGTTTTGAGGAGGCAGTACAGCCCGGGGCTTTCTGATCCTCACAGACCATGAAACATACAGAGAGGCCATGCAATTCCTCTAATGAGGAACACAGGACATACAAACTCAGGACCTCATCGTGACCTTTAACACATCCAAAACCTAAAAGGGTGTTATTTATGGGACTTCATTTTTAAATAATAAGCACTCTCGTAATCTCATCACTGCTGCAAAAATGCACCTTTACATCAGTTTCTCTGCTATGTTAGTATATTTCACTCAGTTCTCACATAATCAGGATCTTCATATAGGTGCTGCTGGAGCTTTAATACCGTCCACTCACTGTACACCATATAAGACACATTGACCTGATAGTTTCATCTTGAGAATGTAATTTCAGAATTATTAGCTCATAATTTGTTGCATGGCTTGCCTTCATCATCCTCTAATCCTTCATCAGTGCTCAACAGATGCTGCATACAGAATGATGGTAACTGCACATCTTTAGCTGGTGGATCCAGCAGTCACTCATAAAAGAATACCAGCTCTGTGAGTGTCCAGATGATCAGGAAACAGAACAAAGGGAACTAAAAAAATATGTTAGGAGCAGAGAACTACAATCAATTATACGCCTACTAAGTTCACCTACAAGGTAAATTGGAGCTGAAAGAATGGATGATGCGTGGAGGACCATGGGGATGAACCTAATTACTGCCTTAAACACAGACTACATGTCTAGCCTGGAGTCAAATCCTCGTTTATGAAGTGCACCATCGTACATCACTCTTCAGAGAAGACGTCCCACAATCTGGAGTCACTGCGGAAAGCGAGGCAGGAAGTGTTTGAACATCAGATTCTTGATTAGACCAGAGGAAAGATCAGCTAATTGGCTGTAATGACTTCAATCTGGCGGCCAAAGGAAAAGCTTCGGAAGCGCATGAGCAACATGTGTCGGGTTTCAGTCCTGAGGGTTGGAACTGCATGTAGATCTTAAGATGGCAAGAACCTGAGGTATCAGATGACTTCACAAACATCTTGCCTGCTTCAAGAGACATTATTCCATGTTTATTTAGCTACACATTCTTGCTTATATTATGACCCCTGGCACTACGGATTTAAAGAGTATGCATTTGGCATGAAGAGACTCTGGTTTATTTAACCCTGTCTGAAGTCCCAGTAGATTTACATTTCCTATTTGCTTATATCAGCATCATGAACATTAAACACTTGTCAACAGAATGCTTCATGTGATAAACAGCCGTTCTGTTGTACGTCCAGTGACTCAGGTAATTCATAGAAGTACCGTGTCTTCTGGGCACAATATCTCACGAGCAGTGTTCCAGGGTTCAGTTCAGACCTCCCAGATCGTGAACACACCTGTGTCTGACATTAGTCTTGCTTGAAACAGGTGTGTATGGGAGGTGTGGGGGGAGGGGGTGGAACATGTGGGGGGCCCCCAAAGGACTGTCGTCGTGCTACACTGCCTTTAGGAGATTACAAATCTTTGAACAATCCAGTGACACCCCACAGGTGGACTTTTAATTTACCTCCAGCATACCTCAATTTACCAGCGACCGTGCTCCATTCACACCAAACAGCGGGACACTTGGCCTGACGAGGAGGCCACAACAGCTGAAAGACCCTGGATCTTGCATTTAGGAAAAGCCATGTGGTAAGCACAGCCAATTCAGGACTAGCCAACCAGGGATTTTCCCACCACAGCACAAGGCACGGCCTCCAAGGTTACGAGCTGCTTGGATGGTTTTCAATGCCCCCTCAGGATAGGGCAGAATTAACTTTACCCTGTGTGTATCACCCCCCCTCAAAACGCACGCGCGCACACACACACACACACACACACACACTTTGACCAACTCCACCCACTCCACCATTCATCAGCAGTCAGAAGATCTGAGGGAATCAAATGTGTGGATAAGATAAGACTTAAAACACAAGCTAAAGGAAGAAGGTGTTCCACGGATGCGCTCATGTCTTGGCTTGTAAAGCTTTCAAAACAATAAAAGATTCGTCTAGGACAGCGTTTGTCTGAGGACAATGAAAAAACATCTTCCTTTGTGCCCAGGTTCATCAACTTGACACGGAATGTCAGCTTGTGACACAAAGCAGGAGAGATGACAAGGCGTTTAACAAATCCTTCCACAAAAAGTGAAAGATTCGGAAAACACAACTCCTAAAGAGGACTGAAAAAAATGGACTACAGATGGCATTTGTAGAACTACAAAGATCATCTATAAGTTAAATGAAGCCGATAGAATAGAAAATAAAAGTAGAAACATAAGTGAACACACACACCTCTTTCTCAGCTGATGACATAAAAAGCTCCTAAACTTTATCTATAGACAAAATCCTGGAATAACAATATGGTTTTCATCTAAACAATCGTTACTTTAGATTCTTCGGTGAACTGACTGATCGTGAGCTCTGCCCAAATATGAATGATGTCCCCCTCATGCGCAGAAGGCTTACACAAAACAGGTCAGCTCAACTCGAACGCTAATTGCAGAGATTTGTGATTGCTACACCCCAGAAACTGTCCAACTTGGAAACCTGTTCCAGATCCTGGCCAACGTCTGGGAGTTTGGCTGACATCATCCGACGCACTGAACCCATAACTTAACCAGATGGAGGGAAATGGGAGTTTTGTCCTGCTAAACTGATTATACAGCTGCTAATATCCATCCAGTGTTAAATCCAGACATCATCTCTTCAGCAGAGGCAGAGAATGCAAACTGTTGCACTGTCTCAAGTTTGGCTCTATTTGGAGGCTTAGACAATTCGTTGGCTGTTGACTGAGAACCAAAGGCAGGATGCTATTGAGAGTCTGGGAAGTTCCGGAGAGCGAGTGCTTTAATTCTAAGCCAGCCAGCCCCCGCTGGGGTGCAACGTGAAGCCTTCAACCTACTCAGCAGGGGACAGACATGACTCGGAAGGAGTGTGAGCCAATTTAAATATCCACCTTTCCTTTATGAAAGTCTGAACGGCATTAGACATATTTTGGAAGACATTGGGCTGGAAAATATGAGAACTAAATGACTGTCATAGGTCAGCAGTAATATCAGCACTAACTTTAATGGTACTCAACTCATCACCACGTAAATTTAACTCAGACTTAGACACAAAAACATTAGGTTTAACAAATAACATTAACCAACCAGAATACTACACAATATATGTGGATATGAAAGCGACTGCATTAAAAAAAATATATAAAGTGTGTAATTGCAGTGCAGACTAAATGAAATGACTGAATAATTAGAGTTTAAGTCATCGACTAAAGTCCAGTTTGTGTTAAAAGCTGCATAACATTTAATAAAGACTGACATCAGTGTGTAGAAGATTCATAGTTTCATGAATAAAGCAACCTGTATTTTCTCTTTAATAAATCCCTGATGGAAGTCCAACCTCAGACAGTGTGTCTCAGACCACCTCTGAACGTGGTACGCAGCACCTGCACACAGCCCCTTCCTGGTAATCGGATCATTTAGATCAGTTCCAAGTTTTAAAAGTCACCCAAAGCCTATTTCACACTTCTCCAAAACAAAGGGGCATCAGTAAACCTCGGAGGGGTGAAAGGTTTGTCGCTGACAGAAACTACTGACAGTGTGTAAACCCGTCTGTGGCGGCACTTCTGTCAGCAGCTCTCCTGCTTCGAGGACAAACTTTGAAGTGGCCGTGGAAGGAGACCCATGGTTAGAGAGAGGAAATGCCAAAGTATGTTAATAGAGCAAACAGTCCTCTCGTTTCCTCTGGGAAACGAGTTCAAAGCAGCAGAGCTCCTCAACAGGACAATGCACACTGAGGCATCACTAAGAGTCAATAGCAGGCATTTCCACCCTATTGGGTCTATCACGAACCAGGAAAAAACAAACAGTAAACACAGTTCAGATGGTTTATAAAGTAAATGAAGCACAAATCTGATAACTGATCATCAGTTAAACCAGAGTTTAAATGAAACGACACCAAGCTTCTTCTACACATTCACTCATTCAAAGGTAACAAGGTACGAAGCTGATGCCTTCTAAATTTGCCATTACAGATGATAATTTTACACCAGTTTCTTAACTTGGGTTAGGAAATAACATATGTACAATAACAGTTTGCAGATGTTTTACTGACTGTATCATTTCATATAAATATATTTTTTAAAATAAACTTTAATTAAAGTCAGTGAAGCATACATTAACAGATGAATGAAGGCTCTCTGGCAGCAGAGCTGAATGAAGGTTCAGGCTTTTAATGAAGAAAACGAACCGGATCAGGAACATTGTTTTGAACAATGAGCCGATGATTGACCTTTTCACACATCTTATACACAAATGCACCAGAACCGAGTGCATCGTGTTATTAAAGCGCTTTTAGCGAACACATCCTGTTCGTTTAAATTAAAATAGTTCCAATAAAATTAAATTAAAATTCTGTACACCTTCAGCTGCAGTCAGTGGAACACTAAACCTGCACTTACTGTCTAAACATAACACATAATTAAAACCGACTCAGTGACGCAATTACAACATAAACCAACGTTACATTAGTGCTTTTACACTTTACAATATACAGTAGTTTTAAAATTGTTATCTGTTTATTCCGATGAGACAAGTTTAAAAACATGAACTGACAATCCGGCGTTCACGTGTTAAACAACAACGACGATTAAACTTAAACTTCAAGAAAAGGTTTGTAAACTAATAATAAAAAATAAATTAACAGATGATTTACCTGTGTGTGTGTGTGTATGTGTGTGTGTGTGTTCATTCAGTAAGCTGACCTTGTATCCGCATTTCTCGGCGGCTCCTCTTTTTCCTCCGTTTGCTGCAGAAGCGCTGAAGTTAAAGTTCAGGAGGAAACACAGAGCCGCGGCGAGCGGGACACGTCGTGGTCGCTGAGCCATCACGGATCGTCCATGAAGTCCGACTGAAGCGGAATGAACGTCGTTTCTGTTCGCTGCAGGTTCTTATCCGGACAGGACAGTTTTTTGCTCCACCGAGAGGTGGTGCTGAAGAGACAGATGGGAATCCCGCCCTCTGAGCCCTCTCTCACTCCCCCTCACACGAAACACACTTGAGCCACAAAACCCCACAGCTGCTCTGTGGTTAATTTAGTTTATCCATCCATCCATTATCTTCCGCTTTGTCCTCTACTAGGGTCGCGAGGGGGGGGGGGTTCCCCATGCCCATCCAGGGGAGAACATCTCGGGCGCTGGGCAGATAGACCCAGGACAGGGCGGCAATCGCTGGGTGCACTCACACACACAAACACACTCTATATGGGGCAATTTGGAGAACTCAATTGACTTGATCCTTGTTTTTGGACTGTGGGAGGAAACCGGAGAACCCGGAGGAAACCCACACAGACACGGGGAGAACATGGAAACTCAACCCAGATTGGGATTTGAACCGGGAATCCCTAGCGCTTAGAGGCGAATGTGCCAAACCACTAAGCCACCGTGCCGCCCTGGTTAATTTAGCTCTTTCTAAAATCAAGTTTAATAAGTGACAAAAGTTCTGGACCCTCTTTGAAGCTACATCAGCCTGCACCTGCTTGAGAAGGATTTCTACAAGACTTTGCAGTGTGTTTGGGGGAATTATGGTCCATTCATTGAGAAAAGCATTAGTGTTCGAGAGGAGAGCCTTGCTTATGATCTCTGTTCTAGTTCCCAAAAGCGTTTGAAACTGGAAGTGCGCAGGCCGAATGACAAATGAATCATTAAATGTTTTTTTTTTTTACACCTGAGAGTGAAGTTTGGCCCTCATTCACATCACTATGATATCTGAACATTAACTTTTGCCTCTAATTATTTACAACGTACAATATGGTCATTCATAATCGACTTAGAATACAAATGAAAAAAAAAAAAACTGACAGCCAGAATACAAATCAATATGCAGTCTTAGCAAAGGGAGTTGAATCCGTTCCAAAACCTGACGCATGTCTATTTATATGTGCTTCAATATCCTGTAAGAAAACTCAGCTATTGTTGTTGGTTTTAAGAAGATTTTGAGAAAGGTGGTGGCATAATTATCTAAAGTGCAGGTAGTTCTGAGTGAAAGAATAGCAGCAGGATGTCATTACAGAATCTTTATTTAAAAAGAAACAATGAAAGCTGGTGTATAAGTCTGTGGATTATTCAGACCAACCCACATCGTGCTGTTAAACACAGTGCCGTCTATAGTAAATTCTGTCAGAACGTTACAGCGGTGAATAAAATACCAATCTGAATGAACCATGTTTACAGAGATCAAAGAGTCCAAGCACAGAATCATGGGAAAGTTGTATAAGAGCCAACCAACTGTCCGGGCAGGAACACCCAGTTCCCTTTTCAGGTGATCTTGTGTTACTATTGATGTAAACATGAAAAGAATCTTCTTTTGATTTTGGTTTTCACTCTGACTGATGAACTGATCTCTATCCAACTGACGGGGAGCAACTTACTCACAATGTTATACATCTCCAAAATGATCTGTAACTGGAACAGACGACCGTGCGAGATGATCTGCTGTACAACAGATTGTGTGATGAAGACGTTAGCAGTGACTGTGAGGTGTGACACACTAACAGAGCGGTTGGTATTTAAGCTCATTGAAATAAACTGGTTTTGTGTTTTTACTAATAATGTGTTCTGATCCTCGCATTCATCAACCTTTCATTATCTGACCTGGGGAGAGAAAATACACATCAATTCACAATTCCAATTAATGAGATTTGTGGTCTGGGTCTAAAAATAAGAACAAAACAACAAATTAATTCTTTCAGTATAAGATTATATGGAAGAAAACGAAACTGAATTAACTGTATCTCACATTGAATTATTGTAAAAATTAACAAGCTACACACAGTGAAGTAGAACCTTAGACTAGATGTTCTACAAAAATGTTCCAAAAAAAAGTACTATTAATTAAAATGAATTAAGTTGAATATAAATTATAACCTTTACTACTCAAATTTGCAGTGCTGCAAAGTTAATATAGTATTAACTTTGTTTCTTCGAACAAAGCAATAAATAAAAGAGTCTAACTCACTCAGTTTCCACCTGATTATTTCAAATCTGATCGCTTCAGCTGCATTTTATCACCTGATGTAAAGAGTTAGGTATGCAGCGCCACCCAGGCCTGGTCATCTATGGTCCTCCATCTCCTAAATGACTAAGCTCAATGCAAAGCAGAAGTGGTGAAGAAACTGACACACACTGACTCTGCAGATCAACAGATGTTCTCCATTCACTGGGATGTTGTACCTGATAACTGCTGATTGTTTTCTGAAAATCTCAAAGCTGAATCGCATTGTTTGGGCCTTACGATGATACAGACAATGCTGGTTTCATTAAATCAAATGAAGCAGTAAATTAAAGCCAGGATTTCAACAAAGAACTAATTCACTGCAGTCTCTTTCACTGGCAGAGAAAATCAGAATCAGAGTCTGACACGTCTATGCGTTCTTCATGTTTATCACTCGAGAAACCTAATTATATTGTGTTGTTGTTATATATATACACACATTTATATTTATTGATCTAGCAGAAGGTTTTTATTGAAACACTTAACAAAGTAAAATTTAAAGCATCCCCTGTCTCAGTTTTGTCCAACCACATGAAAGTGATTCATCAACAAACGCTGCTTTTCGTTACTACTGTTATTATTAAATCTTTAACGTTTTCCTGACGTTTGGACTTTACTTTGTATACATGTTCATTTTACAGCACATTTACTCATCTGTATTTTTATACACTATAATCTTGAATTGCTAAAAACTGTTAATTTGAGATATATTTTTCTAAAACTAGACAGGCGCTCACAGAGATTTCATGTTTTATTTCAAAGCATTATTAGCGATTCTGACTTAAAACTAATGCGCTAATGTTACGACTCGGTATGTTTTGTGCCATCTCTGTGGTTCCGCCCTCATCTCCGCCCTTCGGTGGTTGACAACAGTACTACATTTAACGACGTTTACAGATATATTTTTGTTTAATTGCAATTCAGAATAAAGAACAACCGCAAAATATTTAGGATGTTTTAATGTAATGTAAGAAGTACCACATCATAAAAGTGAGGAACTAATTAGACAACAATAAAGAAACCAATTGAATGGATTTAAAAGTCCAGTGGGACACAATTTATTGGATTAATTTATTTTAAAGCGTCTACCTCTCAGTTTAAAATACATACTTCCTAAACATTTATTTAAAAATAAGTTCACTAGTACAGTTTATTTATTTTTAATTAAATGGTAGTGGAATGGGAACGACAAAACGGCGCCTTTTGGAACTCAGCTTGTGAATGAGCTCGTTTATGTCGCCCTCTTCTGGCTATCGGTAATTCAATACATAATATTGAATATTTCAAAGTTACCGGAATGAGAACTTAAATAATACATATATAATATTTACATAACCACTTAAAGTTTATATCAGGACTTGTGTGTATTCTATTGATAATCAGTAACAGGTTAAATTTGACTCATAAGAAATAATTATACAAATCACGTTAAAAGATTATTATTCTGAGAATCCTTTTAAAACTAAGGTGTTACTAAAAACTCACCTTCACATCAGCCAACTGGATTTCAGATGTTCAAACTGGTCAAGACTTTATCAGTCAATAGTTTGGTCTTATCGTGTAAAAAACACACTGACATAATAATTACATTCATTCATCCATTCATTATCTCCCGCTTATCCTCTATTAGGGTCGCGGTGGGGTTCCCCATGCCCATCCAGGGGAGAACGTCTCGGGCGCTGGGCAGATAGACCCAGGACAGGGCGCCAATCCATCGCTGGGCACACACTCACTCACACAGACACACTCTAAATGGGGCAATTTTGAGAATTCAATTAACTTGATCCATGTTTTTGGACTGTGGGAGGAAACCGGAGAACCCGGAGGAAA